>CM050169.1:87227772-87237772 GCA_027410445.1 Discoglossus pictus
TGAGTGGCTCAATATTTTGTTTTCTAAAAATGAATTTACCATATAATTGTATTTTTTGTGTGTATTTTCAGTGTTTATATTAGTAATAGAAATAATGATTAAATGAATATAGCTGAATTATTGAAACCAGATAATAATAAGTGTCTTTTTTTTGTTAGTTTAAGAATGGTTCAGTACTTACTGTATTCTAAAAAATACTCTTATTTTGCATATTATTATTTTAGAAATATTCATATTCATGTAGCTTACAAAAATGATTCTTGAATGAAAATACTTTGATTACCAATGTAAGAATGGCTCAGTAATTACTGATTTCTAACAATAAATATATTGCAATTTTTTAAACATATCATATCAACGTTTATGAAAATTGTTTGTTATTGAAACCAAATAACAAAAGTGTATTTCTTATGAATATCCATTTAATAATGGTTCAGTAATTGTCTTTTAACAATAATTATAATTCAAATATTATTTTAAAAGCATCAATATTTATGTCAGTTATAGAAATTATTCTTGAATGACAATACCCTGTTATTAAAGACAAATCGTACAAGTATATTTTAAATTAAGAATGGTTCAATACTTACTATCTTCTGAAATGCATTTATCATATAATTATATTATTGTATTAGCATCAATATTCATATTGGTGATAGAAATTATTGAATGAAAACAGCTTGCATCTATTTTTATGAATAATAATTTAAGAATTGCTCAATATTTACTGTGTTTTCAAAATCAATGTAATTAAATGTATTTTAATGCATCAAAGCTAATCAGATTTGTTATTGAGATAATTATTATATGCTTCATATTCAGTAACATTATCAGGTTTGTGATAATGGTTTAATATATTACTTATTTTATTTTCTAAAAAATAAATTCAATGAATACATAATGCTAATCTTAATTGTGTATATATAGAACGTTCCTTCACTCATTCTTGGCGACTTCATTGACACTTCCATCTCCCCTACTGCTGCTAAACTACTTTCACTCACCTCTTCCCTCGGCCTCTCACAATTGACAGATTCCCCAACTGTTTGCCTTCCTCTGGATCAAATAATTAATTAATTAACAACTAATTAATTACTAACTAATCCGCATATTGCAAATCAGAGGAGATCTTAAAAGGTTGAACTTGATAAGACTGAAAGTATTTTTTTCAACCTCAATTACTATGTAACCATGATGGACACTCCCTAGACCTTATTTTCCCACATCCCTGCACAACCTCTAACCTCGCCATCTGCCCACTACCTCTGTCTGACCACCACCTTCTATCCTGCAGCCTCACTACATCTTTCTCTCACTGCCCTTCTTCTATCCCGGTCACCATTACCCACAGAAACCTTCAAGCACTTGAGTCACAACACCTTTCCACTGTGCTACAACCCCTTCTCAGTCCCCTTACTGATCTCACTTGTCCTGACACTGCAACCTCACAGTGCAACATGACTCTTACTTCCACCCTTGACACTCAGGCCCCATAACCACACGCAGACGGCCTCACTCTCTTCCACAACCATGGTACACTACACAAACACGCACTGCTGAACGACTATTGAGGAAATCACTCACTTCAGCAGATTTCCTCCACTACAAGTTTATGTTGCGCTCCTACTTCTCTACCCTCAACCTTGTCAAACAGCACTATTTTACTTCTTTAATATCTACACTGTCCTCTAACCCCAAACATTTGTATGCTACATTCAACACTACCCCATGGTTCAGTCCCATGCCCCCTCCTTTTCCCCATCTACACATCCTCACTTGGCACCCTAATAAAATCTTTTGGATTTCAGTATCATCTCTATGCAGACACACAAATCTAACTCTCAGCCCCTGATTTATCCCCCTCTTTTCTAACACATGTCTCCAAATGCCTCTCTAGTATATCCTCGTGGATGTCCGCTCGCAATCTCAAACTCAACATGTCTGAGACCGGACTCTTAATCTTCCCACTCACTACTACAGCTTCCACTCCTCAAATCTCTCTCACTGTTAACAATTCCATCATCACTCCCACATCCCAGACGCGTTGTCTCTGGATTATACTGGACCCTGGTCTCTCTTTCATTCCTCAGAGTCGCTAACAAAATCTTGTGTTTTCAATTTGACAGCCAATCAGAAGGCGCTATTCCCTTCAGCCTATCAGAATGAGATACATCCTGTGGGGATGTATCCCAGTGTTATTGGCTACAAGCATCTGCGCCTTTTGATTGGCTGCTGTCACTGTCAATCAGACTTCAGCCAATCACCCCGTGGGGTGTATCCCATTGTGATTGGCTGAAGGCGATAGTACCTTCTGATTGGTTTCAAAAAGATTGACTGGTCCATCAGCCAATCAGAATGGGATATAGGGGGGTATCCCATTCTGATTGGCTCACACCTTGGCGCCTTCTGATTGGCTGACATGGCTGTCAATCAGATTTCAGCCAATCAGAAGGCGCTGTTCCGTTTGTTCTACCCGAAGAAGTGCTGGAAGTCTCTTTAGCGTTGGTGAGCTCGCAACTCGCGAAGCCGGGCCGCCAAAGGCTCTCCTGGTGCTGGTAGAGATGAGCGCCATAGGCGCTCATCCCTATGACCCCGCACGCATTAAGCATCATACCTACGACCCGCGGGACTACAGAACAACAGAAAACTTAAATACACAATTCAGAGCGCGAGACCCGTAGCACTTTGAAAAAATTGCCTGAAAAAATTACGTCCCGTAACACTTTGAAAAGGAAACCGCCACTTAGAGAAAATAAAATACGACCCGCAAAAAATATGAACTTAACGGCTGAACCGAGCACATCCAAAAACACAAGAAATACAAAAAAAACATACCAAAAACATCACACACAGTACGGGGGGACAGCCAGGACGTCTGGGAGTGAGGTTGCACACACATTTAAGTCGAATTTGCAGATTTTCACAACTCGAAAATCGCCTATGCAAGAAAAAAAATGGCCGCCGGAAAAAAGAAAACGAGGCTACACGACCCCTAAACACGCTAAACACTGCCAGGCACATACGACTTTTAGCCAGGAACATACTAGGTACAAAATACACTATTAGGAAGGATGGAAAATGCTTGAGACCCGCGTAACACATACACACTCGTCGCCATTTTACAACACTAACTTGCAACTAATAACATTACAATTCTACCGCATTACACACATAAACAAACGGTTTGGCCTCGCCCACGCAGACTATTTACACTGAACACTTGCCACATTGCTGACACTTTCTCCTCAGATCACCAACAGTCCAAATGTACATTGTATGCTGCAGGAAAAACAACAGTGATTGTTAGCTCTTCAGCATATTGATTCCTGGATATATTCATTACAAATAGGTAAAGTATATTAATTTATTATTTAATTAATTATTATACAAAAATATATTTATATAAAAATAAAAAAAAACAGAGCAGAGGAGAGACTTGCTTTGCCAAAGGCGCTCAGCGCGAGGCTTGCAATGATCGATGAAGGTGCTCAGACGACCAAAAGTACATGAGGGGAGAGGCTCGCAATGAGCGCCGAAGGTACTAAAAGCTTTACATTGTGTGGCAAACAGCATTACCTGCCCTTACAAATTTATTGCCGTCATTTTTTTGACGGGCAAGTCGCTAGTAATTAAATAATAGTGAGTATTTTTATAATATATATATATATATATATATATATATATATATATATATATATATATATATATACACATACACTAGCGACTTGCCTGTCAAAAAATTACGGCAATAAATTTGTAAGGCAGGAAATGCTGTTTGCCACATAATGTAAAGCTTTTAGTCCTCTGAGTACCTTCAGCGCTCATTGCGAGCCTCTCCCCTCATGTACTTTTGCTCATCTGAGCACCTTTGGCGTTCATTGCGAGCCTCTTACCTCGTGTTCTTTTGCTCCTCTAAACACCCTCGGCGCTGATTGTGAGACCCACGCTGAGCGCCTTCGTCGCTCATGATGTGTGTCACAATAAGCGCCCTTGGCATTCATTGCGAGCCTCTCCCCTCATGTACATTTGGTCATCTGAACACCTTCGGCGCTCAATGCAAGCCTCTCCCCTCATGTACTTTTGCTCCTCTTAACACCCTCGGCGCTCATTGTGAGACCCGCGCTGAGTGCCTTCGGCTCTCATTGCGAATCTCACAATGAGGGCCTTCGGCGCTTATTGCAAGCCTCTCCCCTGCTCTTTTTATATATATATATATATATATGGAATGGCAATGCCAGATAGAGCTGTTCCCTCTAACAGCCGGGAGAACAGCTACCCAAGGAGTGGGAGGGCAGCATAGGCAGAGCAACAGACAGGTTTTGGTTGTAGGGGACTCTATTATTAGGAAGGTAGACAGGGTGATTTGTCACCCAGATCCCAGCAATCAAACAGTTTGCTGTCTCCCGGGTGCTCGGGTTCGTCATGTTGTGGATCGGGTAGACAAATTATTGGGAGGGGCTGGAAATGAACCGGCGGTCTTGGTACATATTGGTACCAATGACAAAGTTAGTGGAAGATGGAGTGTCCTAAAGAATGATTTTAGAGAACTAGGTAATAAGCTGAAGGCAAGGACCTCCAAGGTAGTATTTTCTGAGATACTACCAGTGCCACGTGCTAGCCCAGGGAGACAGAAGGAGGTTAGGGAGGTTAATGCGTGGCTAAAGATGTGGTGCACTAAGGAGGGGTTGGGTTTTTAGAGCACTGGGCTGACTTCTCACTTTGGTACAATCTCTACAGTAGGGATGGATTGCACCTTAATTATGAGGGAGCTTTTGTACTAGGGGATAGGATGGTAGAAAGGCTGGAGGAGTTTTTAAACTAGTAGGTGGGGGGGAGGGACTAGATATAAGTAATGGGGTAGAAAGTGTAGAGGGTATAAGGGATGAATTAACAACTCATATGGGAGGAGATGGGGGAAGGGGTAGTATAGTCAATATGGAGGTAGTACTAAGTAATTCAAGTACAGTGGCAGGCACTTCAGAACTACAGACTCATAACATAAGGTGTATGCTTGCTAATGCCAGAAGCTTGCCAGGAAAAATGGTAGAGTTAGAATTATTAGCAATTAATGAAAAATGGGATTTAATAGGCATTACTGAAATGTGGTGGGATGAATCTCATGACTGGACTGTTAATCTGGATGGTTATAACCTATTTAGGAAAGATAGAGGCAATGGTAAACGAGGAGGAGGGATTTGTCTGTATATTAAGCCTGAATTAAAGCCTATAGTCAGAGAAGATATTTATGGTGGACCTAGTGATAAATCTGAATGTTTGTGGGTAGAGTTAAATAGCGGAGCAGCAAATTCCAAAAGAATATTAGTAGTAGTATGCTATAAACCCCCAAATATAGCTGAAAGTAAGGAAATACAATTATTGTTACAGATTGAAAATGCAGCTATTCATGGTCAAGTTCTAATAATGGGAGGTTTTAATTACCCTGAAATAAACTGGATAAATGAGACCAGCAGTTCATCTTAGGGGAGCAGGTCTTGAGTACACTCAGAGATCATTATCTGGCCTAGGTTGTACAAGAGCCTACTAGAAATGAAGCTATCTTAGATTTACTCATCACAAATAATATTGATATAGTATCTAATGTTGGAATAGGGCAACCTTTGGGAAACTGTGATCACAACACAGTCTCGTTTGAGATTGAATTAAAAAAACTAAATTTTAAGGGGCCAACAAAAACTCTTACTTTTAAAAGGGCAGATTTTAACGGTCTAAGGGCAGCAATACAAAGTATAGACTGGGACAGAGATCTGGCAGGTAAAAACACTGACCACAAGTGGACAACATTTAAATCCTTACTAAATATACCTACACATCGACATATACCGTGTGGGAATAAAAGTTAAAGGAGTAAATCCCATCCAAAGTGGCTTAACAATGATTTAAAGATCAAGATACGGAGTAAAAAACAGGCATTTAAATTATACAAACAAGAGGGAACAGAGACTGCTTTACAGGAATACAAGAAAATCAACAAGGCTTTGAAAAGGGTGATTAGACTGGCTAAAATAGAAAATGAAAAATTAATTGCAAAAGAGAGTAAAACTCCCCCGAAAATATTTTTTAAGTATGTTAATGGGAAGAAGGCGAGGAAGGAAGCTATAGGAACATTACAATGCAACACAGGCCGTCTGATAATTAGTGACCAAGAAAATGATGAGATGAGCTAAATAGGTTATTTTCTTCGGTATACACAAGGGAGGTACCAGTGGTTGGGACACGGCAACATAATGGGGCTACACTACCCTTGCCAAATAATTGGTTAACACAGGAAGTAATCCAAAAGAGGTTGGAAAAAATAAATGTTAATAAAGCCCTGGGTCCTGATGGAATACATCCAAGGGTACTAAGGGAACTGGGGTCTGTAATAGCCAAACCAATATATTTAATTTTTCAAGATTCACTCAACACAGGGTCTCTACCAGATGACTGGAGAAAAGCTGTTGTGATACCTATATTTAAAAAGGGAGCAAGAGCAAATCCGGGGAATTATAGACCAGTGAGCCTCACTTCTGTAGTGGGGAAGCTTTTAGAAGGGTTTGGCGCTCATCACAGGCCTTGCAATGAGCCCCTTTGGAGCTCATTGCGAGTCTCTCCCTCTGTCTACTTCCTCCCTCGTGTCTTATTTCCCCCCTCCTCTCCCTCCCTTGTGTCTCCTTCCGCCTCGTCTACCTCCTTTGTATCTCCTGCCCCCCTGTGTTTTTACCTCCCTCTCCCTCCCGTGTCTCTAAACCCCTCCCCTGTGTCTCTTTCCCCCTTCTCCCTCCCATGCATCTCTTCCCCCCCCCTGTGTCTCCCCCAACCCTCCCCTGTGTCTGTTCCCCCCTGGCCTGTGTCTCTTTCCCCCTCCCCCTGTGTCTGTTCCGGCCTTCCTCGTGTCTCCATTTCCCTCCCTTGTGTATCTTCCCCCCTGCACTCTCTCCCCTGTGTCTCTTCCCCCTCCTCTCACTCCCCTGTGTCTCTTCCCCCTCCTTCTTCTGTGCCTCTTCCTCCCTGTCTCTTCCCCCTCACCCTCTGTGTCTCTCCCCACTCTGTGTCTTCCACCCCTCTCCCTCTGTGCCTCTTCCCCCGCCTCTCTCTGTGTGTCTCGCCACTGTGTCTCTTCACCCCTTCCTCTGTTTCCCCCCCCCTCTGTGCCTCTTTCCCCCCTCTCTCTGTACCTCTTCCCCCCTTTCCCTCTGTGTCTCTTCCTCCCTCACCCTCTGTATCTCTCCCCCCTTTGTCTCTTCCCCCTCTCCCTCTGTGCCTCTTCCCCCCTCTCCCTCTGTGCCTGTTCCCCCCTGGCCTGTGTCTCTTTCCCCCTTCCCCCTGTGTCTGTTCCCCTCTTCCCCCCCATTTCCCTCCCATGTGTATCTTCCCCCTGTTCTCCCTCCCGTGTGTCTTTTCCCCCTCCTCTACCTCCCCTGTGTCTCTTTCCCACCTATCCCTCTGTGTCTCTTCCCCACTCTCCCTCTGTGCCTCTCCCCCCCTCTTCCCCACTCTCCCTCTTCCCCACTCTCCCTCTGTGCCTCTCCCCCCCCTCTTCCCCACTCTCCCTCTGTGCCTCTACCCCACTCTTTCATCTGCTCTCAACTCGGGCCGCGCTGCGCGCAAGCGCGGCTCGCGCCGCGCTCTGCGCAAGCGCGGCTCCCCCCGCGCTCTGCACAATGCGCAGTTTATCATTGTCAAACTGCGATTCTTCTCAAGCGTGACGACGAATCGCAGTTAGACAATTATAATATGTGATATGTCTATTTGAACAGGATTATAAGTAGGAGTCAACATGGATTTATGAGGAATAGGTCATGTCAAACAAATCTAATTAGTTTCTATGATGAGGTTAGTAGGAACCTGGATCAAGACAACTCAGTGGATGTAGTTTTTTTGGAATTTGCAAAGGCTTTTGATACAGTGCCACATGGGAGACTAAAAAGATACAGGAATTGCAGTAAATATCTGCTCATGGATTGAGAGCTGGCTAAAAGACAGGAAGCAAAGGGTTGTTGTAAATGGAACATACTCCGATTGGACTAATGTGGTAAGTGGGGTTCCTCAGGGTTCAGTATTAGGTCCTCTCCTTTTTAACATATTTATTAATGACTTAGAGGTAGGATTGGAGTGTGGTGTCTCCATTTTCGCTGATGACACGAAGTTGTGCAAGGTAATTAAATCAGATAGTGATGTGCTTTCCCTCGAAAGGGATTTACATAAAATTGAGGAATGGGCATCTAAATGGCAGATGAGATTTAATATGAATAAATGTAAAGTTATGCATCTGGGAAGGAAAAATAGCCATGCAATTTATAATCTTAATGGAGCAAATCTAGGTGTATCAGATATTGAAAGGGATTTGGGAGTGCTTGTGGACAACCACCTAGGTAACAGTGCTCAAAGCCAAGCAGCAGCTGCAAAGGCAAATAAAATATTAGCATGTATTAAGAAGGATATAGAAGCGAGGGAAGCAAATATAATTCTGCCACTATACAAATATCTAGCACTCCCTCATTTCGAATATGGAGTACAATTTTGGGCACCACTTCATAAAAAGGACATTTTTAGAGCTGGAAAAGGTACAGAGGAGGGCAACAAAACTAATAAGGGGAATGGAGGGGCTAAGTTGTGAAGAAAGACTAACTAAATTAAACTTATTTTCTCTAGAAAAAAAGGCGTCTAAGAGGAGATATGATTACCTTATATAAATACATCCAGGGTCAGTATAAAGATTTGTCGGGGGAGCTTTTTATGCCAAGAGGTTTTCAACTGACAAGAGGACATCCCTTGAGGTTAGAAGTAAAAAGATTCCACCTTAAAGAAATAAAAGGGTTCTTCACAGTAAGGGTGGTTAATCTGTGGAATTCTCTACCAGAGGAGGTGGTGACAGCGGATTCGATAGATAACTTTAAAAGGGGACTGGATTTATTTCTTATTAAAAAGGGAATTCAGGGTTATCATGGATAATTGGAGGGGCAGTATTGATCCAGGGAGAGGTCCGGGCGCCGGTGTCTGGGATCAGGAGGGAATTGATTTTTTTTTTATAGAACTAATTAATTAATAGTTAATCTGCATATTGCAGATCAGTGGAGATCTTAAAAGGTTGAACTTGATGGACTGAAAGTCTTTTTTCAACCTTAAATACTATGTTAAAAAAATAATATATATATTATATATATATATTATTTTTTTATAATTAATTCATTCATTAATTACATAAGAAATTAATACACCTTACCTTTTTCTAATTAATGTATCCAGCAATAAATATCCTGAAGAAGACCTAACAATCTATTTGTAATTTCCTGCGACATACAATGTATATTTGGACCGTTGCTGATCTTTGTAAGTGTCAGCAATGTATAAAGTGTGCAGTGTAAATAGGCTGTGTGTGTGAGGGCAAAGAGTTTGTTTAGTTGTGTAAATCGCCATTTTAGAATGGTAATGTTATTAGTTGCAAGTTAGTGTTGTAAAATGGCTCTGATTGTGTATGTGTTATGTGGGTTTCCTAATAGTGTATTTTGTACCTCGCACGTCCCTGGGTAAAAGTCTTATGTGCCTGGTGGTGTTTTCCGTGGTTAGGTGTCGTGTAGCCTCTTTTTTTTGTTTTTTCGTCCGCCATTTTTTTTGTCACTTAGGCAATTTTAGTTTTCAGAAACTGTGCAAATTGTGTTTAAATTGTTGTGCAACCTCACTCCCAGATGTCTTGGCTGTCCCCCCGTGCTGTGTGTGATGTTTTTTTTGTATTTTATTTTCTTTGTGTTTTTGTTGTTTCTTTATGTGCGCGGTTCAGCTGTTAAGTTCAGATTTTTTTGACCTCGTATTTTATTTAATTTTTTATAAGTGCCGCGGGTCGTATTTTTTTTTCTAAGTCCCGCTTTCCTTTTTACAAAGTGTTACAGGCCGTAATATTTTTTTTTTTTTTAAACTGCTACAGGTCTCACATTCTGAATGGTGTAATTAAGATTTCTGTTGATCTGTAGTTCCGCGGGTCGTAGGGATGAGCGACTACGAC
>CM050169.1:87247607-87377607 GCA_027410445.1 Discoglossus pictus
ACTGCAGTATACAATGAGAGATTCTGGGCATAATGTGAAATATATCTAAGAATAAATGTATAATTTAGTGTTGCAATTTTTGTTCCTTTGCTTCCGTACATTT
Organism: Discoglossus pictus; assembly: GCA_027410445.1. Lineage (NCBI taxonomy): Eukaryota > Metazoa > Chordata > Amphibia > Anura > Alytidae > Discoglossus > Discoglossus pictus. The sequence continues at coordinate 87,247,711 of CM050169.1, forward strand.
AAGGAACAATTTATTTAAATTTTAACAATTTAAGTAGGCCACAGCAAATGGGACATATCCTATATTTTTGGAATCTAATTATATAAAACTTGTACTTCTCATTTAATTAGTGGCCTTTTATATTGAGATGAAGTAATATATTTCTAAGGCCAAATTAACATCTAATTAGTTATCTCACATTACAAAAAAGATGTCATTGGTTTGTTGGTCCTCAGAGCACACATAAAAGCATAATATATGTGTGTGTGTGTGTGTGTGTGTGTGTGTATATGTATATATATATCAAAAGAAAAGGAGGGGTGGGTAGGGAAGCACATATACTCTTAATTGTAGAAAAAAAGATCCGTTCGTTGATAAAATAATTCAATATTGAAGAGCGAGAAAGAGAAAAGGCAACTATGGCTCGGATCCAATAAAATATGTCTATATTGGTAACATATGGTGGTGGAGAAAATGAATAGGAGACAAGAGACCTCACTCTAATACGTTAAGGAGACATAGTCCAGATAAAGTTTGGAATCCACTCATAGAATGGCCTATGGAATATGCAGATGACAAAACCAAATGGCCAAACCATTCAAATCATTGCAGGCTTACAAGAAATGGCAATGTAACAAAAATAAAAATAATTATGCTTTATTTTAAAATCACATATCAGAAACCCGAAGAGAAAGGGAAGCAAAAGAAAAGAAAAAAGGGAAAGACAGTAATATTAAAAAAGTAATAGAAAAGATATAAGGTGCTTGAGACAGTGAAATGATCGCTTATGTGAGCATCAGGATGATACAGGGACCAGGTTACCAGGACATCCCCCAACAATTAAATTGGGTCACTGTCACTCAATAATTGATTATAATAGTCCCTATTTAATGGAGTTCCTTCGAAAACATACTGTTATATGTTCTAGAGGAAATAGGGCACTAAATCTAGACAGCAATCTCTACACATAAACTAAAATGTAAGGAAAAAAGCCCTGTCTGTATAAAATGGTAATAGCACAGATTGTTGTCAAAAATAGTCCTGGTTCAATAAAATCCTTAAGATAATATATGATGAACTACTCTAGGAATTATAAGCAATGTTGGTATATTAAATAAATGCTCATTTGTGTGGCATACTATTATATGCTCACTAGGTAAACAAGCACTGGACATAAGAAGTGGTCTATTATAAGTGCAGTTCATCCATTGGTATATTGCAAACTTAAATATAATGCATAAATTACTGATACAAATATATAGAAGTTTCTAATGCAGACCAGTTTCTGTGCTGCAAATATGCTCCATATGCTAGTAAGGGTCAATATATAAGGCCACTGTAATTGTGTAAATATACATAGAACTGTCTATACATACATTGGATTCATTAATGTGGTATAAAACCATGAGTGTAGCTACTCTGGTCAAGAAGCTTACTTCTGGCAAGCCTATGATCATACAAAAGGCTGCCAATGTAGTACAGCCACAGACAATGGACTTACCTACACTCCAGCCTTACTCCCATCAGACCCGATGCTCACACAAAATCATCTGCTCCACGTCTGACGTCACAGACGCTCCGACACCGCTCCGTGCAATGAAGAGATCGCGCATGCGCTGTTCGAACCTCGCGCATGCGCACTAAAACTGACGCGCGTTTCGCGATTGAAATCGCTTCCTCATAGGGCTGTACTGATCAGCCTATTCTCTCCCTTATATACAGAGGGACCACAGTGACCCCTATCGGTTAGTAACCAAATTGAGTCAGTATAATCCCAAATGGTAAAAGATACTGAACTTATTAGGTATATTAAGTAGAACATGGAAAATAAATTTCTTATCCATACTACTCAGCAAGGAAAGCCTTGATTTGAATGGTTTGGCCATTTGGTTTTGTCATCTGCATATTCCATAGGCCATTCTATCAGTGGATTCCAAACTTCATCTGGACTATGTCTCCTTAACGTATAAGAGTGAGGTCTCTTGTCTCCTATTCATTTTCTCCACCACCATATGTTACCAATATAGACATATTTTATTCGATCCGAGCCATAGTTGCCTTTTCTCTTTCTCTCTCTTCAATATTGATGTGTATATATATAAATATATAAATATATATATATATATATATATATATATATAAAATATATATATATATATTATTATTATTTTATTTATTTTTTTGTTGTTGTTTTGTCGTTCAGTTGCATCCAACTCTCTGTGACTCAGTGGACCACAGCACACCAAGTGCATCTCTCAGTCACTGCCCCTCTGAGCTCCATCGAGTTCATGTTCATTGCTTCAGTGGCCTCATATATATATATATATATATATATATATATATATATAATTTTTTTTATTTATATGTATATATAATGCTTATATGTGTGCTCTGAGGACCAGTCACTTTAGGGTCCTCTCCTTTTTAACATATTTATTAATGACTTAGAAGTAGGACTGGAAAGTATTGTCTCCTATATTTCTGATGACACTAAGTTGTGCAAGGTAATTAAATCCGAGTATTATATACTTTCCCTCCAAAGATACTTACATAAATTGGAAGAATGGGCAACTAAATAACCCAGCTACCTCCCTGGACATCCTCACTAGCCCCAGCTCCGCCCCGTACCTCAAAGAAGCTGTGAGTTATACCTTGTTGAGTTACCCATGATAGGCAGGTCACAGCAGAGAGGTTACTGGAGAAGCAACCTGCCACTACAGTATCTTTACCAAGAAAGCCATATAGATAAGCACAACGGAAGCAGACACATGTGCCTGATGTGCAGTGTCTGTATGGTCACAGAGAATCGGACACAACTGAACAACAACAAAGGAGGATATAGAAGCATGGGAAGGAAATATTATTCTGCCACTATACAAATCCCTAGTACGTCCTCATTAGGAATATGGAGGACAATTTTGGGCACCACTTAATAAAACGTATACTTTAGAGCTGGAAAAAGTACAGAGAAACAAAACCAATAAGGGGAATGGAGGGCCTAAGTTATGAAGAAAGACTAACCAAATTAAACCTATTTACTCCAGGCGTCTAAGAGGGGATATGATTACATCCAGGGTCAGTATAAAGCTTTGTCATGGGAACTTTTTAGTGCTAGAGTGCAGATAGACGGCACAGAGAGAGAGAGACAGAGGGCGCAGAGAGAGAGAGAGGGAACAGAGGGAAAGGGGGGGGGGCAGAGATGGAGACAGAAAGGGCATTCAGAGCTCAGAAAGAGGGCAAAGAGAGAATACAGAGAGAGAGAGGACACAAAGGGCACAGATAGAGAGAGGGGGCACACAGACGGAAAGAGAGGGTGCATTATAGGGAGAAAGAGGGCACACAGAGAGACAGAGGGCACACAGACACAGAGGGCACAGAGAGAGAGGGATAGATGGAGCACAGAGGGAGAGACAGAACAGAGAGCGAGAGAGACAGAACAGACTATTGAAGATAACATATGATACAGGTAAGTTACTAGTTGGATATATATATTTTTTTAATGGGCAATCAGGGTTATCCTGGATAACTAGAGTAGGGAGGGTATTGATCCAGGGAGGAATCCAACTGGCAGTATTTGGGTGCGGAAGGATTTTTTTCCCCTTATGAGATATTTGGCAATGGAGTATCAATGTGTTTTTTTTTTTGTTTTGTTTTTCTTAATCCACACATAAGTTTGAATTTGATGGACAAAATGTATTTTTTCAACTTCATTTTCTATGTTTTATAGTCATGAACCCCACAGTCTCATGTTAGTTATTTCTCTCTACAAAGTAGTCCCGGTCCTGTTTACCTATTTTTCTGAAGTGTCATGGCAGCAGCTATATTTCTTTTGGCCAGTGTTTGCAACATGGTTGCAGTGGTCATATTTGTTTCTGGCAAGGTTTATACTTTGTGTATGGTGGCCATATTTGCTATTGGCACAGGTATTGTTGTATATTTGCATGAAGAAGTCAAGCTTGAACACAATAGCAATACCAGTATAGTGCCTTCAAACATAGCTCCACTACTTACATAGGAGTATGCTATTGTAATATTACTTGATAAGGTAATTATTTAAGTACATTTCTTATGGTTTGTGGTAAGGGTGCTTGTGTATCTCAATGAAGCTGTGAGCTATACCATGTAGAATCACCCAAGATTGGCAGGTTATAGCAGAGAGGTCAGACAAATTGTGGAGAAGGAGCCAGCAACCCACTCCAGTATCTTTGCCATGAAAACATATGAATAAGCACAACCATATGGTCAGACAGTCGGACACGACCGAAGGACTGAATAATATAAATATGTTTTTTAAATCTAGGAAAAGGAACCGGATGATTCTGCTAAGGAGCAGGCCGCGACAACAATCCAAGCTGCATTCCGTGGTTACAGCACTCGAGAAGAAGTAAAAAAACTGAAAAAAAAGTGAGTGTCATTATCTTCTTACAGCCACAAGCGCCAGCCAAAGGGAATTTAAGAAATCAACGGAACAGGCATCCTAGTAAATGGGATGAGAATTTAAAAATTTACATTTTATTTAGAAATAATTTTGAGTTTTCTTACTTAGCAGCTGTGTAAGCCATATACATAAAAAAAAATAGAATAGAGTAAATAGAGTAATCCATTTTGTGTTTGATGCATTACTTCTTATGAGCTGGATTACAAGATATTTTTTTTAAATCAATCAGTGGAAGTATGAATGGGGGAGGGATCAGGAGGTTTTATTAGATAAATGGCCACCACACCGCTCACCCTTCAGTATTAGACACTTTGCATTGATACATGCAAAGCATCACTCTCTAAAAATTCCCATGTCTCACACAACTTCATCCAAAGTATAATGGGTTCCTCCAAGGTCCAGGAAAGACATAAAAAATTACAAGTGGATTTTCCTTTACAGGTAAAGACTGATAAATTGCAGAGTGCACTAATTGTGCCCAGGTAAAGACTGATAAATTGCAGAGTGCACTAATTGTGCCCAGGTAAAGACTAATAAATTGCAGAGTGCACTAATTGTGCCCAGGTGAGAGGGGTGTGGCTTGACTGCTAAACTAATATAAAAGGTTTGTGAGCTGTTTTGGGGCCTGTTTACAAGTGGATTTTCCTTTACAGGTAAAGACTGATAAATTGCAAAGTGCACTAATTGTGCCCAGGTGAGAGGGGTGTGGCTTGACTGCTAAACTAATATAAAAGGTTTGTGAGCTGTTTTGGGGCCTGTTTACAAGTGGATTTTCCTTTACAGGTAAAGACTGATAAATTGCAGAGTGCACTAATTGTGCCCAGGTAAAGACTGATAAATTGCAGAGTGCACTAATTGTGCCCAGGTAAAGACTAATAAATTGCAGAGTGCACTAATTGTGCCCAGGTGAGAGGGGTGTGGCTTGACTGCTAAACTAATATAAAAGGTTTGTGAGCTGTTTTGGGGCCTGTTTACAAGTGGATTTTCCTTTACAGGTAAAGACTGATAAATTGCAAAGTGCACTAATTGTGCCCAGGTGAGAGGGGTGTGGCTTGACTGCTAAACTAATATAAAAGGTTTGTGAGCTGTTTTGGGGCCTGTTTACAAGTGGATTTTCCTTTACAGGTAAAGACTGATAAATTGCAGAGTGCACTAATTATGCCCAGGTGAGAAGGCAGAAGTTAGTATAAACGAGAAAAGGGGCGAACTTGTGAGCTTGCAAACATTTTCAATATCAGGTGCAGTTCTAGTGAAAGTGTAGGAGTTTAAATAGGTGTAGGGACTTCAAAGAAAAGGGAGGGCAGATTTATAGTGCAAAGGAGGAAAACTTTATACAAATATATTATTTTATATTCTTTATTTTTCTCATTGAAATTTTGTAGACAATAATAATTGTGAGTCAGTCCAGTGGCAACCTCACTTAGTGTACATATGTCATATGTATGCAATACTGGAACAGATGATCCAGGGTCCATACCTCTGTGAGAGGTGTGAGCATGTTGACTCTCTGGAAGCTCAAATTGGAGATCTGGAGCGGAGAATTGCAGCACTTAGTGATATTGCTCCACTGGAAAGGGAGTTGGTGCTCACTGAGCACAGTTTAGCTGGGCCTAGCATGGAGGGCGGAGCTGGGGCTAGTGAGGATGTCCAGGGAGGTAGCTGGGTTACAGTTACAAGGGGAAGCAGGGGGAACAGGAGGAGGCAGGCCAGTTCTGAGTTGGCAAACACCAACAGATTTGCCAGATTGAGTGAAACTTGGGGATGTCCATTCAGGAATGGCAATGCCAGATAGAGCTGTTCCCTCTAACAGCCGGGAGAACAGCTCTACTGGAGAAGAGGGAGGGCAGAATAGGCAGAGCAACAGACAGGTTTTGGTTGTAGGGGACTCTATTATTAGGAAGGTAGACAGGGTGATTTGTCACCCAGATCCCAGCAATCAAACAGTTTGCTGTCTCCTGGGTGCTCGGGTTCGTCATGTTGTGGATCGGGTAGACAAATTATTGGGAGGGGCTGGAAATGAACCGGCAGTCTTGGTACATATTGGTACCAATGACAAAGTTAGGGGAAGATGGAGTGTCCTAAAGAATGATTTTAAAAAACTAGGTAATAATCTGAAGGCAAGGACCTCCAAGGCAGTATTTTCTGAGATACTACCAGTGCCACGTGCTAGCCCAGGGAGGCAGAATGAGCTTAGGGAGGTTAATGCTAAAGATGTGGTGCACTAAGGAGAGGTTTGGGTTTTTAGAGCACTGGGCTGACTTCTCACTTTGGTACAATCTCTACAGTAGGGATGGATTGCTCCTTAATGATGAGGGAGCTTTTGTACTAGGGGATAGGATGGTAGAAAGGCTGGAGGAGTTTTTAAACTAGTAGGTGGGGGGGAGGGACTAGATATAAGTAATGGGGTAGAAAGTGTAGAGGGTAGAAGGGATGAATTAACAACTCATAGGGGAGGAGATGGGGGAGGGGTAGTATAGTCAATAGGGAGGTAGTACAAAGTAATTCAAGTACAGTGGCAAGCACTTCAGAACTACAGACTCATAACATAAGGTGTATGCTTGCTAATGCCAGAAGCTTGCCAGGAAAAATGGGAGAGTTAAAATTATTAGCAATTAATGAAAAATGGGATTTAATAGGCATTACTGAAACGTGGTGGGATGAATCCCATGACTGGACTGTTAATCTGGATGGTTATAACCTATTTAGGAAACATAGAGGCATTGGTAAACGAGGTGGAGGGATTTGTCTGTATGTTAAGACTGAATTTAAGCCTTTAGTCAGAGAAGATATTTATGGTGGACCTAGTGATAAAGCTGAATTTTTGTGGGTAGAGTTAAATAGCAGAGCAGCAAATTCCAAAAGAATATTAGTAGGAGTATGCTATAAACCCCCAAATATAGATGAAAGTGAGGAAAAAAATTATTGTTGCAGATTGAAAATGAAGCTAAGCATGGTCAAGTTCTAATAATGGGAGGTTTTAATTACCCTGAAATATACTGGATACATGAGACCAGCAGTTCATCTAAGGGGAGCAGGTTCTTGAGTACACTCAGGGATCATTATCTAGCCCAGATTGTACAAGAGCCTACTAGAAATGAAGCTATCTTAGATGTACTCATCACAAATAATATTGATATTGTATCAAATGTTGGAATAGGGCAACCTTTGGGAAACAGTGATCACAACACAGTATCGTTTGAAATTGAATTAAAAAAACAAAATTTTAAGGGGCCAATGAAAACTCTTAATTTTAAAAGGGCAGATTTTAACGGTCTAAGGGCAGCAATACAAAGTATAGACTGGGATAGAGAACTGGCAGGTAAAAATACTGAACATAAATGGACAACATTTAAATCCTTACTAAATATACATACACATCGGCATATACCGTGTGGGAATAAAAGTAAAAGGAGTAAATCCCATCCAATGTGGCTTAACAATGATTTAAAGATCAAGATACGGAGTAAAAAACAGGCATTTAATTTATACAAACAAGAGGGGACAGAGACTGCCTTACAGGAATACAAGGAAATCAACAAGGCTTTCAAAAGGGCAATTAGACTGGCTAAAATAGAAAATGAAAAATTAATTGCAAAAGAGAGTAAGACTAACCCTAAAATATTGTTTAAGTATATTAATGGGAAGAAGGCGAGGAAGGAAGCTATAGGAACATTACAATGTGACACAGGCCGTCTGATAATTAGTGACCAAGAAAAGGCAGATAAGCTAAATAGGTTATTTTCTTCGGTATACACAAGGTTGAACCAGTGGTTGGGACACAGCAACATAATGGGGCTACACTACCTTTGCCAAATAATTGGTTAACACAGGAAGTAATCCAAAAGAGGTTGGAAAAAATAAATGTTAATAAAAAGTTAATATAAAGTAGATGTGCTTTTCTCCACCCCTATTAGGTATCAAGGAGGCTGTACTGATTTGTTTCTGACTAGTATAGGATTGCCTTACAATAACCACTGCAGGGAAGGAGACCATTGTAGAATATTATACTCTATATCAGGTCAACAGATGAAAACATCCTTCAGGACCCCCCCCCCCCCCCTGGCCTCCTGATGCAGGTGGAGTGCAGCATATCTGCTTAAGTCTAAAACCGAGTATTTGCAAATAACATTTTCTTATACAAATACTGATTTTATTGCTAAGTAAATTAATTAAACCATATCCTTTGAGCACTACAGTGATCTGAAGACCTAATTTCTAGGCAATGTACCTTGTCCAAAATTGTAAAATGGTATATTTCTACTTCCTGATAAAAGCCCTGAACATCTTAGTCTTTGCCATGATTTGCACTGATGAACTTCCTGTATACAATGTATACTTGTATGGTGCAGGGAATCTGGATGGTATATACTTGTATGGTGTATCTGCTAATGTTATTGATCAAAGGTGAGTGCTAACCAGCTAGAATTAAAGGACTAATGTTGTGTAGGAAAAACTTCACATTTTTATGACGTATGTGAATAACTAACAACATTAGAAGTTTTGTAAGGCATAGGAAATCTCCATTTAGCAACCTCTGATAGTGTATGGAAGCTGCCATAAGTAATTCTTCCTGAGAAGGTACAGAGCAGGGAAACAGGGTTTACAACAGGGTTTTACTGTGGAATTCTCTACCAAAGGAGGTGGTGACAGCGAATTCGATAGTTAACTTCAAAAAGAGGTTAGATATATTTTTGAATAAAGAGGGCATTCAAGGTTATCCTAGATAACTAGCTCAGGAATATTGATCCATGGATCAATTAACAATTAATAATAAATAGTCCACATATTAAAAAGATCAATAGAGATCTAAAAAGGTTGAACTTGATGGACTAACTCTTTATTCATCCTCAAATACTATACTATTAATAATTATTTAACAACTTATTAAGTAATAACTAATCCGCGTATTGCAGATCAGAGGAGATCTTAACCGGTTGAACTTGATGGACTAAAAGTCTTTTTTCAACCTTAATTACCTACAGCCTTATTAAATTGCGATTCGGTAAATTTAAAAGGGCTCTTTTTAAGCACACAGCATATTTTTTTTACAAAAGTTTTTAGTTAGTGAACTTCTATCCAAAAGCAAGGTCTTCACCATCTAAAAACTTCTGTAAAAAGATATGCTGTGTGCTTATATAGAGCCCTTTTAAATTTACTGAATCGCAATTTAATAAGGCTGTATGTAACTATGTAACATGTGCAAGTGAAGGTGTCAAATTGTAATAAAATATCTGAAGCGGTCAATGAGTCACCAAAACCCCTTCACCTCTCCACTCTTGAATGGTTAAACTACATTAACACAACATGCACCTCAAGCTGAAGCCTCTTCCCTGTTGGTGTGGTCTCAGGTCACAGCTGTAAAACATGCACCCTACATGATAAAGAACTGGATGAAGTTGAAAAAAGTAAAAGAAAAAAAAGAGGAGGGGCGGGGAAACCCGAGAAAGGGTGAAGGGAGTTCAGTGATAATGAGAACAGTCGCCCATGTTGTCCTATGTTTATTGGGGTTTTTAGAGGGGCACATTGATCATTTAAAGTGACACAGCACGTTTTCATTATTGCAGGTAAACTGCAGGCAAATGGCCTTGAGAATCTGGTCCACCACTTCATTTAAGAAAATTCTGTATTTTTTATACAACAAAAAAGCCACCGGTAATCTAAAATTATTTTAAAATAAATATTTTCTGTCTGACGTGCCGTGTCTGTCTCGATCCTGTCAAATAACTCACATTGTTTGTCTGGAAGGCATGAAAAAATGTTCCTTTCATCTGGTAGTTATTTAATGAATAAATATAGACAGTTCTGGATTGGTTTGGACAGTGAGCCTTATGGATGTCTGAACTGCAGCCTATTTTTGTCCACATAAGTTTTAATGGAAATCAGAAACAAGAGGGTCTCCATGAGGAGTTGCGACTTATGTCCCCTTATCCCTGTGCTGTTTGCATCTGTGACCAAGCCCCGAATATTATGGCCCTCATTCAATTGCAATTTGGCCAATTGAATAGGGGTCTAAAGAAGTACATAACATATTTTTTTAAAGAAGTTTTTAGTTAGTAAACATCTATCCAAAAGGAAGGTTTTCACTAATTAAACACTTATTTTAAAAAAATATGTTATGTGCTTATTTAGAGCCCTATTCAATTGGCCAAATCGCAATTGAATCAGGGCCTATGTCATTAGTGATATTATTATTATTATTTTTATTATTATTGCATGGTTTCACAAACAAGGATTATTTAATAAAATGTACCCGATAAAAGGGAAATCTATCTCATGGCTTCCAGACAAACAACATGATTAATTAATGGTGAAATTATAAACATTTTATGAATTAACAAAAATATACTACAGGTTCACAACCACCATTGCTTACATTGGCCCTTTAATATGAAAGTAGGCAAGTAAGTTACATGTTGTTAGTTGTTAAAAGTCAAGGGGCCTCATTCTATTAGCGGCCGCTATTCTGCTATTCTATTCCCTTACGGCCGGGGATTCCGGCAGGCTTGCGGCCGGTGCCTTGCTATCTCTTGCGGCCGCTCGCGCCGGAGGAAAGCCTTTGATCTAAAACGGCCGCAAGAGATTTGCAATTCAATTGCTCCGGGAAACCTCTCTGCAAGGCTAAAAACGAGCCGCAGCTTACTTGCAGGAAAGAGGTCTCGCTAGCACCAATTAAGCACATAAAATAGCTCAAATAAAGCCATCCTGCACTTTGAGAAGACTATAAAGGTATTTTAGGTGTTAGAAAAAATAGCACATAATTATCCTGTACTCAAATCCGTAAAATATTTAATTTTTAATATCCGTAAAATATCCATGTAAAAAGTCCAGAGTGCTTGGAGCACCTCAGACACACCCACGCCGCAGCCGGAAAATAAACAGTTAATTTGAACTCGGGTTTGGGCTGATGTGCAAGCTTGAGAGTGGGTTCCTTTTAATCCTCATGTCCCCCAATATGATCCCTAGCATTTACAGAGCTGTACAGTGCAGGCTTGAATTTATTTTTCAGTTTTTATACAGGGAGTGCAGAATTATTAGGCAAGTTGTATTTTTGAGGATTAATTTTATTATTGAACAACAACCATGTTCTCAATGAACCCAAAAAACTCATTAATATCAAAGCTGAATATTTTTGGAAGTAGTTTTTAGTTTGTTTTTAGTTTTAGCTATTTTAGGGGGATATCTGTGTGTGCAGGTGACTATTACTGTGCATAATTATTAGGCAACTTAACAAAAAACAAATATATACCCATTTCAATTATTTATTTTTACCAGTGAAACCAATATAACATCTCAACATTCACAAATATACATTTCTGACATTCAAAAACAAAACAAAAACAAATCAGTGACCAATATAGCCACCTTTCTTTGCAAGGACACTCAAAAGCCTGCCATCCATGGATTCTGTCAGTGTTTTGATCTGTTCACCATCAACATTGCGTGCAGCAGCAACCACAGCCTCCCAGACACTGTTCAGAGAGGTGTACTGTTTTCCCTCCTTGTAAATCTCACATTTGATGATGGACCACAGGTTCTCAATGGGGTTCAGATCAGGTGAACAAGGAGGCCATGTCATTAGATTTTCTTCTTTTATACCCTTTCTTGCCAGTCACGCTGTGGAGTACTTGGACGCATGTGATGGAGCATTGTCCTGCATGAAAATCATGTTTTTCTTGAAGGATGCAGACTTCTTCCTGTACCACTGCTTGAAGAAGGTGTCTTCCAGGAACTGGCAGTAGGACTGGGAGTTGAGCTTGACTCCATCCTCAACCCGAAAAGGCCCCACAAGCTCATCTTTGATGATACCAGCCCAAACCAGTACTCCACCTCCACCTTGCTGGCGTCTGAGTCGGACTGGAGCTCTCTGCCCTTTACCAATCCAGCCACGGGCCCATCCATCTGGCCCATCAAGACTCACTCTCATTTCATCAGTCCATAAAACCTTAGAAAAATCAGTCTTGAGATATTTCTTGGCCCAGTCTTGACGTTTCAGCTTGTGTGTCTTGTTCAGTGGTGGTCGTCTTTCAGCCTTTCTTACCTTGGCCATGTCTCTGAGTATTGCACTCCTTGTGCTTTTGGGCACTCCAGTGATGTTGCAGCTCTGAAATATGGCCAAACTGGTGGCAAGTGGCATCGTGGCAGCTGCACGCTTGACTTTTCTCAGTTCATGGGCAGTTATTTTGCGCCTTGGTTTTTCCACACGCTTCTTGCGACCCTGTTGACTATTTTGAATGAAACGCTTGATTGTTCGATGATCACGCTTCAGAAGCTTTGCAATTTTAAGAGTGCTGCATCCCTCTGCAAGATATCTCACTATTTTTGACTTTTCTGAGCCTGTCAAGTCCTTCTTTTGACCCATTTTGCCAAAGGAAAGGAAGTTGCCTAATAATTATGCACACCTGATATAGGGTGTTGATGTCATTAGACCACACCCCTTCTCATTACCGAGATGCACATCACCTAATTTGCTTAATTGGTAGTAGGCTTTCGAGCCTATACAGTTTGGACTAAGACAACATGCATAAAGAGGATGATGTGGTCAAAATACTAATTTGCCTAATAATTCTGCACTCCCTGTATTTCACAGCTTACGGCCGGTTCAAAGATATGCGGCCGACCGTAAAAGGAGATCCTTGCGGGGCCGTATAATAGAATCGCGAGTTAACTGAACCCCCGCAAGGAATCGCAGCCTTACGGCCGATTTACGGCCGATAATAGAATGAGGCCCCTAGGTGAGGCCCAGAAAGGTATGACTTGTTTCACAAGTATAATCATACCTACCTATGTCTTGTAGAATGCGTCTTTATAATCATTAGATGGAGCCTCCTATGTATTAGCACACCCTCATTAGCCCTCACTACCTTTATGTATAATATGTGTTTAGGTGTATAAGAGAGGATGGGGTTAAATAATAACTTATAAGGCAAAAGTGACCGTTGGTTAGAGTAATTTATTTGATATTAAAAAAACATCTTTATAATATCTGATTAAAGATTAAACAGGCTAACCCTGCAAGGGACGGGTCAAATCACATTAGAATTGTGCACATGCTCACATTTACAAGCTCTTTAACTTATGAACACTCACATGTGTGCTCTCTGCACTCGCTAGACTGCATGCAAACGATCTCAAACACTCAATCACATAAGTATACATGAGTACCCACTCATCGTACTTACTAGCATACACCCACCATCATGCACTCACATGTACTGTCTCTCATACCCAATATAGACCAAAATGTTGAGCATGCATTTAAAATATCAAATTTGTTCTTTCATTTTATTACTTTTATTTTGTATGGTATATAATTTATCTGTAGTGTGTTAACATTAGTGTATACAGTAGCAGGGCTTGAAAATGGACGATCCTGGAGCAAAAAAATAAATACCCCCCGAGGAGGGGTTCTAAAAATTATTTTGCACTGGGCTCCTCAGTAGAATTCCCTCCACAAGAACCCTTCCCATAACAGCACCCATATATGTACTTATATATACATACATATATATATATATAGCTACCAGTCCTTGTCAGTGCCCCTCCACAAGACCCCTTCCCATAACAGCTCCCCTCCTTAAGACTCTTTCCCATAACAGCATCCATATATGTACATATATATAAACATACATACATACATAAATATATAGCAACCAGTCCTTGTCAGTGCCCCTCCACAAGACCCTTTCCCATAAAAGCTTCCCATCCTTCAGACACTTTCCTATAACAGCACCTATACACATATAGCAACCAGTCCTTGAGCCTGATTCAATTGAGCAATCATAAGTTATTGGAGCCCGTAAGTGAGGCTGTAAGTTAATTTGCTATTCAATTGGCATCTTCTTGTGGGCTCCAAATGGGGTTACGGCCTTGAAAACCTTGCGGGTGTTAAACCCGGAACTTATAACCTTCCGATGCCTTTAATCTTTCCCGTCTGCAAAATTTATGATTGCAAAAAAACGCAAATCGCTATTCAATTGCTACAATTCCCCAAACCCGCAAATGTTTTCACACATGTAAATGGCAAATGTAGGAGAAAATCCTACGCCTACTAGAGAGGATGCGCAAGGGGATTTAACCCCTGTCTGTAGCACTGTAAATGCAAATAAAAAATCAGAGTATGCAACCAAGGATTAAAATTAAATACCCCCCAAAAAATGCACAGCACTGGCCTCCTCAGCGTAGGGCCCTGGTGCACTGCACCACCTGCACCACTCTTAGTTCCTACCTGAGTGTATATTACATTAAATATAGACAGCACAGGATAGGTTTGGATAGTGATCCTTATGGGTGTCTGAAATGCAACCTAATGTGTTTTTGTCTACATCAATTTTAATGTAAATCAGATAACAAGACACATTTAATAGGGTCTCCATGAGAACTTGTTTACACTTCCTCTTAACTCTCTGGTATGCTAAAGGTGGAAAAAGAAAACACACCATGGTAATTTATCAATTACCATCTTTCTGATGGAAAAAAGGAAATAATTTGTCCATGTCCCTTTAAGGGGTGTCATTGGCAATTGTTTAACAATAAAAGCCCTGAGCATATTCCCAAAGTACTGTTAATTGAAAAATGACTATATATTTATATATAAACACATTTCTACTCCGTAAATAATCCTTGTTACTCATCACTATTAGACAGATTTTGTAAGATGTTTGGCATTGGTTTTATGTGCATGAGAGCCAAGATTAGTTCTACTGATGTGTTGCCATGTTTGCACATTTCTGAGGGGTTGAAAACTAAACAGGGTAATGGCATAACATCTTTACCCTGTGCAAAGCGCCACATTTGCATATCTTTATATTGTACACCTATCCTCACTTTCTTTCCCCTTTCCCCCATCTTCCCATTTCATTCACCTTCTAAATTCTTGCCCCCAATCCCCTTTGTCCTCTCCACATTCCTCTTTTAGCCCCCATCATCCTCTATCTTCAATCCCCTCTTCCTCCCCACCCTCCACTCACCCTCTATTTCTTCTCATTCCTCTTCTTTCCCCCACCCATCTATGTCCTCCAATCCCCTCCCCCTTTCTTTCTGCCCATCCTCCATTTGCAATCTCTTTCTTTCCATTTTCCATCTTGCCAAATCTTTCCCATCTACCTCACTCTTCCATTCCCTCTCATTGCCGCTCTCCACATACTCCTTCTTGTTCTGATCCCTCTCTATCCACCAATCTTGCTCTTTGCCCTTCTTCCCATTCCCCTCCCCCTAAAATGGGGCACGGTCTAAAATATCAATTTATAATAAAGATTTAATATCCTTAATATGTAGGCTAGTAACTTGTCTGCCATAAATGACGGTATCATAAAATGTCTATGCTGTCTCTCTCTCTCTCTCTCTCTCTGTGATCTGTCTCTCTCTTTCTCTGCCCCTTCTATCTCTGTCCTCGCTCTTGCTCTCTGTCCTGTCTCTCTCTCTGTCCTGTCTCTCTCTCCTATCTCTATCTCTGTCCTGTCTCTCTTTCTCTCCTGTCCCCCTCTCTCTCTGTCCAGTCTCTCTGTCCTATATCTGCCCTGTGTCTCTTTCTGTCTCTCTCTCCTACCCCTCACTCCTGTCTCTCTCTCTCTCTCTCTGTCTCTCTCTCTCTCTCTGTGTCCTGTCTCTCTCTCGGTCCTGTCTTGTCCTCTCTCTCTCTCTCTCTGTCCCTCTCTCAGTCCTCTATCTATGTCTCTCTCTCTCTGTGTCCTCTCTCTCTGTGTGCTGTCTCTCTCTCTGTGCTGTCTCTCTCTTCGTCCTGTCTCTCTCTTCCTCTCTCTGTCCTGTCTCTCTTCCTCTCTCTTTCCTGTCTCTCTCTCTCTCCTGTCTTTCTCTCTGTCCTGTCTCTTCCTCTCTCTCTGTCCCGTCTCTCTCTCTGTCCTGTCTCTCTCTCTCTTTCTCTCTCTCTGTGCTCTCTCTCTTCATGCTGTATCTCTCTCGGTCCTGTCTCTCTGTGCCCTATCTTTCTCTCTCTCTCTGTCCTGTCTATCTCTCTCCCTCTCTCTCTGTGTCCCATCTCTCTCTCTGTGTCTGACTCTCTCTCTCTGTGTCCTGTCTCTCTCTCTCTCTCGCTCCTTCTCTCTCTGTCCTCTCTCTCTCTCTCTGTCTCTCTCTCTGTGTCCTGTCTCTCTCTCTCTCTGTGCTGTCTCTCTGTGTCTTGTCTTTTACCCTGTCTCTCTGTCCTGTTTCTCTCTCTGTCCCTCTCTCTCTCTCTGTCTCTCTGTGTCCTGTCTCTCTCTCTCTCTCTCTCTCTCTCTCTCTCTCTCTGTGTCTTGTCTCCTACCCCTCTCTCAGTCCTCTCTCTCTCTCTCTCTCTGTCCTGTCTCTGCCTCTCTCTCTTTCCTGTCTCTCTCTCTCTGTCCCTCTCGTAGTCCTCTCGCTCTCAGTCCTCTCTCTCTCTCTCTCTGTCTCTCTCTCTCTCTCTGTGTCCTCTCTCTCTCTGTCCTGTCTCTCTCTCTGTCCCTCTCTCTCCTACCCCTCTCTCTCTCTCTGTGTCCCGTCTCTCTCTCTCTCTCTCTGTCCCGTCTCTCTCTCTCTCTCCTGTCTCTCTCTCTCCCTCTCTCTGTCCTGTCCCTCTCTCTCCTACCCCTCTTTCAGTCCTGTCTCTCTCGCTCTCTCTTTAAGGATGTGCATACTTATGCAACCATATTATTCTATTTTTATATTTTTTCTTCCCTCTACCTAAAATATTTCAGTTTGTTTTTCAATTGAGTTGTACAGTTTATAGGTCACATTAAAGGTGGAAAAAGTTCTGAAATGATTTATCTTTGTCTCATTTTTTTACAGCACAGAAACCTGACATTTTAGCAGGGGTGTGTAGACTTTTTTTATCCACTATATATATATATATATATATATATATATATATATATATATATATATATATATAAAACTAGCCAGAAAAGATAGGGACAAGCATTAACATTTTAGGAGCCTTTGGCCTTTGAAAATATCTGTTCTAAACCCCCAGAAATGTAAAACATCCAATTTTGAAGAACTACACTTAAGAATAGGAAACATGTTTTTAAAATGTAAATTAAATCCAGCCTCTAATTGATAACATTGGTTCTTTTAGGGTAGATGTTCTGTATTGTGACTTAATTTGTTAAAAAATATAATATATATTAGAAACGTTTTCAACACCCGTCCGTTATGTTTAGAACCTGTTCCATAATACTTTTTGTTTGCAGCCCAGAATAGAAAAATAAGTAATAATTTTTCATGAATTGTAAAAGTCCTGTCCAATTTTATTGTACAGCTCTGCAGAAAATGTCTTAGAATCTTCTATGCAAGATGCACTACAAGAGGACCAGGGAATGCTTGATCAGAAGGACATGGTGGAGGAAGAAATAATTATTGCAGAAACAGCTGTTCTAGTAGGAACTGAAGACGCCAAAGAGCCAAGCCCATTGGATAAGGATGTTGCTATCTGTGAAACTTATGTAGAAGAAAATTATACCAAATTGGAGGAAGATTTGAAATTAGAAAGTGGTTTGGAAGAAGTTATTGATGATGTAAAGTCGTCAAAAACAGAGACCATAGAATCCAAACCCACTAACGAGGGGCAACAGGATGAGGAGGAAAAGGACCAAGGAGAAGAAAGTGTACAAGAAACTGGAGATCTAAGTTCCCCAAAGGAGAAAGTGAATGGTGAACATAATTTAACAATGGAAGGTCTTCAAGAGGACCAGCCTGAAAACTTTCAAGAAAGTCCTGAGGATCAGCCTGAAAACTTTCAAGAAAGTCCTGAGGATCAGCCTGAAAACTTTCAAGAAAGTCCTGAGGATCAGCCTGAAAACCTTCATGGGAGTCCTGAGGATCAGTCTGAAACTCTTCAAGAGAGCCTTGAGGGTCAGTCTGAAAACATTCAAGAAAGTCCTCAGGATCAGCCTGAAACTCTTCAAGAGAGTCCTGAGGATCAGCCTGAAACTCCTCAAGAGAGTCCCGAGGTTCAAGGAGATTCACCTGAGAAAGAAAACAAGGAAAAAACGGTAATTTTTGATTTGTTGTAATATATTCCTGGTATCTCTGTATTAATACATGTCCACGTAGACATTTGAGATTGTTTAGATTATGGCAACAGATTGAATTTTAAGTTGGTCCTCTTCCAGCAAGGCACTTTGCAAAAATTACTCCAGGTATGAGGTCAAGTAGACCAGACCAACAAAACTTTGCTTTATAAGGTAGCAGATATATGGGGTCAAGGCCTTGGAAATTCTCATAATTTGCAATAATCCAAGCTTGGAAGGCTGGTCATGTGGGATTCCTTTTAATCTTCTAGTCTGTCTGTAGTTGGGGGGGGGGATATCTGAAGAATATCTGAATTTTCTTTGCAAACCTACTACCTGACTAAACATACCTCCCCCACACACACACTCAGTCATTTGTTTGTAATATTTTATAAGGCTTACTTTGAATTTTGCCTTTTCTGACTTTAGGTATATATTCCAGGTCACAATTTATATCCAATACCGCTTTCACACATGGTAAATAGTTATTTTTAATCGCCTGATTTTTAATATCATTGTAATTATATGCCTAACAAAGTTATTTTTACTTTTTTTAATTAAGCTTTTCTCCCCTTTTTTTATTATTTTGGGAGAGATAATAGAGATGCAGAACCCTATACATGAATTAGATTAGACTCCAAAGTCTGTATTAAATATCTGTTGCTTTTCCAATTAGTGTGGAATGTGCACATTCCAGAGAAATAAGACACAGACACGGTGTTTCTGTATAGTAGTTCTCAAAGCGCTCTGTATTAAAATGGCAGTTTACACGTTTATATGTAGCTCTGGACTTTTACATGGATATTTTACGGATATTAAAAATAAAATATTTTACGGATTTGAGTACAGGATAATTATGTGCTATTTTTTCTTACACCTAAAATCCCTTTATAGTCTTCTCAAAGTGCAGGATGGCTTTATTTGAGCTATTTTATGTGCTTAATTGGTGCTAGCGAGACCTCTTTCCTGCAAGTAAGCTGCGGCTCGCTTTTAGCCTTGCAGAGAGGTTTCCCGGAGCAATTGAATAGCAAAACTCTTGCGGCCGTTTTAGATCAAAGGCTTTCCTCTGGCGCGAGCGGCCGCAAGAGATAGCAAGGCACCGGCCGCAAGCCTGCCGGAGCCTCCGGCCGTAAGGGAATAGAATAGCCGAATAGCTTGCGGCCGGTCCTTGCGGCCCCGCAACGGCTGCGGCCGCTAATAGAATGAGGCCCTCGGTGTATATCTGTCCCTGAGGATGAGGTGCATGACTGCTAGAAAGCCCTAAACATCTGTGCTGTGAACGCCCGTTCTTCTTTGTACATTTGAGTAGCCATGGCTTACCCATGGCCCCTCCTGCCACTGTCACAGACAAGTCAGATGCCTTTCCCTAGCCCCTGGGTGGGGATTACTAGTCATCACGGGGTACGTTTTCCTCCATTGTTTACTTCTTCTGGGCCTGCCGTCTTTTGCAATTCTTTGAGCAATTTTAAATCTGTTGGCATGTCTGCATTGTATAAATGTTTATTTCTCCATCCACCTCTCTCCTTTCCATTTCCTGTGATACCATTGCTGCCTTCTTAGCCATCTGGTCTGCTAGATGGTTTCCTCGTGCTTCGTCTGAATTTAGCTTCCCATGTGCCTTCACTTTCAGTATGGCTACTTCCTTTGGGAGTGCTAAAGCATCTAGTAGTTCACGGATGGCTTTGTCATTCTTCACTGGAGTACCTGCGGCTGTCATGAATCCTCTAGCTCTCCAGATTTCTCCAAAGTCTTGAGTCACTCCCAGAGCATATCTTGAGTCTGTGTAGATGTTGGTTCGGACTCCTGTCGCAATCTCACAGGCCTTGGTCAATGCAATCAACTCTGCTTCTTGTGCTGACATGGAGGGAGGTAAGTGAGAAGGCTCGCATCACATCTTTTTCTGTAGTCACAGCATATCCTGTGTGATATTTTCCATTCTCATCAGCGTACCTTGATCCATCTTCATACATAGTGATGTCTGGGTCTGTCAGGGCAAGGTCTTTTACATTCGCAAGGTGTGAGGTCTCCATTTCCATTTGTTGAAGGCAGTCATGCGGTGGATTTGTGAGTCCTGGGACTGCATATGGGTCTCTGGCTTGTATACTGGGAGTGCTGTCTGCTTGCCAGTGGAGAGTTTTCTTTTCCACTCCTTCCTCTTCCTCTGCAGATTCCCACCATTTTAATGCAGCTCCTAATGTCTTCCATCCATCCGGTGCGAACTTGGATATTGCAACATGTGGAATTTCTGTATCCCAATGCTTGTAGAGCGCTTCTGCTTCTTGTGGGTGCTCCACCGTAAATGCACTATCACCTGATGCATTGTTGTACAATGTCTTTAGGTTTAAGGTGACCTGCTTCAATTTGGTGAGACTTGCTTCATATTGGAAATCTCGGCCTGGAAATGTTTATTCCACAGTGTGCAATATAGAGGGTCTTGTGTCTCATCTGTGAGCGTCTGGCCGTTTCCACCACCTTCCAGTAGACGTCTTTTTACATATAGATTGGTTATTCCTGAGTTTGGGTTCAAAATCAGGTTGTACAAAAGTATCCATCTTCCTCATCTCCCCCCTCTGGAAATGGTAAGAGAGTGGCTGGATTGAGAACATAACATCTCTGTAAAGTAACATTGTCTGGCAGAAGGAGGAAACATTGCAGACGGAGGTGTCTGGATGTAGTCATGTGCTTAGGTAGTCTGCTGTATGATGGCCGCAATGTAGGACTGTTTT
Organism: Discoglossus pictus; assembly: GCA_027410445.1. Classification (NCBI taxonomy): domain Eukaryota; kingdom Metazoa; phylum Chordata; class Amphibia; order Anura; family Alytidae; genus Discoglossus; species Discoglossus pictus. The sequence goes on from CM050169.1 coordinate 87,268,842, forward strand.
CTTTTTCTGTATTTAATATTTGCAAACTATTCAAATACAAACTCCATTTTGGATCAAATTCACATGCAAAATCTTTCTTCCAAATCACTTACTATAACATTCTAGGAACTATTCGCTTCAGTCCCGTACTTAACTTACAATAATTTCCAACTAACACTCCACTTCTTCCTTCATAGTTACCATAAGTGGAACAGTGCCTAGGTGAGGTCTGGCACTTACACAAACATAACAATTAGTCTTATTATGTGACTCTACGTTATATTTCGTCCATTCCAGTCATAAATTGAGGTCTGTGAACCCAGTCTCATTTGCTAGGGTTCCTTCGTACCTAGGTTCACTGATATCAGTCATCTGGGGTAATGCCTGAGTGTGTTGTACTTGCATTAGTTCTTCTGATATGAGTGGTGCATATAGATCTCTGAGCATAAATTTACCAATCTGTCCTTTTGCTTCTCCCCTAACCCAGCCACCCATTAGGTATGTACCTGCGTCTGTGGGTCTGGGGGGTAAGTCGCATGTTAGCTCCAGTCTTGCCATTTGGCGAGCATTTGCCTGGCTTTATTAGAGTCATACGTTCAAGTAAAGGGCTTCCACTCAAATCTGTGCTATCTAAGGCACTCTGTGGTCTGTAGCCCCAAGCTGTCCCAGTGTTCTATCCTACAGCTTCCCAATGACTACAATATTTTCCCCAAGTCTGGTCTGTAACACATATGTGTATACATGTGCTGTGAGTGTCTTTGTACAAGTTACATTGTTGAGTCACGCTTAGCTGTTGGCAACATACAACATGACAATAATCAAAGGACAATGTGATCATATGTGGTTTAGATGGATTGTACCAAAATTCTTCTCACTAATGAATGCAGAAGGTTCTACTTTAGTTAAGAACAGACAGAAAAGGATATGTGTTATGATCATCAAGATGTTGACTGCTATGGGTCTGGTGCTGCTTGCAATGAGATGCATGGATCCAAGTAGGCCGTCCTTCAAGTTTAACTGAAGAACTTGAAAGGGACCATCATATCTGGATTCCAGAGGATTCTTTTTCACAAATCTCTTGACCAGGACCCAAGCTCCAGGAAGTAGTTGATGAGTGTCTACTTCTGGATCTGGAATAGGAGAAAACACTTGTGCATGTATTTTAGTCAGTGCTTGAGATAAAACAATCACATAATCAATAAATACATCAGATTTAAACTTCAATTGCTGAGGATAATAAGGATCTCCTGAGGGGACAGAGAAAAAAAACTTCCCTCCAGAGAGTGTACCCCATGCTTAACAATGTTATTCTTGGGCATAAGGTGAAAACCCTTTTTATTTATTTATTTTTACTGCGTCTAATGGCAACACCTTGTACTCAGGACAAGATGTTTATAAATCTTCCCTTCTCTTCAATCCATCCACAAAGGCTGCTCCCAGCAGGAATGATATATTACCACTTACTGTTTTATCCTGTATAATATCTGACAAATTAATAGCCTGATTTACTGTTTCATCCGGAGCGCATGCTATTAATAACTCACAGAATTCTGTATCACCGTTGCAGACAGGCATGTAGGAGCTGATTTACATGAGCAGAGATTGCTAATAAAAGCTTAAGAAGCTTAATAAAACATTGAATGTCTCCTATACCTTCCTTTTAAGAAAGATTAATATTCCCAAGGAGTAGTGGATACAGGGCACTGACTCCAGAAGAGGTAGCATAGTAAATGCTTCGTCATAGGTTTTAAAAGGGGTTTGGTCCTAAAGTTATAGTCCACTCCCATTTTTCTAAGTTGGGAGCCATGATGGGGCGGTGGTTGTGTGTTAAGAATTTCATGGTGTCTTTGTTCCACAAACCACTAAAATGTAGCAAACACCATTCTTCTCTCAATAATACAGACAGACATATTTTCACATAAAACCCTAATACGCACACAGAGGAGGTGGAATGAGAAAGGGGAGTGGTTTGCTTTGCTTTGTCATAAGATGGGGTGGCCAATCCCTCTCATACAATGCAAACCGGTCACCTCCCTCTTCAAAGAGTACAGTATCGAACACACAGAAACTTCAGACAAAATATTTCAAAAGAATACACGCATATACATACATATACATATGTATGTACTTCACAAACACACCTGTCTTACACTTAGAAACCAGATAAACTATAAATCCTCCACTGATATCAGTGGTGGACACAAATTCTCTAACCTGCATTTCTCAATTGTATTGCAAAGAAAAGAAATTACAGCAAATACTCACACATTTACTTGCAGCAAAACACAAGACAATCCATCTACTTTATAAACGAAAGCAATCAGAATATTATATAAATGTATGTAAGGAAAAGTTCCTTAATATTTCTGTGTTCATACCTTAAACAGCATAGCAATACAGTAAAACATGTTAACACCTTCAAATACGACCTAACATTGACGTAGGAAGAATTCTAAGATTCGTCCTTCAAATAGTTAAACCAGATGGGAGGGGGTGGATGAGGAATTTCTCTCTCTCTCAGTCTCTCTCTACAGCTGTGATCAAGGTCAAAAAAACACACAGAGAGAGATCAGCTTGTAGTTTTTTTAGGGAGAGAAGTTCTAAGCTGCATTTCTTATCAAAACATGCATCACAACCAGCAGTGACATAGCATATAACATTATAATCATCAAACCTTTTCTGCAGAAAACTTTAGATTCAAAAGACATATGATTTCAAGATCATGCGCATTATACGTCACACACACGTTTTTAACCACCCGCAGTGAATGACAGACGTCCCATGAAGTTTTTAAACTACTTACGGCTTGAACATCATGACCCTCAAGGGATATCGTCTATCCAGCATGCATAGACATTTGCCAGGAAAATATGTATATATATCAACCTCATTTCCCAGGGCACATATATGCAAGCACGTATGTGTGACCTCTGGTTATATGTACGTCTCTGGGTACAAGTCATCCGTCTTCCAGAGAGTCACAAATACACGTGTGTGTGTGTCTCCTGAATTATATGTCTAAGGAATCTCAACTCACAATACCAACAGACCACACACACACACACACCGGCAACAGATATCTATTATCACAGGTTTTTTTAAAACGGACCTTGAGCAAGCTATACCACCTGTGCTTTGAATGCCTGTCAATAGCCGAGTGGTACTGGAAGAAATAGTGGCTTGCACAGTACTAAATATCGACCTTACCAGACATATTTCATGAAGGTTCCTTCTGCTGTTGAAAGTCACCACTTCGCTCCTTCTCGGCTATTGTCAGGTCATAAACTCAAGGCCCCACGTTGGGCGCCAACTGAATTAGATTAGACTCCAAAGTCTGTATTAAATATCTGTTGCGTTTCCAATTAGTGTGGAATGTGCACATTCCAGAGAAATAAGACACAGACACGGTGTTTCTGTATAGTAGTTCTCAAAGCGCTCTGTATTAAAATGGCAGTTTACACATTTATATGTAGAAAACGTTATCTGATCAAACGTCACAAGATTCCTTTGTCTAGGAATTAATAGCTTTATTGATTGGTTCAAAATTGCTGCAGTGTGTCGTCATCATACTGGTCAGTAGAGGGAGGAACCGTTCATTTGTCCTTATTTGGTCACGGATGTATGCATCATCAGGCCACTCCCGTTTGTGGTTCATCCTCCATCTTAAGTGACCTCCATTGTCAGTAATCTTCTCATTTATAAATATATAAGTGAGTAAGGAATGCAGACAAACATATTAATATAAAAAGACATTTTCCTAATTATCATCCATAACATACATACTTGTGGACTTCTAGTCTGAACATAATACACAATAAGTAATTGCCTTTGGTTCTTATGAAACTTACCACAAATAAAATAATAATGAAATCTGACTGGATAAATCTGGGCCCTTTAATTCAGAGGCATATTTTCTTTGTGTTTGAGCTTTATTTTGAAGTATATGACATAAATTTCTCTTGTGGATGAGAGTGGACCTGACTGGGTAAATAGTTTCCTCTTTCTCTTTATTATATTATAACTTCTGCTATGTCACTTTAATTTGGTGACCTACATACTGAAACCTACCTGGCTTATAAGGACAATTACATTTTAAGGCCATCATTTGGAGTGCAATTTGCCCGTAAATGGGTTAAATCACATTATACCATTTGTATCCTTGTTATTTATCATTTTTAGCACATTGCCTTGTAACAGCCAAGCGACATAATAGCAATATGTTATATGTTATTCCATTTTTTTCTGAAATACAGATCAATACGGTGCTCTGCTTCATTACTGTAATTGGCAGCGGAGGGAATTAGGAAGTGCGAGACGGCTACATTTGGGTTAGTGTTAAATGAGTGTAGCTGCAGTGCTTGAAACATATTGGAGGAGGCTGCTGACAAGCTGTCATGTCATCTTAAGTTATAGTGAAGATTCAACTTTTTGAGATAAAGTAGGGAATAAAGAAACATATAGCAAAGGAAATAAGCGGGGGGCACGGGATGGCATGGTTGTAGGAATTGGGGTTGAAGGTGGTTTACCCCCTAGTTATTGTGTGTATGTATAGAGAACCCTTCTGGATTGCTACCTTGTTGTGGTGAAGGGGGTTGTGTACCTCAATGAAGCTGTGAGCTATACCACGTAGGGTCACCCAAGATGGGCAGGTCATAGCAGAGGTCAGACGAAGCTCGTCCACTGGAGAAGGAACTGGCAACCCACTCCATTATCTTTGCCAAGAAAACCATATGGATAAGCACAACCAGAATAATAGACAGATGTGTTTTGGCGTGTTGCATATATATGGTCACCGAGAGTAAGACATGACTGAACAAATGAACAACAACCACAAAAGTATATAGAGAAGCTGATGGGCAGGCTTTGTATACCATTAACTATGCAAGGTTCCTGCATTTCACTAGGTATATAATATCCCTGTGTATCTATTTATTTTTATGTACTCTATTTTTATTAACAAATTATTATAAGCTCTGTTTTTATTGGCTATAATCATACAAATAGTTCCTGTATGGGTCTGTCTCTGCAGCTCACTACTGTGCTGTGTCTTATACTAACCAACCAGTGACCATCTATCAGCAACATTCTGCAACATTCTGCTGAGACATAGTCCTTGATAGGCTAGGACACTACACTGAGCATTCAGCCCTACAGAGTCTGTGTCTGCATATGCTGTAGAGGGCAGACCCATACAGGCACTATTTGTTTGATTTTAGGCAGAGCTTATAAGCACTTCTTAATAAAGTAAAGTACATGAAAGTAAATATAATTGATCTAAAATGGGTTCACATTTGGATAATAGTTAAAAAAATGTCAATTATCTTCCTGTTAAAACATGAAATTCACAATTGCAAGATTAAGATCCAGTTAATTGCTGTCAAGATGATACGTGGAGAACATTCGTTAAAACTATGGAAACTTTAATCCCCCGTAGAGTTAACAGGATATGTGTTATTATCCTGGGAAACAATTAAATCAACGACCTCATTAATTCCTATGGGATTGTCGTTTTTGTTTTCTTTTGTGTAGTGTTCTTTTTTTTCTTTTTCTTTTTTAGTTAATTTAAAAGTACACTTTTTTTAATGCATTTAAGTGAGCAGCATTACCAAAGTTATGTTTTGTCTGAAAAACATATTGAGTAAAATCTGTTTAAATTTTGTTCACAAAAATAATAGGAAGTGCACAACATATATCTGTAGATCTGATTGGAAGACAAGCATGACTCTCTATTATTGCTCATTGGCTGACTTGGGACAAGCCCACAGATGAGATAAACATTAGAATCAGTCTTTTTCACTTTGAGAGCATCATTTGAAAAAAGAAAACACACTGTGGTCATTAATGCTTTTCAGAAGCAGCAAAGGAAAAGCATTCTTTCAGTATCCCTTTAAAGAGTCAATGAGTTAGAAAAAAATGTCCTTTTAGTCAATATTTCTCTTCATACAATTATTTACTGTATTAATACATTTTTAAAGTAATGGTATAGCTCTACTTGCTCATGATTTAGGCGATATTCCATTATAGGAGCCGCCATTTTGTTATTAACAGACTTAGCCCTCCATTTTGTTGCAGATTGTAACATAGGCGCACACACATTGTTGCAACATCGTTAATGGTTAATGCGCAGTTAATTTTGAAATACATAGGAGTGTGCGGTCGTGAGTGCAGATAAATGTGCCACTACAGCAGTCACAAGATGGAGGCCTTGCTATCAGAGAGGACTGTTTTATAGCAATATGGATGCACCCATAATGGGAAATATAATGTGTAAAGCAACCTGGGTTCAGTTCCAGTCAAGGAACCAAGAGATCACACACCCCTGAAGCCATGCAGGGTTGGGCCTGGTTAATGCCTGTCTGGGAGACCACCTATGAATACCAGGAGCTGTATGCTGTGACCCACTGGAGAAGGAACTGGCAACCCACTCCAGTATCTCTGCCATGAATACCAAGTGGATCAGCATGACCATGGACATAAAGATGTTCCTCTTGTGTTGCTGTCTGTGAGATCACGACTGTAGTGATATCCCTTATTTGTAATAGTGTACAAATGCAAGAAAATATGTGATTTAGTGGGATATTGATTTAAGGACTACTGTAACAGGAGCTAGATGTTACTAAAATTCATATTCATTGATTTAAAACTAATATTCAACATTAAACTTACTGTCAAAGTTCAGACTCAGCTGCTGCTTTCATCCACATAATATAAGGTCAAAGGGGGAGATGGCTTTGTCTAGAAGGAAGGGCTAACATTTCAAATATAAAGTTATACCAACACAATGATCTCCACTGACTGTTTGTTGTTTGTGTTGTTTAGTCTTGTCTGACTCTTCGTGACCTCATGGACCATAACACACCAGGGACATCTTTATGGTCATGCTGATCCACTTGGTATTCATGGCAGAGATACTGGCGTTAGTTTCCAAATCCTTCTCCATTGGGCCACATCATACAGCTACTGCGTTTCCTAGCTGGTCTCCCACCCAAGTGCTGACCAGGCCCAACCCTGCTTGGCTTCAGGGTGGTGTGACCTCTGGGTTTCCTGACTGTAATCGATCCCAGATCACAGAGTTGAAAGCACAGAATCCTAACCACTGGACCACCAGGGAACACTTTAAATGTATCTAGCGTAATGGAAAATCCTTTTGGCCCACTTATATAAAGTTATAAATTATTACTATTGCTCTAAAATTGTCTCTGTACTGGCTACTGTAGACCAAGTGGACAAATAGGACAGCACTGAGTCCTAACCACTGGACCACCAGGGAACCCACCCATTGACTTGTCTTGTGTTAAAGAGGTTTCCCTTGGCAACCACCCTTTGATGGTGGTTTATTCTCTTATCAAAATATAATTGTTCTTAAACAAACCTTTAGACCTGTCTCTCCATCAAAACACCCATCCTCCCCTTAATTACCTAATCAGGGTGGAGACAAACACTTAGCTGGAGGTTGATACTCTAATAATTATTAGTTTTGTTAAGTATCAATGCATAATTAAAATAACTTAACTGCCATGGTGATCCTTTAAATTGACAGTTTTTCTGGACTTCAGTGGTCTATTAAGACGATCTTTGTGTATCAATTGATTACTCTACTTATACCTAATGAAAAGCCATTTGACTAACAGATGCATTATTTTGCCATACGTTGGTACTTTATGACTTGTATATATCAGTTTGGTATGGTCTGTGGTAATGTTATTTGTCCTATAAGAATACATTTTTTAAGACCACTAGTTAAAAGGCCACTATTGTGATCATATAATAGGGTTTAAATTGTTAATTTAATGTCTAATTACACATAACAGCGGTATTTAAGGGAGAAAATCAACATTTGAACATGACAGATCAGTCAGAACTACTGCGCTCCATCACCATTCGTTTTCATGAGGTCAGAGAGGAAATTGTCTTTATCGGACAATGGCGTAAAATAGACTGGGTGGTAGAAATGTTAGTACAGCCTCCTGGGCTGATCAGCACTTATCCCTGGATCCCTAGCTATGAAAGCCAGGTAGTCAGAATTGTGCTGGATTAGGTGGACAGGTAGACATTCAGACAGTTGGAAGAGATGTAGTCATCGAATGGCAGATGTCAATCCACCATCCTCTTCAAAGTAAATCTGTTTAAATAAGTCTTGAAAATGCCTTGGTCAACATCTGCTGAAGGTGACCCCAATGTTGTTAGTGTGTTACATACTTACTTATCGTATTTGCTTGTTTCTAATTCTATATAGCATCTTTATCCAATGGCGCTTTACATAGTAAATAGTGCATTATTGTCTATGAGTGTGATGGAGGATAGTTATAGATAGATGAAAAAAGTAAGGAGTTGAGTTTGTTGCTGAAATGATGCAAAAGGCCAGATGCAAGGTCATGTTCCTGGTTTCAAAAGATCAAGCTAAGATATCTAGCAAGATAGTGTGAATGAATTCACAATTATGTGAAGTTCTTTCCGAACTACAGCAACCTTTAATATATCTCGTCTTTCTTGTACAAACTATTAACCACAATATCATCTAGCTTATGGTGGGCAACAAAGTGATAGATGACCCCACCATACAGAGTTGGGCCTGGTCAGTACTTGGATGGGAGACCACCTAGGAATACCATGAGCTGTATGCTGTGGCCCACTAGAAAAGGAACTGGTAACCCACTCCAGTATCTATGCCATGAATACCAAGTGGATCCGCATGGTGTGTTGCGGTTCATGAGGTCACAGAGAGGTGGACACGACTGAGCAACACAAACACCCAAACACGTATAGTTGTGTTTAAAAGTTTGCACGCCCTCACAGAAATTGTGAAATTTTGGCATTTATTTTGAAAATATGACTGATTATGCAAAAAAAATGTATTTTATTGAAGGATAGTGATCATATGAAGCCATTTATCAGCACATAGTTGTTTGGCTCCTTTTTAAATCATAATGATAACAGAAATCACCCAAATGGCCCTGATCAAAAGTTTGTCCCCTTTAGCATCAATGACAGTGTGCAGTCTTTTGTAATGGTTGTCTATGAAGCCCCTAATTCTTGCAGGTGGTATAGCTGCCCATTCTTCTTGGCAAAATGCCTCCACGTCATGCAAAGTCTTTGGTCGTCTTGCATGAACCGCACATTTTAGATCTTCCCACAGTGGCTTGATGATATTAAGGTCAGGAGACTGTTATGGCCACTCCACATCCTTCACCTTTTTCTGCTGTAACCCCTGGAGGGTCAATTTGGCCTTGTGCTTAGGATCATTGTCATGCTGGAAAGTCCAAGAGTGTCCCATGTGCAGACTTCGTGCAGAAGGATGCAAATTATCTGCCAGTATTTTCTTATAACATGCTGCATTCATCTTGCCATCAGTTTTCACAAGATTCACAACACGCCCTCAAAACATCAGTGAGCCACCACCAGGCTTCACAGTGGGGATGGTATTCTTTTCACTATAGGCCTTGTTGACCCCTCTTCAAACATAGTGCTTATGGTTGTGACCATAAAGCTCTATTTTGGCCTTGTCACTCCAAATTAGTTTGCCAGAAGCTGTGACATGTGTCAAGATGTTGTTGGGCATATTGTAACCGGGCTTTTTTGTGGCATTGGCGCAGTAAAAGCTTCTTTCTGGCATCTCGACCATGAAGCTCATTTTTGTTCAAGTATCGTCATATTGTGCTCCATGAAACAACCACACCGTTTTTTTCCAGAGCAGCCTGTATTTCTCCTGAGGTTACCTGTGGGGTTTTCTTTGTATTCTGAACAATTCTTATGGCAGTTGTGGCTGAAATCTTTCTTGGTCTACCTGACCTTGGCTTGGTATCAAGAGATCCCTGAATTTTCCACTTCTTAATAAGTACTGACTGGCATTTTCAAGGCTTTGGACATCTTTTTATATCCTTTTCTGTTTTTATGAAGTTTTATTACCTTGTTACGTCGGTCTTTTGACAGTTCTTTTCTGCTCCCCATGGCTCAGTATCTAGCCTGCGCAGTGCATTAACGTGAGAGCTAACAAACTCATTGAGTATTTAAACACTGACACTAATTGCAATTAATTAAGCCACTGGTGTGAGAAATTGACCTTTAAATGCCATTTTAACCTGTGTGTGTTACTGTGTGTCTGTAACCAGGCCAAACAATGCAAGGGTATGTAAACTTTTGATCAGGCCATTTGGGTGAATTCTGTTATCATTAGCCGAACAACTATGTGATAATAAATGGTTTCATATGATCACTATTCTTCAATAACGTTTTTTTTTTTTTTTGCATGATCAGTCATATTTTAAAAATAAATGCCAAAATGTCACAATTTCTGCCAGGGTATACAAACTTTTGAGCACAACTGTATATTTTCTAAATGTTGCTGTGGTTAATAGCCTTCCCACAAAATAGAAAGCTTGAATTAAGAACCATCTCCACATTGATAAGATCCAATTAAGACCCAAACAGCTGTCTGTGGGTAGGTCTCTAAACTCGTGCATAATCTATCCTATGCTATGCTTTAAAGCTTTGTAATACAAGGGGCATATAATAAAAGGAAACACATCTGGGGTTTGCTGTTTCTCCTGTTCAGGGTAGAATTACCTGGTATTTCGGGGCTGGGTCACTCTAGTGAGTGAGACCAGACTGATATACTACAGGATATTTCTCCCTGTGAAGGGCACAAGTGAACTAAAAGAGGTTGCTGTCTGAGGCCTTCATTCAATTGCGATTTGGCCAATTGAATAGGGCTCTAAATAAGCACATAGCATATTTTTTTAAATACATTTTTAGTTAGTGAAAACCTTGCTTTTGGATAGATGTTTACTAACTAAAAGTGTCTTTAAAAAAAAAAATGTATGTGCTTATTTTGACCCCTATTCAATTGGCCGAATTGCAATTGTATGAGGGCCTGAGTAGGTAACCAGACCTACAGGACAAACCTACTTCAGGTATTGTCCGTTCTCAGATTGAGCACCTCTAATTTTGTTGTTGTATATACTAAAAGGAACCATGTATAAAATGGCATTTGATTAAAGAGAGAAATGCATTGTGGACTCATTTAAATGTCCCTGCCCAGTTTCCCAGAGTGCAGTTCAAGTGTTTTAACGTATTTGTACTATTTATTTATTGTACAAACTAAACATGGTGTGCACACTGACAGTTGTGGGGTTTTTGTTTCATAAATCATATTAAAAATATCAAAATTAAAAAATATATCAAATTAAAAAAGGAATTGTCAATTAACAACCTTATTAAATTGCGATTCTGTAAATTTAAAAGTGCTCTATTTAAGCACACAGCATATTTTATTTACAGAAGTTTTTAGTTAGTGAAGACCTTGCTTTTGGATAGAAGTTCACTAACTAAAAACTTCTGTAAAAAAATATGCTATGTGCTTAAATAGAGCCCTTTTAAATTTACCGACACGCAATTTAATAAGGCTGTAAATTCCAAAATAGAGCTAATAAATGAAAATGTGGCACACACAATCCATTAAATTATGGTCTATCATTACACAAACAGTCTAATCAACCCTCTGATTTGGTTGAAATGCCAGGAAACAAAAGGAACGAGGGAAAAACGTCAAGATGAGTAGCAAGCTTTTTATAGCCTTTGTACTTGTGATCCTACCCTGCTGCTCGCACAGATTCACTGCACAAATATCAAGGGAACGAGCTGCTACCGGTGACCTGCTCTCCAGCTCTTCCTGTGGATTGTAGAATGATAGTCTGATGTGGACCAGCCTCAATGAATTATGTTAATTTAACATTTCATCAGCGTAACTCCCTGCCCTAGAAGCACACACTTCAGAACAGAAGAATTGAGGTTCCTTCCTTATAAGAACATAAATCAGCAAATCTCTCCTTGCAAGACATGGACTGCTGCCGTGTATGTAAATTATTTTATATCTTAGCAATTACTTAGAACAATGCAAAATAATAGTTGATTATAGTGTAATTACATTTCATATTTACATGATTTATAATTTTTACCATTATTTACAATTTCTTTTTTTAAAGTGTTATACATTTGTATTTTTTATAGTAATTATACATTATATTAATTAACATTGGTATTTTAATAGGATTTATAGCTAATTATACTATAATGAATATTAATTACATGTCATATTTACAAAATTTTATATGTTTTACCATTATTTACTTTATTTTTTTTTTTAAGTTGTATTTTTATAATTATTATACATTATATTAATTAATTTTTGATTTTTTATAGGATTTTTAGCTGATTATACTATAATGAATATTAATTACATATCATATTTACATCATTTTATATTTTTTACCATTATATTTTATATTTTCTACCATTATCTACTATTTCTTTTTTTAATATTATGTTTTAGTTATTATACATTATATTAATTTTGGTATTTAAATAGGAATGGTTTTGGTTGCTGTGGAAATAGAACGTATGTGGGTGTTACTCATTACTGAAATAATCAAAAGCAATGAATATTAAGCATGGAAGGATTTCATTTTGCATGTGTAAAATTTTGTATTTAAGTTTTACATAATTAACTATAATTGACATTTGACATCTAAATTTCATTATGTGTTAAAAATGAGTTTTTATATGTGTGAAATAATTGAATTGCATTTATTTTTCAAAAATATTTTTTTAAGTATTTTTTTTTAATTTATAAAAATAGCATTTGAATTACCCAGGAATTATCTTTAAATTTTGGACAATAATTATACTCCTCCTATAGTGTACTATAAAAACGTATTGGACTTTCTTTTTGGCTTAAATATAGTGAAACAATCCAAGCTTTAATTTCACTGCTGATGTGGTGTAAATACATTTTATTTAATCTGATATTGTCAATATTGTTTCATAGGACATACTCAGTTTTGGAAGTAACTGAATATTCTCAATAGCCAATTTAATATCTAATGATTAATATTTGATACTGAAAATGTTAAAAAAAGAGGTTAAAATTTGCACATTAAATAAAATAATTGTATTATAATATAAAAATAGTCTCATAATGTCTTTTAATATAACAAGGACAGTGTAAGCCTATTTTTACATTATCATGAAATAATTTTTTTTTGTGTAAACTGTCTCTTTTTTTTAACATTTTCAGTATTTATTAAATATTTATCATTGGCTATTCAGGACAAAAACTAAATATCATCCAATGTTTTGGTATGAGATTTCAAGCTTTGAGTAGGTGCCCAATAAGGGGGTCTGGATTTATTCTTCATTGACCTACTATTTGTTATATACAGCATTCAATTCACAAATGTGGTATTATTTGGGTGATCATTTGGATAATATTTGACATTTCAATATCAATTGAAATGTTGGAAAAGCAGCTAACCGGTGACCAATTAGAGCAAAGCAATGACCATATAAAGAGTTTAATGTGTAGGGCAGTTTGACATTTTATGTAGGCAGTTACTATTCCATTCTTTTAATCCAGGCAATTACCGTATCTTGAATACGTTCTAGATGTTGTCTATTTCCATGCCCCATGATTGCTCTTCCACCCCACTGTAACCTTAGACCTAACTCTCGCCATAATTGTAACATTTTGACGTAACCTTACCCCATAACTGTAATCTCTATACTCTAACCATAACTCAAACCTCAACCCAAAATCACATCCTAAACCTTATTTCATCAACACTCACATATAATATTTGGCATAAATGACAGGATGACAATTTTTCATAGTTAAGTTGAAAGTAGTATTATTTTGTTTAAAATGTAAGCATGTTCCATTTTACATAGCTTTATACCTTTCATTTGAAAATAATTACATGTATATAGAAACTGGTGATTGACATTCAGAACACATTATATACAGTATGTGTAAGTAATATAGCCTGCGTACTGTAACCCTTAAAAATATATTTTAATCTTATACTGGTTTTATTTTCCATTTTCCATCATCCACCCATTTATTTTTTTATTGTATTTGATTTGGTTAATTTCTGCTTTGGGCCTTCTAAAGTGCTAACAACCATGGACAGTTGACCAAGGTGGTACGAGTAGCAGGAACTGGATGTATCAGGAAATGGGCAGTGGCTCTTTTCTGATTAGTGGTTATTTCCCTGCTATCCATCCACGAGTTGAGGTGATTTATGTATTGAAATATGCGTTCATTGTAAAGTTGGTAATATTTGTATTTCAGATGTATAGGGTATGAGTTTAGTTTTGTATTATATAGCTAAGATGTTTTGCCACAGCGGCGGTTAGGCAGGGAAGTTATTATTAATATTATTATTTTATTTTTAGAGCACCTGCAGATTCAGTATCACCAAGAGTAGAGTAAACAATGGATATACATTTACATTCATTAGAAGGTAGATAAGACAAGACGGCACATTGTACATACACAGTGTTACATGAGGAGATAGCCGCCCTGCTCCCAGAAGTCCTTACAATCTAAGAGATAATAGGGGACTGCTGGATGGATCATGTGCAAGTGTGATGAGGGAGAGGTTTGCAAACCAGAAAGGGTAACCTTATATAAAGTTGTGGATGATTAAGTTAAGGCGGTAGATGCCAAACTTCTCTGATCGGGTGGTGTGTTTTCAGAGAAGAGTAGTAGAGAGTCATCTAGAGTGAGGTTGAGAAGTCTAAAAATGGGGGCTGATCTTGACAATTCTTACAGGAGAGGAGATAATGGTTGAGCATGAGACGAGCCGATCTTGAGCAGAGGTTGCTTGTCCTGTGAGTGGGTAACAGCAATGCCTAACCAGACTTGGACCACTGTACAAATATAGGGCATCCTGAAACTGTGTTCATGTTCAGAGGATGTGGATATTGCCGATCAAGCTTCTCCTGTCTCTTGTTGGTTGTCAGGTTGTTGTTTTTTTGGGATCCTGTAAATTAATAAAGTCATAGCCTGATTTTCATTACCATGTTTAGGTCAAGCACCATCCTTTTGAAAGATAAAAAAAAGCCAAGGACAATCATTTAATGTGACAATTGAGTGATTATGTACTGTGTGGTATGAAAAAGGGGCCTAGTTTCATTGTTTAAAGGGCCACTTGAGGCCAAGGTCCCTTGTTGCCCACCGTTTCAAACATTAAACATACTTGGAGGGACAGTTAATCTCTTCTGCAAAGGTCCCAATGTTAGTCTTCTAATTGTCCCTCTTGAAGGTAAGTCCCACATTTAAGACAGACCTCTGTTTTCAGCACTGACTGTGTCCATCTTTCTCTGGTTCCTTCTGTTGTTTTCTCTCTCCATGCAGGAGAAAGATGGAAGACAGGATGGTCAGTTCTACAAAGTATTTGCTAGGATAGAGTATTTTAAGTGTCTATCTCTAAAACGTATTTTATGCGCCATACAGGATGGTGGTGATAATGCAGGAACAGACAATTTATATGCAGTTTAGGAGCCAACCACGTTAGTAATGAGCCCATTTAATGTTGGTTCAGGAACCAGAGATAAAATTCTATATAAAAAAAAATATATAAGGACTAAGGGCCTCATTAAATTCCAGCCTCGTAAATAAGAGGCTTCTACTTAAGCCCTACGTACTGCAAAGTTTCTCTAACTTACAATGCTATTAAATTACCCCTGCTGCGAGCAACGTATGAGCTACGCAGCAGGCCCGTACGTATCTACACTGCGTAAATGTACATGAGGAGTGACAGCCTGCGAGATGATATCGCAGGCTCCCACTCCTCATCAAGTGCTGCGGGGGTCCTAAAAGGGACCTCCGCGGCAGTCCCCCACATAAGCCCTGCCATGGGGGGTACTCCAAACCCCCCCCTAGGCACCTAAAATGAACCCCCCCTCAATGCGGGGGTCCCTGTCGGGACCCCCGAAGTGTCCTCACATGAACACCTTGCTGCAGGGGTCCATAGGAACCCCCGCAGCCCCCACACATTAACCCCTTGCAGCGGGGGTCCCCGATCGGCACCGATCAGGGCCCCCGCTGCATTTAAAACTTTTAAATTCCCCGCCGCGGCTCCTTAAAGGGACCGCGGCACACTATTACCCAATCCCGGCCGCGGCACTTAAAATTAACCCCCCTCTATGCTGGGGGTCCCCATCGGGACCCCCGAAGTGTCCCCACATAAACCCATTGCAGGGGGGGTCCCCGATCTGCATAGATCAGGCCCTCCGCTGCATTTAAAACTTTTAAATTCCCCGCCGCGGCTCCTTAAAGGGACCGCGGCACACTATTACCCAATCCCGGCCGCGGCACTTAAAATTAACCCCCCTCTATGCTGGGGGTCCCGATGGGGACCCCGAAGTGTCCCCATATAAAACCCCTGCTGCGGGGGGCCCCGATCGGCACCGATCGTGACCCTGCTGCAATTCAATTTTAAATTTCCCGCCTCGCGGGTCCTCAAAGGACCGTAAAGGTCCTGAAAGGACTCGCACTAAAAATATTAACCCCAGGCAACTATAATTACCCCATTAACTCATGATGGTCAATCCAGACCACCATAAGGCCTAAATTAACCCATTAACTCATGGTGGTCAATACAGACCACCATAAGGCTCTAATTAACCCATTAACTCATGGTGGTCAATACAGACCACCATAAGGCTCTAATTAACCCATTAACTCATGGTGGTCAATACAGACCACCATAAGGCTCTAATTAACCCATTAACTCATGGTGGTCAATACAGACCACCATAAGGCCTAAATTAACCCATTAACTCATGGTGGTCAATACAGACCACCATAAGGCCTAAATTAACCCATTAACTCATGATGGTCAATACAGACCACCATAAGGCTCTATTTAACCCCATCAGTCCCATAAGGGTATATTATTACCATTATGGGCCTGTTACAACCCACCATTAACCACATAAGTGCCATGATGGTCCTCAAGGACCATCATGACACTAACTACAAACACTACACTATAACCCCCAATAAACCATTTAATCTAAACTAACCCCCCTCTACACTAATCTATTAACACTTACACTACCTACCTACACTACCTACCCCCTAATAAACCTCCCCAACACTCTAATTACAAAAAACAATAAACCTACAGCACAGAAAACAAAAACCTACAGTACAGAAAAAATAAAAATTACAACCCCACCCCCCACTACAGAAAACAAAAAAATACATTACAACCCCACCCCCCACTACAGAAAATAAAAAAATTACACACCTGAAAAGGAAAGACAGATAAACACAATACAATACATACATATAATACATTACATACATTACATACAATACATGACATTACATACATTAAATATAATATATTAAATATAATATATTACATATAATACATTACATACATTACATACAATACATGACATTACATACATTAAATATAATATATTAAATATAATATATTACATATAATATATTACATATCATACATTACATACATTACATACAATACATGACATTACATACATTACATATAATGTATTACATATAATATATTACATATAATATATTACATATAATATATTACATATAGTCCTAATCAAATACCCCCTATCTATCTAACATACAATCTATTTAATTTAAAATAAATCCTAACTATATCAAATACATCCCCCTATCTATCTAATATACAAAAAATCCTAACTACATACACAGACCCTAATTCTAAGCTAAAATCAATAAATTAAGACCACTTACCTTTAAGATGTTGCTTCAGATCACTAACCTATGGGTCAAACAAAAAATAAAAATTAGTACAAAACATTAACATCAAATAAATAAACATTCTATACATTCTAAATATTCAACTCACCTTTACAGCATGTCCAGTCACTGTTTAGCTCTTCCGGCGCGGCCCTGTTAAAAAAAAAAACACAATACATGAATACATGAATACAATATATAAACAATAAATAAAATACACAAATAAACATCTAAATATACATTTAACTTACCTCCCCGCGATGTCCCCGGCCTTCTCTCCTTCAGCCCCGGCTGGGCCGCGGAACCATCCGCGCTCTAAAAAAAAAAAAAAAAAAACTAACGGAGGTCTGCACTGGCAGACCTCCCCGACGCTACTGAACCTCCGGAGTCGTTTCCGGGAGGAAATTGGCATTGTTGGCTTGTGATTGGCTGAAAAAGCTGTCAGCCAATCAAAAGTCGTCAATGTAGGAGCCAATCAGGATGCGCAGATGTCTTCTACCAATCACTCCGTGGGGGTGTATCCCATAGTGATTGGCTGAAGGCATCTGAGCGTTGTGATTGGTTCCCAGAAAGATAGACAAGTGTTTTAAGCCAATCAGGGTGGGATATTGGGGTGTATCCCATCCTGATTGGCTCACACATTGACGACTTTTGATTGGCTGAAATTGATAGACAGCTTTTTCAGCCAATCACAAGCCGCCAATGCCAATTTCCTCCCGGAAACGACTCCGGGAGGTTCAGTAGCGTCGGGGAGGTCTGCCAGTGCAGACCTCCGTTAGTTTTTTTTCTTTTTTTTTTTTAGAGCGCGAATGGTTCCGCGGCCCAGCCGGGGCTGAAGGAGAGAAGGCCGGGGACATCGCGGGTAGGTAAGTGAAATGTATATTTAGATGTTTATTTGTGTATTTTATTTATTGTTTATATATTGTATTCATGTATTCATGTATTGTGTTTTTTTTTTAACAGGGCCGCGCCGGAAGAGCTAAACAGTGACTGGACATGCTGTAAAGGTGAGTTGAATATTTAGAATGTATAGAATGTTTATTTATTTGATGTTAATGTTTTGTACTAATTTTTATTTTTTGTTTGACCCATAGGTTAGTGATCTGAAGCAACATCTTAAAGGTAAGTGGTCTTAATTTATTGATTTTAGCTTAGAATTAGGGTCTGTGTATGTAGTTAGGACTGTAATTATTTTATTTTACTTTAGAATAATGGTCTGTGTATGTAGTTAGGATTTTTTGTATATTAGATAGATAGGGGGATGTATTTGATATAGTTAGGATTTATTTTAAATTAAATAGATTGTATGTTAGATAGATAGGGGGTATTTGATTAGGACTATATGTAATATATTATATGTAATATATTATATGTAATATATTATATTTAATATATTATATGTAATGTATGTAATGTCATGTATTGTATGTAATGTATGTAATGTATTATATGTAATATATTATATGTAATATATTATATTTAATATATTATATGTAATGTCATGTATTGTATGTAATGTATGTAATGTATTATATGTATGTATTGTATTGTGTTTATCTGTCTTTCCTTTTCAGGTGTGTAATTTTTTTATTTTCTGTAGTGGGGGGGTGGGGTTGTAATGTATTTTTTTGTTTTCTGTAGTGGGGGGTGGGGTTGTAATTGTTTTTTGTTTTCTGTACTGTAGGTTTTTTTGTTTTTTGTACTGTAGGTTTTTTGTTTTCTGTGCTGTAGGTTTTTTATTTTTTGTAATTAGAGTAGTGGGAAGGTTTATTAGGGGGTAGGTAGTGTAGGTAGGTAGTGTAAGTGTTAATAGATTAGTGTAGAGGGGGGTTAGTTTAGATTAAATGGTTTATTGGGGGTTATAGTGTAGTGTTTGTAGTTAGTGTCATGAGGGTCCTTGAGGACCATCATGGCACTTATGTGGTTAATGTTGGGTTGTAACAGGCCCATAATGGTAATAATATACCCTTATGGGACTGATGGGGTTAAATAGAGCCTTATGGTGGTCTGGATTGACCACCATGAGTTAATGGGTTAATTAGAGCCTTATGGTGGTCTGGATTGACCACCATGAGTTAATGGGGTAATTATAGTTGCCTGGGGTTAATATTTTTAGTGCGAGTCCTTTCAGGACCTTTACGGTCCTTTGAGGACCCGCGAGGCGGGAAATTTAAAATTGAATTGCAGCAGGGTCACGATCGGTGCCGATCGGGGCCCCCCGCTGCAGGGGGTTTATGTGGGGACACTTCGGGGGTCCCGATGGGGACCCCCAGCATAGAGGGGGGTTAATTTTAAGTGCCGCGGCCGGGATTGGGTAATAGTGTGCCGCGATCCCTTTAAGGAGCCGCGGCGGGGAATTTAAAAGTTTTAAATGCAGCGGGGGGCCTGATCTATGCAGATCGGGCCCCCCCCCTGCAATGGGTTTATGTGGGGACACTTCGGGGGTCCCGATGGGGACCCCCAGCATAGAGGGGGGTTAATTTTAAGTGCCGCGGCCGGGATTGGGTAATAGTGTGCCGCGGTCCCTTTAAGGAGCCGCGGCGGGGAATTTAAAAGTTTTAAATGCAGCGGGGGGCCTGATCTATGCAGATCGGGGCCCCCCCCTGCAATGGGTTTATGTGGGGACACTTCGGGGGTCCCGATGGGGACCCCCAGCATAGAGGGGGGTTAATTTTAAGTGCCGCGGCCGGGATTGGGTAATAGTGTGCCGCGGTCCCTTTAAGGAGCCGCGGCGGGGAATTTAAAAGTTTTAAATGCAGCGGGGGGCCTGATCTATGCAGATCGGGGACCCCCGCTGCAAGGGGTTAATGTGGGGGTGCTGCAGGGGTCCCGATAGAGACCCCTGCAGCATGGGGATGTGTATAGGGTGCAGGGGGGAGCCTCACACTGCTGTCTCGGGCTGTTCCGAGGCAGCACGTAGAGGCTTTCGGATCCCTTGCGTGGACTTTTTGTCCACGTAGGGATTCTTACGATATGCGAGACTCGTGCATAGATTTAAGGCTACGTAGCTCTCTCGGAGCCTATTCTCGGCCATTTTCTCGCAGTCATATCGTAAAGCAGGCTGCGAGAGATTCGGTTCTCGCAAACAGCAGGAAAACTGCCTTTTGCGAGCACCGAGAGAACTACGAGGGAGAATTTAATAGGGCCCTAAATACCTGGGATCCAGCAGTAAACATTTAGGAGCCTTCAAAATGTCTTCAAAAGGTGGCTCTGGCAGGGTATACCTAACCTCCATAATACTTATGTGTGTGAGAGGAATGGTCCTCACTCTACTGTTAGATACAGAAAAACACTCTCATGGCCCAGCTATTAGCAAGTGATTTAACAAACACAAAATGGATTCCTTCACTCATATAGAATATTCAAAAGTGCTGATATTCTTTAAAAAATATTTTTATGTCCATGGGTTACACAGCTACTAATGATGTTAGTTTATTAGATACATCACAAAGTAGTGCATTTTTTTGTTGAACAAAAGTTGTAATTTAATCTTAGAGTGGGGAAATAGCAAAGAAAAAACAGGAGTAATAACTGAGGCTTGGGGGTATACAAATCTGGATTGGTCCAAGGGCAGCATAAAACTTTTATACCACTGATTTGAAAGCTGCCTTTATTTAAAACTCCACTTGCCAAGGAAAAAACTAAGCTTATATTTTTTGAGAGCAGGGTTTGCAATTATTGATGCAAGCTGTCTGTTTCTGGGCATATGATGATAAAGGGGTAGGTGTCTAATTCAAGAGGTCCAATTATTTAACAAATTCACCTCCCTCTTTCCTTCTCTCCATCCTCTCCCTCCATTGAAAATGAAAAGACACCCTCTGGCTTCAATCTGCACACCCATTTAATGTAGGGTAGCAGTGCCATCGACACTATTAAAAAATAAACATTTAAAGGGCCACTCTAGTCAAAACTTTCTGTCATACATTTAAAAGACCATGTTTTATACATTACAAAAAATGTGTTTTGCATGAAAAAAATATTAAGTAAAACCTGTATAAATTTCATTGAAATTAACAGGAAGTACACAGCATACACCTGTAGATTTCACTGGCAGACAAGTATAAGCCATACAGTGACATCATTTCTCATTGGCTGACAGAGCAAGCCCCCAGATCAGATCAACATTTGAATCAGTTGTTTTCTGCATTGAGAGCATCATTTAAAAAAATAATAATTATGTCAATCAGAAGGCAGTAAATGGATCCACCTTTATCTTACCAGTGAGTTAAAGGAACACTGTCACCCCAACAGGAAAATGTTATTGTTTTTTTTTAAGTCGTTCAGCCGTGTCCAACTCTCCATGACCCTATGGACTGTAGCACACTAGGCACATCTGTCATCCACTGCCCCTCTGAGCTCCCTAAATTAGTTTCTTCAGTGACATCATATATCCATCTCCTCCGCTACCTTACTCTTCTTCGAGTGCCTTAGCAGTAAAAACAAGCAATACATTTATTGGCCATATTACGCCAATTTTCTAAAATCATGAATTATTACTATTTTTTTTTATTTCACTTTGCTCAAGTTTAGCAGGCGGCCACATGCACCTCACTACCTGTTTCCATGCCTGGGAGTTGGGTGGCCAACAACCATATTGCATCAACTAATACATACAGCACGGATAGCCACTTCCTATTGGTCCACTTGGTCTACAGTAGCCAGTACCCCATGATTGGTAGGAAGTTGCTGAGCATGCTATATGCATTAGAGGATGCAACAGGGATATTCACACCTTACTGCCTGACAGATGGGGTTAGAAAAAGAGGCCATGATAGAAGCAGAGACCATTTTAGAGCAATAGTACTAATTTATAACTTTATATAAGTGGGCCAATAGGATTTTCTATTACGCTAGATGTAGCATATACATTTAAAGTGCCCTGGTGGTCCAGTGGGTAGGATTCAGTGCTTTCAACGCTGTGATCTGGGTTTGACTACAGTCAGAGAACCAAGAGGTCACACCACCCTGAAGCCATGCAGGGTTGTGCCTGGTCATTACTTGGATGGGAGACCACCTAGGAATACCAGGAGTTGTATGCTGTTGTCCACTGGAGAAGGAATTGGCAACCCACTCCAGTATCTCTGTCATGAAAGCCAAGAGGATCAGCAAGACCATGGAGATAAAGATGTTCCTGGTGTGTTTGGCCACGACTGAACAACGCAGCATCAATGCTTTACATAGGAAGAAAATGGCTATTTCTTTATCTGGAGGAAACTAATTTAGACACAGTCTTGCCATCTTCTGTTTGATTTCTCTGGGGTGAGTACTTCATAACAAAGGTTTTCAAGCAATGCCTCCTTAAATGAATCCACACACACCTCCATCTCCAGAGTCCTATCAGCCTGTGTTCAAGGGGATGAGGGAACAATATTACTGTCATAATTACACGAGTAGTGTTGATTAGCTAAACAAGGTAATGAGATGTGACAATTAAAATTCAGCGTCCTCAGGAAGGTGGTGCTGGTGGGGGGTATTTGTGTCCAAACAATTACATTTTATTTAAGTTTTGTGTTTTAATTTTATGTATAACTAGCGACTTGTCCGTCAAAAAATTACGGCAATAACATTTTAAACCAGGCAATGCTGTTTGCCACATAATGCAGCCTTCGGCTCTCATTGCGTGTCTTGCAATGTGCGCCTTTGGCGCTCATTGCAAGCTCTCCCCCGTCTACCTTACAGGGCCCGCTATGAGCGCCGTGGTTTTTGGCAAGCCGCACCTTTCCTGCTTTGCGTTGATCCCCTTCGGCGCTCATTGCGACCCCCACGATGAGTGCCTGTGGTGCTCATTGAGAGCCTCTCCCCCTGTGTACTTTATAGGCATGTGTAGTTTAGAGGCCTGCTGCCTTTGGATAAGTCTTACTGCCTTTGGTTAAGTCTTACTGCCTTGGGTTACGTCTTACTGCCTTGGGTTAAGTGTTGCTGGCTTGTGTTAAATGTTACTGGTTTTCGTTAAATCTTAGTTCTTTGGGCTCATATTTATGTCCTTTCATCCTCTTTTTACGTCCTTCGACCACGGTTCACGTCCTTCAGCCTCGTTTTCGTCTTGTTTAATTTTTTCTCTCTACGATTTTCGATCATGAAAAAAGGCAAAATATGCCTCAAATTAACTTGCAACCTCATTCTCCCTGGCTCTCCCCCTCTGCTGTTTGTGAGTGTGTAAGTTAATTTGAGTCATATTTGTGTATTTTTGCTTGTCTCTCCAGTTCGGCGGTTTGGTTGTTAAAGTCGTATTTTTGCGAGCCCCGCAGTCCATCTACGTGCTTCGGGTCCTAAGTAGTACGAGCTGTAATTTTGCTTCCGTCCCGCGGGTTGTCGGGATGAGCGCCTGTGGCGCTCGTCTCCACCAGCTCAATGAGCGCCTTTGGCGCTCATTGCCTAAGTCCTGCAAATTATCGGGACGAGCGCCTGTGGCGCTCATCTCCACCAGCGAAATAAGCACCTGCGACGCTCATCTCCACCAGCACAATGAACGCCGCAGGTGCTCATTGCCAGGCCGCAATCGCGGCCCTCGTCTTGCGAGGGCTGCAGTTGCAGGGCTCGCTGTGCGAGACGCCAATTTTAATATTGCGTTACCAACAACTTTTGGCAACCCGTAATTACGACAACTATATATGTGATTGGTACTTTTTTTACACAATGTCTTTTGAGAAGTTACATTGTTCTAAATGTCTCCCTATTTTTTAACCATTCCACCAGGCTGTATAAACTCCAGGTCCATCCACTCTCTGTATGATGTACTGTCTGTAGAGTGGGAGCCGTCCAGGGGGAAGGAACCAAATTGTAAGATACACAGTAGGGTAACATAAGCTGCTAGCAATGTACACAAATACACTTTTTAGTCACCTCCCATTATCATTCTGTAAGTACGATATGTCTGATTGGAAAGTATTTCCCTCTGTGCAGCTCCCATTATCATACTGTAAGTACGGTATGTCTGATTGGAAAGTATTTCCCCCTGGATGGCTCATTCAGGGAATGGAGGGATAAGGAGCTCATACAGCCTGGGGCATGATTAAAATCGTAACTCCTTGTTTAAATGCAAAGATTTAATAAAGGGTTTTTCTTATCAGGCCCCACTTAACTATTCAACTATTCCTTAGAAAACCCTTTATAAAACAAGTAAAGTGGCCTTTTAACTAGGCAATTGTTCCAGACCCCAGACGCCATTCTTTGTCTCTTTAAAGGGACACTTTAAAGTTTTTTTTTTTTTTTTTTTTTTTCATTTTGGATGATGTAAAGCAGTTTTAGTTAAAAAAACAAAAAAACATATTTGCCCCTGAAAGTTTTAAATATTTTACTCACTTTTTATTGTTTGCTTGCCTCTAAGGTTAATACATTTTCAGTGTCTCTGCCTGTTAACCCCCCTGGCCTCCTAGTGTGTCATAATCTGATGCGCTGTTTACTTGTGGGTTTGGGCAGCATGGCTGCAAGTAGCCACCGGAACCGCTCTCCCTAAGCTCATTTGCTATTATATGCACTATACTGAAACAAAGCAGAGCTGCCCATCCCCAAAAATAGACAGTGCAGCAGATTATGACCCACTATGGAGAAACAGGCAGATATGCTGAAATGAATTACCCTAGGAAGTGAACAAATAAACATTTAAAAAGTATATTTAACATTTTTGTGTGTGGGTGTCAGATATGCCTTTATTTTTTTAACATTCAGATTCAAAATAGTTTATATTACCGTGCCAACGTATTATATATATTTTCTAAATTACAGATTGCTAAATGTTAGGCTCAAAAGAAAAACATCATATGAAAAATATCTTATTTTAAATGCATCCTATTTTTGTTTCCTTCTTATACTGCTATAATGGCTTAAAGTGAAAATGCATCTTGTATTAACAGCCTTATTAAATTGTGATTCAGTAAATTTAAAAGGGCTCTATATAAGCACACAGCATATCTTTTTTACAGAAGTTTTTAGTTGGTGAAGACCTTGCTTTTGGATAGAAGTTCACTAACTAAAAACTTTTGTAAAAAAAATATGCTGTGTGCTTAAAAAGAGCCCTTTAAATTTACCGAATCGCAATTTAATAAGGCTGTAAATGTTTTAGTTTCAGAAAATCCATCAAAAACATATTTTTTTGTGCAAATACCAAAGCAATCATCTCACAAAAGAAATATAATTTAGCTAGTACTGCTGATTTCAAAATAGTCTAATTAAGCTGCACACAAAGTGGTCTCAGGAACACACTGCGTACCTTTCAGTTGATTTGTTTGTGAAATGATGTTTAATATCCAAATGGCACAAACGTTTTTTGCCAGAACATAGTTTTTAGAAACGCTCAGACAAAGGCAAGTAAGGTTTTTTGTTCCACCAAAACCGTTGAATAAACCATGGGCCCTATTAAATTCTCCCTCGTAGTTCTCTCGGTGCTCGCAAAAGGCAGTTTTCCTGCTGTTTGCGAGAACCGAATCTCTCGCAGCCTGCTTTACGATATGACTGCGAGAAAATGGCCGAGAATAGGCTCCGAGAGAGCTACGTAGCCTTAAATCTATGCACGAGTCTCGCATATCGTAAGAATCCCTACGTGGACAAAAAGTCCACGCAAGGGATCCGAAAGCCTCTACGTGCTGCCTCGAAACAGCCCGAGACAGCAGTGTGAGGCTCCCCCCTGCACCCTATACACATCCCCATGCTGCAGGGGTCCTGATAGAGACCCCTGCAGCACCCCCACATTAACCCCTTGCAGCGGGGGTCCCCGATCTGCATAGATCAGGCCCCCCGCTGCATTTAAAACTTTTAAATTCCCCGCCGCGGCTCCTTAAAGGGACCGCGGCACACTATTACCCAATCCCGGCCGCGGCACTTAAAATTAACCCCCCTCTATGCTGGGGGTCCCCATCGGGACCCCCGAAGTGTCCCCACATAAACCCATTGCAGGGGGGGTCCCCGATCTGCATAGATCAGGCCCCCCGCTGCATTTAAAACTTTTAAATTCCCCGCCGCGGCTCCTTAAAGGGACCGCGGCACACTATTAGCCAATCCCGGCCGCGGCACTTAAAATTAACCCCCCTCTATGCTGGGGGTCCCCATCGGGACCCCCGAAGTGTCCCCATATAAACCCCCTGCTGCGGGGGGCCCCGATCGGCACCGATCGTGACCCTGCTGCAATTCAATTTTAAATTTCCCGCCTCGCGGGTCCTCAAAGGACCGTAAAGGTCCTGAAAGGACTCGCACTAAAAATATTAACCCCAGGCAACTATAATTACCCCATTAACTCATGGTGGTCAATCCAGACCACCATAAGGCTCTAATTAACCCATTAACTCATGATGGTCAATCCAGACCACCATAAGGCTCTATTTAACCCATTAACTCATGGTGGTCAATCCAGACCACCATAAGGCTCTAATTAACCCATTAACTCATGGTGGTCAATACAGACCACCATAAGGCCTAAATTAACCCATTAACTCATGATGGTCAATCCAGACCACCATAAGGCTCTAATTAACCCATTAACTCATGATGGTCAATCCAGACCACCATAAGGCTCTAATTAACCCATTAACTCATGGTGGTCAATACAGACCACCATAAGGCCTAAATTAACCCATTAACTCATGATGGTCAATCCAGACCACCATAAGGCTCTAATTAACCCATTAACTCATGATGGTCAATCCAGACCACCATAAGGCTCTAATTAACCCATTAACTCATGGTGGTCAATACAGACCACCATAAGGCCTAAATTAACCCATTAACTCATGATGGTCAATCCAGACCACCATAAGGCTCTATTTAACCCATTAACTCATGATGGTCAATCCAGACCACCATAAGGCTCTATTTAACCCATTAACTCATGATGGTCAATCCAGACCACCATAAGGCTCTATTTAACCCATTAACTCATGATGGTCAATCCAGACCACCATAAGGCTCTATTTAACCCATTAACTCATGGTGGTCAATCCAGACCACCATAAGGCTCTATTTAACCCATTAACTCATGGTGGTCAATCCAGACCACCATAAGGCTCTAATTAACCCATTAACTCATGATGGTCAATCCAGACCACCATAAGGCTCTAATTAACCCATTAACTCATGGTGGTCAATACAGACCACCATAAGGCTCTATTTAACCCCATCAGTCCCATAAGGGTATATTATTACCATTATGGGCCTGTTACAACCCAACATTAACCACATAAGTGTCATGATGGTCCTTGAGGACCATCATGGCACTTACTACAAACACTACACTATAACCCCCAATAAACCATTTAATCTAAACTAACCCCCCTCTACACTAATCTATTAACACTTACACTACCTACCTACACTACCTACCCCCTAATAAACCTTCCCACCACTCTAATTACAAAAAATAAAAAACCTACAGCACAGAAAACAAAAAACCTACAGTACAAAAAACAAAAAAACCTACAGTACAGAAAACAAAAAACAATTACAACCCCACCCCCCACTACAGAAAACAAAAAAATACATTACAACCCCACCCCCCACTACAGAAAATAAAAAAATTACACACCTGAAAAGGAAAGACAGATAAACACAATACAATACATACATATAATACATTACATACATTACATACAATACATGACATTACATATAATATATTAAATATAATATATTACATATAATATATTACATATAATACATTACATACATTACATACAATACATGACATTACATACATTACATATAATATATTAAATATAATATATTACATATAATATATTACATATAATATATTACATATAGTCCTAATCAAATACCCCCTATCTATCTAACATACAATCTATTTAATTTAAAATAAATCCTAACTATATCAAATACATCCCCCTATCTATCTAATATACAAAAAATCCTAACTACATACACAGACCATTATTCTAAAGTAAAATAAAATAATTACAGTCCTAACTACATACACAGACCCTAATTCTAAGCTAAAATCAATAAATTAAGACCACTTACCTTTAAGATGTTGCTTCAGATCACTAACCTATGGGTCAAACAAAAAATAAAAATTAGTACAAAACATTAACATCAAATAAATAAACATTCTATACATTCTAAATATTCAACTCACCTTTACAGCATGTCCAGTCACTGTTTAGCTCTTCCGGCGCGGCCCTGTTAAAAAAAAAACACAATACATGAATACATGAATACAATATATAAACAATAAATAAAATACACAAATAAACATCTAAATATACATTTCACTTACCTACCCGCGATGTCCCCGGCCTTCTCTCCTTCAGCCCCGGCTGGGCCGCGGAACCATTCGCGCTCTAAAAAAAAAAAAGAAAAAAAACTAACGGAGGTCTGCACTGGCAGACCTCCCCGACGCTACTGAACCTCCCGGAGTCGTTTCCGGGAGGAAATTGGCATTGGCGGCTTGTGATTGGCTGAAAAAGCTGTCTATCAATTTCAGCCAATCAAAAGTCGTCAATGTGTGAGCCAATCAGGATGGGATACACCCCAATATCCCACCCTGATTGGCTTAAACACTTGTCTATCTTTCTGGGAACCAATCACAACGCTCAGATGCCTTCAGCCAATCACTATGGGATACACCCCCACGGAGTGATTGGTAGAAGACATCTGCGCATCCTGATTGGCTCCTACATTGACGACTTTTGATTGGCTGACAGCTTTTTCAGCCAATCACAAGCCGCCAATGCCAATTTCCTCCCGGAAACGACTCCGGGAGGTTCAGTAGCGTCGGGGAGGTCTGCCAGTGCAGACCTCCGTTAGTTTTTTTTTTGTTTTTTTTTTAGAGCGCGGATGGTTCCGCGGCCCAGCCGGGGCTGAAGGAGAGAAGGCCGGGGACATCGCGGGGAAGTAAGTGAAATGTATATTTAGATGTTTATTTGTGTATTTTATTTATTGTTTATATATTGTATTCATGTATTCATGTATTGTGTTTTTTTTTTTAACAGGGCCGCGCCGGAAGAGCTAAACAGTGACTGGACATGCTGTAAAGGTGAGTTGAATATTTAGAATGTATAGAATGTTTATTTATTTGATGTTAATGTTTTGTACTAATTTTTATTTTTTGTTTGACCCATAGGTTAGTGATCTGAAGCAACATCTTAAAGGTAAGTGGTCTTAATTTATTGATTTTAGCTTAGAATTAGGGTCTGTGTATGTAGTTAGGATTTTTTGTATATTAGATAGATAGGGGGATGTATTTGATATAGTTAGGATTTATTTTAAATTAAATAGATTGTATGTTAGATAGATAGGGGGTATTTGATTAGGACTATATGTAATATATTATATGTAATATATTGTATGTAATATATTATATGTAATACATTATATGTAATGTATGTAATGTCATGTATTGTATGTAATGTATGTAATGTATTATATGTAATATATTATATGTAATATATTATATTTAATACATTATATGTAATGTATGTAATGTCATGTATTGTATGTAATGTATGTAATGTATTATATGTAATATATTATATGTAATATATTATATTTAATACATTATATGTAATGTATGTAATGTCATGTATTGTATGTAATGTATGTAATGTATTATATGTAATATATTATATGTAATATATTATATTTAATATATTATATTTAATGTATGTAATGTCATGTATTGTATGTAATGTATGTAATGTATTATATGCAATATATTATATGTAATATATTATATTTAATATATTATATTTAATGTATGTAATGTCATGTATTGTATGTAATGTATGTAATGTATTGTGTTTATCTGTCTTTCCTTTTCAGGTGTGTAATTTTTTTTATTTTCTGTTGTGGGGGGTGGGGTTGTAATGTATTTTTTTGTTTTCTGTAGTGGGGGGTGGGGTTGTAATTTTTATTTTTTCTGTACTGTAGGTTTTGTTTGTTTTTTGTACTGTAGTTTTTTTGTTTTCTGTGCTGTAGGTTTATTGTTTTTTGTAATTAGAGTGTTGGGGAGGTTTATTAGGGGGTAGGTAGTGTAGGTAGGTAGTGTAAGTGTTAATAGATTAGTGTAGAGGGGGGTTAGTTTAGATTAAATGGTTTATTGGGGGTTATAGTGTAGTGTTT
The DNA here is from genome assembly GCA_027410445.1 of Discoglossus pictus. Lineage (NCBI taxonomy): Eukaryota > Metazoa > Chordata > Amphibia > Anura > Alytidae > Discoglossus > Discoglossus pictus. Next base: position 87,299,473 of record CM050169.1, read on the forward strand.
GTAGTTAGTGTCATGATGGTCCTTGAGGACCATCATGGCACTTATGTGGTTAATGTTGGGTTGTAACAGGCCCATAATGGTAATAATATACCCTTATGGGACTGATGGGGTTAAATAGAGCCTTATGGTGGTCTGTATTGACCACCATGAGTTAATGGGTTAATTAGAGCCTTATGGTGGTCTGTATTGACCACCATGAGTTAATGGGTTAATTTAGGCCTTATGGTGGTCTGTATTGACCACCATGAGTTAATGGGTTAATTAGAGCCTTATGGTGGTCTGTATTGACCACCATGAGTTAATGGGTTAATTTAGGCCTTATGGTGGTCTGTATTGACCACCATGAGTTAATGGGTTAATTAGAGCCTTATGGTGGTCTGTATTGACCACCATGAGTTAATGGGTTAATTTAGGCCTTATGGTGGTCTGTATTGACCACCATGAGTTAATGGGTTAATTAGAGCCTTATGGTGGTCTGTATTGACCACCATGAGTTAATGGGTTAATTAGAGCCTTATGGTGGTCTGTATTGACCACCATGAGTTAATGGGTTAATTTAGGCCTTATGGTGGTCTGTATTGACCACCATGAGTTAATGGGTTAATTAGAGCCTTATGGTGGTCTGTATTGACCACCATGAGTTAATGGGTTAATTTAGGCCTTATGGTGGTCTGTATTGACCACCATGAGTTAATGGGTTAATTAGAGCCTTATGGTGGTCTGTATTGACCACCATGAGTTAATGGGTTAATTTAGGCCTTATGGTGGTCTGTATTGACCACCATGAGTTAATGGGTTAATTAGAGCCTTATGGTGGTCTGTATTGACCACCATGAGTTAATGGGTTAATTTAGGCCTTATGGTGGTCTGTATTGACCATCATGAGTTAATGGGGTAATTATAGTTGCCTGGGGTTAATATTTTTAGTGCGAGTCCTTTCAGGACCTTTACGGTCCTTTGAGGACCCGCGAGGCGGGAAATTTAAAATTGAATTGCAGCAGGGTCACGATCGGTGCCGATCGGGGCCCCCCGCAGCAGGGGGTTTATATGGGGACACTTCGGGGGTCCCGATGGGGACCCCCAGCATAGAGGGGGGTTAATTTTAAGTGCCGCGGCCGGGATTGGGTAATAGTGTGCCGCGGTCCCTTTAAGGAGCCGCGGCGGGGAATTTAAAAGTTTTAAATGCAGCGGGGGCCTGATCTATGCAGATCGGGGCCCCCCCCTGCAATGGGTTTATGTGGGGACACTTCGGGGGTCCCGATGGGGACCCCCAGCATAGAGGGGGGTTAATTTTAAGTGCCGCGGCCGGGATTGGGTAATAGTGTGCCGCGGCCCCGTTAAGGAGCCGCGGCGGGGAATTTAAAAGTTTTAAATGCAGCGGGGGCCTGATCGGTGCCGATCGGGGACCCCCGCTGCAAGGGGTTAATGTGTGGGGGCTGCGGGGGTTCCTATGGACCCCTGCAGCAAGGTGTTTATGTGAGGACACTTCGGGGGTCCCGACAGGGACCCCCGCATTGAGGGGGGGGGTCATTTTAGGTGCCTAGGGGGGGGTTTGGAGTACCCCCCACGGCAGGGCTTATGTGGGGGACTGCCGCGGAGGTCCCTTTTAGGACCCCCGCAGCACTTGATGAGGAGTGGGAGCCTGCGATATCATCTCGCAGGCTGTCACTCCTTTACGTAGTGTAGATACGTATGGCCCTGCTGCGTAGCTCATACGTTGCTCGCAGCAGGGCTAATTTAATAGCATTGTAAGTTAGAGAAACTTTGCAGTACGTAGGGCTTAAGTAGAAGCCTCTTATTTACGAGGCTGGAATTTAATAGGGCCCCATGTTTGCAACAAAAGAGTAGTTTGGAAAGGTGTTGAGGTGCTTGAGTAGAGGGGACACTAAAAGTATATATTTTGTAAACATCACATAACATTTTATTAAAAATGTAAATGCTACATCACCTCATCTATAGCATACCTCAAAAATGTTCCTCTTGTTTTTTTATCAAAGTCTAGGAGTGATTAGAAACCTGGGGTGTCCTGGAGTAGTGTTTCCCTCTTTTGGAGACCCTCCTAGTCTCCACATCCTGTCCACCTGACCATGTCCCACTTTCTCTGATTGCTCTTGTTGTTTTCTCTCATAGTCTAGGAAAAAGGTTGAAGCCTGGAGGATCAGTTCTACAGAATATATATGCATATGGAGCAGTTTTCACATAGTGTGTATCTCTAAAATATAGTTTACATGGTTTAGAATAGAACCTAGTAGAGCTTAGATTTTCAAGAACATGTTCCTCAATGCCCATTTAAAAAAAAAAAGAAACTGTGAATGAATTGGGCTGCCACTGAGGTAAGATGTCTCTCTGGACAACCCAAAGCTTGCTTGGATAGCGGAAGAACCCTTAAAAAGAACCTCAAAATGTATCTAGGTATGAATTGGACTGACACAGAGGTAAATCATCTCTCTGGACAGCCCAAAGCCTACTAGGGTAAAGGAGAACCTCAAAATGTATCTGGGAATGAATTGGGCTGCCACAGAGGAAAGTTGTCTCTCAGCTTACTGAAGGAAGAACCTCAAATGAATCTGCCATGCGAGGCACTTCAATTTAAAAAAATAAATAAATCCCAAGCTCATAGAAGAGCGTTTAATTGAAATGGATCACATGACAGAGAATTTATGAGTAGGAAGTCCACTTCCAAGAGAGATCAAAACAAAAAAACAACAAAAAAAGACCAGCAAAGCAGATCAAGAGATCAAGTTGTCCACATTACTGTAAGTTCCTTAACATCCCACTGTACCATCACCACTGTAATGTACTTTTGAAAACCTGTTGAAATACTATTTAAATAGGTGCCTTTTTCATAGAACATTCATAAATGAAGTTCTATTTACATGAGAATTAGGCATGCCTCCAGAGAGACTGACAGCAAGAGCAGTGTCCATAGAGCAGATCAGAGGGTTAACCCTTCCCTAATTCATCTGTGCAGGGAAATGACGGCTAGAAACTCACAAATGTTATTTGTGTGTTAAGTAATGGTTGATTACATTCCTGAAAGAAATACAACCATCATTCTTATTATTCACGGAGTTTAAAACTGGCTGTAAATCTTGGAACAGTCAGCAGTGTGTCTGTAAACAAACCTAAGACTACAATTTTTTTAACAGTTCTTAGTTTAATTAAGAAAATGCAATAGATCACTTTAACATAGAATCATGTGCTCTTCACACAATAACTTATAGTGAGGTAAATGGCCCTTTAAACAGACAGGAAGGGGTTTCATGAATATGTATTTTAAGATACAAAGAAAATTAACTAGCAACTATATCTAAAAGCTTTCTTTTTCCTTATTTTAAAAATCTCCAATGTAAAAAAATATGTCTACCATCCTACCTTAAGTGGCAGGAAATATTTAATTTGTGATTTCATTAATTGTTAATTATAAAATATAGTGTACATTTGAATCAAAGACAGGGCCCTCCTTCCTTTGCTAAATGTTAATCTGTATTTATCTTTGTCTGAACCTAATTTATGTACAGCGCTACAGAATATGTTGGCGCGTTATAAATAAACTATAATAATAATAATATGGCCATGTGGTTTCCAATATGTAGGAGAAACTATCTAGTTCATCAAAAGGAAGACGCATATTGGAAAAAGGAACTAGTTAGTATACCCCTTAAGTAGATGAGCAAATAACTGGATCTGCTTCCACTAATTTAATATTTTCGTTTTCTTTTACAGATTAATCCCATGGGCAGAGAATAGAATGGATACCGTTAATGCTAGTTGCCCATGGCTTTCTATAGTGCATTGATCCAGTTATAGTTTCCTCTTTTATACTATATCCTTGGTGATGTCATAGTATAAGATTATATATCTACTTTTCCAGAGCTTATTTTGATCAACTGATGGACTAAATATTCCATAGTTTTTCACCTCTCATACTTTATTTTTTGCTCACCTGTAATAACTGTGAAGCTATTAATGACCAGAGCAAGAGAGTCCTAGGATGCAGCAGTTTAATACATTTCTACACAAGCACAGATGGTTCTATCAAAATTAATACATCTGAGTGACTGAAGAGTGTTAGGGCAGGGAGAACATGAATTCACCTGTAGAAAAATGTAAATGTTCTGGACTATTGACACCGCTAATAGGAGCTAGTTACCCACCCCTATCCTAGTTTGGAGTCCCTTTTTTGTCTTTAAATACTTGCTTTGTTCTCTCGCATAGTAGAGTCTAATAATGGTCTACTTCTAAGGCCTACAACATTGCTCTGTCTTGTCTGTGAGTATTCAATAAAGGATAAGGTTTTTATTTCATCTGCTTCTGTGCAGTTAGAGTTCATTCAGTGTGTGTGTGTGGGTATGGATCATTACAGGATTGTCTGTAATGTCAGACGATAGAACTCTAAAGTATTATTTAAACAGAGTTGTAAGGGGCCAACAAAAACTCTAAATTTTAAAAGGGCTAACTTTAATGGGCTACGGGCAGCAATACTACATATAGACTGGGACAAAGAACTTACAGGGAAAAATACTGAAAATAAATGGACAACATTCAAATCCTTACTAAATAAACATACTCGTCGGCATGTACCATGTGGAAATAAAATGAATAGGAGTAAATCATATCCCATGTGGCTTAACAATGACTTAAAGATCATGATGAGGAAAAAGAAACATGTGTTTAAATTATACAAGAAGGAGGGAACTGAGGCAGCTTTATGTGAAATCAACAAGGCTTGCAAAAGGGCTATTAGACTGGCTAAAATAGAAAATGAGAAGTCAGTTGCAATGGAAAGTAAGACTAACCCTAAAATATTTTTTAAATATATTAATGGGAAGAAGGCCAGGAAAGAAGGCTATAGGAACATTACAATGTGACACAGGCCATCTGATAATTAGTGACCAGGAAAAGGCAGATGAGCTAAATAGGTTCTTTTCGTCGGTATACACAAGGGAGGTACCAGTGGTTGGGACACCGCAACATAATGGGGCTACACTACCTTCACTAAATAATTGGTTAACGCAGAAAGAAATCCAAAAGAGATTTGAGAAAATAAATGTTAATAAAGCCCCAGATCCTGATGGAATACATCCAAGGGTACTGAGGGAGCTGGGTTCTGTAATAGCCAAACCATTATATCTAATCTTTCAAGACTCACTCACTACAGCGTCTCTACCGGATGACTGGAGAAAAACAGAGGTGAAACCTATATTTAAGAAGGGATCTAGAGCAAATCCGGGGAATTATAGACCAGTGAGCCTCACATCTGTCGTTGGGAAGCTTTTAGAAGGGTTAATAAGGGACAGAATACAAGAATATGTCTATTTGAACAAGATCGTAGGTAGCAGTCAACACGGATTTATGAAGGATAGGTCGTGTCAGACCAATCTAATTAGTTTTTATGAGGAGGTTAGTAGGAACTTAGATCAGGGCAACTCAGTGGATGTAGTCTTTTTAGATTTTTCAAAGGCATTTGATACAGTGCCACATGGAAGACTAGTGAGCAAACTAAGGGATACAGGAATTGCAGTAAATATCTGCTCATGGATCGGGAGCTGGCTAAAAGACAGGAAGCAAAGGGTTGTTGTGAATGGAACATACTACGATTGGTCTAATGTGATAAGTGGGGTTCAGTATTAGGTCCTCTCCTTTCCCTACAAAAGGATTTGCATAGATTAGAGAAATGGGCGGCTAAATGGCAGATGAGATTTAATACAAATAAATGCAAGGTTATGCATTTGGGAAGGAAAAATAGCCATGCAATCTATAATCTTAATGGAGCAAATCTTGGTGTATCAGATATTGAAAGGGATTTGGGAGTGCTTGTAGACAACCACCTAGGTAACAGCGCTCAAAGCCAAGCAGCAGCTGCAAAGGCAAGTAAATTATTAGCATGTATTAGGAAGGGTATAGAAGCAAGGGAAGCAAATAAAATTCTGCCACTATACAAATCCCTAGTACGCCCTCATTTGGAATATGGAGTACAATTTTGGGCACCACTTCATAAAAAAGACATTTTAGAGCTGGAAAAAGTAGAGAAGGGCTACAAAACTAATAATGGGAATGGAGGGGCTAAGTTATGAAGAAAGACTAACCAAATTAAACTTATTTTCGCTAGAAAAAAGGCATCTAGGAGGGGATATGATTACCTTATTTAAATCCATCCAGGGTCAATATAAGGCTTTGTCAAGTGAGCTTTTTGTAGCAAGAGATTTTCAACTGACAAGAGGACACCTAGCGAAGGAATATTGATCCAGGGAGAATTTTGATCGCCAGTTTCTGGGGTCAGGAAGGAATTTTGCTTTTTTTCCCTATGAGAAAATTGGCAAAGTTTCAATGTTTTTTTTTTCTGTTTGCCTTCCTCTGGATCAATTAAATTATAATCAATTAAAAATTAACAATTAATAATGAATAGTGCACATTAAAAAGATCAATAGAGATCTAAAAATGTTGAACTTGAGGGACTAACTCTTTATTCATCCTCCAATACAATACTATTAATAATTATTTAATCAACAAATTAATTAATAACTAATCCGCATATTGCAGATCAGAGGAGATCTTAACAGGTTGAACTTGATGGACTGAAAGTGTTTTTTCAACCTTAATTACTATGGCCCTTATTCAATTGCGATTTGGCCAATTGAATAGGGCTCTAAATAAGCACATAGCATATTTTTTTTAAATACATTTTTAGTTAGTAAAGACCTTGCTTTCGGATAGAAGTTCGCTAACTAAAAATGTATTTAAAAAAAGACTTGCGGCTATTAAATTGGCTCCGTAAAGCAACTTCCCAACGACTTGCGGGTTAAGGGTGGAAAAAAGCTACGGGACGTGGAAATTTGAAATTTGAACTGCGTAACTGGAGCCAAAAAGCCAACGGGTACTAGAGAGGACCCGCAAGGGGCTGAAAGTCCTATCCGTAGCACTGTAAATGCAAATGTACACACACTACTGTAAATATAATTAAAGGGAAAGTGATGTTAGGTGTTAAAATTAATAGCACAACATTCTCAAGCTTGCAAATCTACAATATAAAATACTTTCATTTCTGTTTCATTTCCGTGTTTTATCAATCCCGGCAATCAATGTGTTAATACATATAATGGAACTTGCATGGACTTGAATATTATATTTACTGATTTATTAATATTGCATTATTTCTGGAATGTGAGTCCGATCGAAACTCGTAATTGAAACCTGTAAGGCTTTGAAATCTAACTCCCACATTGGCTTTGTCTAAACCCATAACTACGGGTTTGACTAATTGATCATGTTCATGGCCGCACATCCAATCGGAGCTAAAATGGTTTACGGGCTTGCGTCTCAAGCCCGTAACTCGCACCATGGTCTAATTTAATAGCTTAGTTCAAGGGACCAAAAAGAGTAATCTGCAAAATATGTATTTATTTAATCACACTCTGACATATTAATGAATGAAGCAAACAACCACTCATCTGGATTCACTGCTAACCATGTGCCCTCATTCAATTGCGATTTGGCCAATTGAATAGGGCTCTAAAAAAGCACATAGCATATATTTTTTAAAATAAATTTTTAGTTAGTGAAAACCTTGCTTTTGGATAGAGGTATACTAACTTAAAACTACTTAAAAAAAAATATGTTATGTGCTTATTTAGAGCCCTATTCAATTGGCCAAACTGCAATTGAATGAGGGCCCATGAATTTGATCTTTGCAGAAGAACCACATGTTGATCTGTGCTCAGCCACAAATGGCTCAGGTTGCTGACCTTCTTTGTATAATCTTCATTTTAAATCATTTACCTAAACTCATGTGTTCTTTCTTGTAGCATAAGCATATGGAAGGTCGCTGTTTGACTTTCTCAAATGTAAATAATGAACATATTTATGGAGTTAAATCATTTAAGATGCTAGATCCATGTGACCCTCCTCATGTTTGGCCAGACAAATTTGCAGATTTCTTCTTAGTATTGTCAAAGTCAATATTGCCTCTATTATATAAAGAGTTAACACTGCATATAATTACCCAAAGTCATGGAGGTTCAGTATCCGTCTTATTAACCAACAAGCACTTCATGGGGGGCCACATATAACAACTGGTGCTTTGGTGATGATTTGAGGACTTGAACTGGGCTAGATGAAAGATGTGTGTGTATATATATATATATATGTATATATGTATGTATGTATGTATATATATATATATATATATATATATCACATATATTGTTGTAAGCGTACGAATTGTTGCTAACGCTTCGCGAGGGCCGCGGCTCGCACAGTGAGCCAAGGCCCTCGCGAAGCGAGGGCACTGGGCAAGGGTCTCAGTTGCTGGCATGGAGCGCCGAAGGCGCTCCATGCCAGCAACTGCGACCCTCGCAAAGTTCACGTCGCAACCCAGAGAGCACGACACACACATTACGACACTCGCAAACAACATACGACACACGTTCACACACATTACGGCCTCGCAACACTCTGACGCAACTCGCGAACATTCCAAAATTAAAAACACAATACATACACACAGCACATACATAAAAACCTTACCTACAGCAACAGGAAGCATCCAGGACCTCAAAAATGCACCTTACACCTTCATTTTACACAAAATAAAAGAGTTTAGACACTAAACAATTTGCAAAGCGACACAAAAAATGGCCTACGAACAAAACGAAAACGAGGCTACACACGCAAACACCATATGAGACACGTTACCACACATTACGAACTCGCAAACATCGGACGCAACACGCCGACATACAAACATTTAAAACACAATAAATACACACAACACACACATAAAAAGCTTACCTACAGCAAGAGGAACCATCCAGCACCTCAAAAAACCAAGTTACACCTTCATTTAAATAAAAATAAGACACTTTACACACTAATAAAATCGCTAAGCGAGAGAAAAAATGGCCGGCGAAAAAAACGAAAACGAGGCTACAGCACTCATAACACGTAAAACACCACAACACACTCGCAAAACACCACACGAAACTCGAAAACCACCACGAAGCACCGACGGATAATCCGCAAAGACGCATACCACAGATAACCCGCCATTTTACGCCAATGCGGAAGTACAACACTACGCTAACGGTTTCGTCTCGCGCACGCACAGTATTACACTGCACACATTCAGCACGCTTACACAGCAGCTCCACAACACTAATGCTGCAGCAACCTCAAAACAGATTGCCAGTTCTTCAACACAATGCTTCAAAATAGGTAATGTATATTCATTTATTAATGTATTATATATTTCATTATTACACACCAATCAGCTTTACATATTCATTTATTAATGTATTAGATCTTTCATTATTATACACCAAACAGCATTAGCTACCTTACAATTTCATTGCCGTCATTTTTTGACGGGAAATTCGCTAGTATAAATATATATATATATATATATATATATATATATATATATATATATATATATATATACCATTTTGTAGGTATTAATGTTCAGTATCTGCCTTCAATGTCAAGGCTGGATTCTGTTGCTGTGGATAAAGTGGATATTCCCATTGTGGAGACATTGTTGAAAGTGAAGAATGACATTTACATAGTATAGAATGCCAGTAGGAATGGCACATCAAATAATAATTAGTGGAAGTCAGTATGTATGTGTGTGTGTGTATATATATATATTTATTTATTATTTTTTGTGTGTGTGTGTCTGTAAGGACTCTCTGTGACCTCATGGACCATAACACACCAGTCACATCTTTATGTCCATGGTCATGCTGATCCACTTGGTATCATGGCAGAGATACTGGAGTGGATTGTCAGTTCCTTTTCCAGTTGGCCACAGCATACAGCTCCTGGTATTCATAGGTGGTCTCCCATCCAAGTACGGACCAGGCCCAACCTTTCATGGCTTCAGGGGTGTGTGACCTCTTGGTTCCCTGATTGGAATTGAACTCCGGTCACAGCGGTTCTAACCACTGGACCTTTAAGATTAAATCCCACTCTCCAAGAGAGAGACAGAAGCTGGAGGAGTCCGTTCTACAGAATATATTGAGATATTAAAGGAATAATTAAGGTTCCTGGATGTTACTAGGTATATGCTATCCCTGTGTGTCTATACTGTGTGGCAGTAGCCATGTACATTATTTTATTATGAAGGGCTTATAAGATCTGCTCTTACTGCCTAAAATCATACAAAACAGTCCCTGTATGGGTCTGGCCTCTGCAGCTCATGAAGACAGACTCTGTAGTAGATGCTGTGCTGTGTCTCTTATTAACCAACCAGTGATATCTCTCAGCAACATGCTGCCAAGACACAATCCCTGACTAGGACACTACACTGAACATCCTGCTTTACAAAGTCTGTGTCTGCATATGCTGCAATGGGCAGACCAATACAAGGCCTATTTGTTTGATTTTAAGCTGTAAAAAACAGAGCTCATAAGCGCTTCTTAATAAAATAAAGTACATAAAAGTTAACAGATACACAGGGATATTATATACCGAGTAACACCTAGGAACCTTTCATATTCCTTTAAGTTTGTGTATTTCTAAGACTTAGTATATACATAATACAAAATGTCAGTAAAGCTACCTAATAGTGAATAATATATCAAGAATAGGAGTGCCCCTCACTTTCTGTGTCACATGTTTGGAGGTAGCCCAAGCGGCCACTATTTGCATCTATTCATTAACAAGAGACCTAAATGTTTCTGAACCAAATTAATTATTTTTCTGATTATAATTATATCATTAAATCTCATGTATACAGTATCCTAAACACAATGCTCTGATGATCTTAGGCCCTGGCAATCCATCAGAACTGATTATTGCTGGGATTAATACCAGGTCCCCACACAATTATACAGAGGATAGATGTGGGGGTTATATAGTGAATAATTACACTGTGTTGTTGGGGAAACTCTCATGAACAAATGCTGTATAAAGAAGACATGTGAAAAAAATAATATATATATATATATATATATATATATATATATATATATGTGTGTCATATATATATATATATATATATATATATATATATATATATATATATATAGCATTTCTTCTGTGGATTATTATTTACCAATAAACAAGCTGGTTGAATCAGATTTAGACATTAAGGGTTAATGTTTGACCCAGATAATTGAAGGGAGGTGTTACTGTGAATGATACATGTTCATGGCAGCTCCATTGACCACCCTTGAGCATGCCCTAAAATTATACCCCTGTGTCTCTTCCCCACTCCCTTTGCAGGCTTGGGAAATTGATACATTTCCCCATGCCCCAAATGGTCTTCCGATTTGCGGCCTTGAAAAAAAATTACTTATTTACGTCCGCCTTTTTTTTTCTCGCTTAGCCATTTTCAGACATCCAAAAAACGCCAATTGAAGAACAAACTAGCTTTCAACCTCCCCCACAGGCTCCCTGCCTCTCCCCCTGTTCTGCGTGTGAGATTGTCAGTTAATTTTGTAACCAATTGGCGTATTTTGGGGGCCTCCGAATGGCTTCCGAGTTACGGGCTTGAAAAAAATGGTAAACCATTTAAGTCATAATCTTTTTGAAAGTTTTGAGCTCTCATCGTGGGCCCGCAATGAGCGCTTGCATGCGCAAGCCTGTGAATTTTAACATATCGTTACCGACAATCTCTCAATTACGACAACTATTACATGTGACTAGTAACTTGCCCGTCAACAATGACGGAAATAAAATTGTAAGACTGGCAATGGTTTTCGTCCTCTGAGCACCTTCGGCGCTAATCGTGTGGCTCGCAATGAGCACCTTCATCGAAATTGCCCGAGTCAAGTTGTAAGGCTAGCAATGCTGTTTGCCTCACAATGCGAGGCTATGGGCCCGCTGAGCCCATTTCCCCCCTCCCCCATTTCCCCTCTCATGAGCGGCCATGTGTCTCTTTGCAGCATCTCCCCCCGTACCTTCCCTGTGTCTTTCCCCTCTGTGTGTGTGTGTGTGTGGTGAATGTTTGCGTGGCGCACATTAACTGCCGTTGGTTTTATTTTCAAAGTCCGGTGTGCCTTGTGTCTTCAGCATCGTGTGTTTTGTAAGTTTTGCGAGCCTGGCGTTGCTGAGGCTCATTTTCATGCTGTTTCTAAAATTTAGGCTTTTTCGTCCGCCATTTGCTTCATTGCTTAGGCGATTTTGGTGTGCCGAAAAATGCCAAATATGGGTTGCAACCTCACTCCCAGGCTTCCTGTGTCTCCCCTTTTGCTGTGTGTGTGTGTTTTTTGTACATGTTTTTTCTTTGTTTTGGTGAGATTTTAGAGATACACGCTTGAACAGTGCTGCGCCGCTGGCGAGCCTCGATTTGCGAGGCTCACCTAAGTACTGCGCCGCTGGCTGCAACGAGTCTCGCATGTGTGACGGCGCCGCTGGCTGATATGAGCACCTTTGGCGTTCATTGTAGCCTAAGTGCTGTGAAGCTGCTTCTCCTCGCTTTGTGAGGCTTGCATGTGTGAAGGCGCCACTGGCTCGCATCGCAAGGCTTGCGTTTGCGCCCTCGCTTTGCAAGGGACGCAACACTGTGACCAACATCGCAAACATCACCAACATCGGAAGATCAACAACTATATATGTGATTACATATGAATTTTAGTAAGAATCAATGTGTAATTAGATATATGAAAATTGTCTGTAACGTCTGCGCAGGCGTCACAAATGGTCAATAAACTTAGGGTGCGCTCATGGGCATAGCGCACACAGAGAGACAGAAAGAGAGTGCGTCCACAGAGAGAGAGAGGTCAAAAAGTGAGAGAGCGTGTGCACAGAGAGCGAGGGAGCACACATAAAGTGAAGAGAGCACACAGAGAGGGGGCTCAAAGAGAGAGAGGGCACATAGAGAAAAAGAGGGGACAGAGAGAGACGGCACAGACAGAGAGAGGGCACAGAGAGACAGCACGCACAGATAACGAGAGAGCACACATAACGCGAGAGAGCAAAGAGAGTGAGGGGACACAGAGACAGAGATGGCACAGGCAGAGAGACAGCACACAGAGCGAGAGAGAGCACAGAGAGAAAGAGGGCACACAGAAAGTGAGAGAGCAAACAGAGAGAGGGCTCAGAGAGAGAGAGGGTACAGAGAGAGAGAAAGGGCACATTGAGAGAAAGAGGGCACAGAGAGAGGGCACAGATAATGAGAGGGCACACAACGCAAGAGCAAAAAGAGAGAGGGGACACAGAGATATAGAGGGCACAGGCAGAGAGACAGCACACAGAACGAGAGAGGGCACAGAGAGAAAGAAGGCACACAGAAAGTGAGAGAGCACACAGAGAGTCCTAAACTTCTGACCAATGAGAGGAAGACTCATCCCCCTGTGGGATGACACCTAGAGACTCCTTAATGCTTTTAACCCAATGTCTGATCAAGGTCTCATAAAAGCGGACACCTCAGAACCAATGAATTACCGAATAAACCTGATGTTTTGCTTAATTGTAACTTTTATCTGATTACTAAAAACTATATAGATGACGAAATAAAACTAGGAGAGAGAAAGCTGTATACCAGAACTCTGTGTTGGTGTATTATTTCTCTAAGGTGTGCACACTATATAAATATTGGTAATTTGGCCAGGGACAGATATTTCTGAAAAATACTTGGTTATTTCCCAAACACTTTAACACAGCCCATCTCCCTACACTTCAAAGCCTTTTTTATACTATATATATATATATATATATATATATATATCTATATAGCGACTTGCCCGTCAAAAATGACGGTGCAATAAAATTTGAATCCATGGGAATGCTGTTTGAGACATAATTGAAAGCGTTTTGTAGTGTAAGGACCTTCGATGCTCATTGCGAGGCTTGAGCTTAACGCCTTTGGCGCTTGTAACGGAACCCATCACTGTTTTACCCTGTGTTATGGTTATTTAATTATTATGGTTAATCACATTGCTATACATAAGATATGTTGGTTTATGCTCTGCAGGATATTAGCTCAGACTATTGCAGACACCTAGCAGAATACATAATCCTATTAGGGTCTCCTACAGGCAGGAGAGCACTATTGTGTAAAGTATTCACATTGTGAAAGATGGAACAAAGAGAAGCATTATCTTATCAATGTCTGTTATTGAATCAAAGTAGCCGGCTAGTTCCTATTGTTCTCTCTATGTGTACTGTGTGGCCAGGTATGGGCATGTGTATTGCCTGTGGCCAAAGAGATGTATATATATTTGTGTAAGAAAATAAAGAGACAGTATTCTTTGACTCCCAAGAAAGTGTCGTCCAATATGGGCTTCTGAGACTGCACAGTGCTTCTATATGGATATTTAATGCTGAACCTGACTTTCCCTCTGGAACTATTGGATGGGATTATACCAACTTCACTTTTACACAGCAGCTTGCCAGGGAAAAGGACGTCTCCAACGGCTGGTACCCTCTCACTACCGGGGTAGCCGTTACATTGGTTGGCAGCGGTGGGATGCTCCTTTTCATCCCCAACGCAAGTGCTGAATGGAATCCCAGTACGCTAAACTGAAAAGACCCACACTAAAGGATCTCTTGGAAACCAGAGGAAGGAGTGCCAACAACCGACCACGGAGAGAGCTGATAGCTGACCTACTGGAGCTGGACGAGATGGATCGATCCATGGAGGTCGTGGACCAACCTACCCCTGTCAGCGAGGAGGAGGAAATTACAAACCTGGTTCAGCGAAGATTATCCATGTACCCAGCAACATCCGTGGAGCTAATAGATCAGCTGTTCCGGGAAGCGAGAATGGAGATACAAAATAGGAGGGGGCACGAACTTGAACTGGCAAGAGCTAGACAACCCCTGGCACATACAGTTCATACTTCCCCACCCGCTGCTACAGGGCAGAAAATACCCTTCACGGCCTTCAAAGCGTTTGTGGAAAGTGAGGAAGAAATTGATGGATATTTGGCTGACTTCGAGAGGCAGTGCTCACTACACCAAATACCACCAGACCAATGGGTCACTATTTTGGCTGGAAAGCTATCAGGAAAAGCAAAGGAGGCTTTTCGGGCGCTTACTGAGGAAGATATTGCGCAGTATCGCAGGGTGAAGGCTGCACTGCTCACCAGATATGCCGTCACCCCGGTAACATATCGCCGTCGCTTCAGGGAGTCTATAAAGAAGGCTGCAGACTCCCACATGGAATGGGCCAGCAAGATACAAAGGGTGTCATCACATTGGGTGCGAGGGTGCAATGCCAACACAGGAGAGGAAGTACTACAGCTATTCCTGATGGAACATTTTTTACAAGATCTGGCGGCAGACATACAGGATTGGGTGAGAGATCGTCGCCCTGCTAACTTAATCGAGGCAGCACGGCTAGCGGACGAATATGCAGAGTCCAGAAAGGTGAGCCAAGGGTCCACACGACCAACCTCTAGAGCAGAGCCACGCACCTCAATGCCCGCTGCACGCACAGAATTTCGGACCCCAGTACCCCCAGGACCGCCACGGCCTCAGGGGTCTAACCACCAACCCCGGGATTCTTAGAAAATGACGTGCCATCGCTGCGGCAACCCGGGGGATATTGCTCGTTATTGCCCCTTGGGATCAGCCAATAACAACTGGAGGTGCCCGACCAATAACCCAGAGATCCTTTTATCATGTACCTCTGCTGCTCACTGCCTGGAAACCGAAGGGAGCCCTGAGGAGTGTTTGGGCATCCTGTACGAGGCAAACCCCATACAAGCTGCATCCCCAGATAACCGCCAGCATCACCGCCAGGAGGTGCGTGTAAATGGACAGGTAGCACAAGGCCTAAGGGACACTGGCGCTACCATCACGTTGGTGCAGAAACATCGTGTGAAACCAAAACATGTATCTAATCGTACCGTTGCTGTTCGTGTCGCAGGGGGGGCTGTTTTTCGCTTACCCACCGCCCGGGTACACTTGGATTGGGGAGTCGGGTCAGGAAAGACCACAGTAGGCATTATGGACAATTTACCTGCTGAGGTCGTGCTGGGCAATGATATTGGCCCTCTAGCCTCAGCCTTTTTACCCACGACTGCTGCTGCTTGTCCCGTGACCACCCGCTCACAGACCCGTACCGAGGACGTTCCTACAACAGGTCGGGAGACCCAGGTAAGCCACAAGCAGACACTTAGCACTACCGCCACAGAGAGACCCATAGCGTGGGACACCCCCGAAGAGCTTGTGAGGGAAACTAGACAGGACCCCACCCTCCAAAAGTACCGAGCATTAGCCGACGATAGAGGGGATGAGCGGGAACGTTTTATATGGAAAGGGGTTTCTATGGGACAGAGATTGTGGCCCACCTTTTGGACACTGGGATCCTGGACTGTTGGGATGGGATCCTGGATTTTTTGGTGGGTGTACAGGGGGAGAACAGTGGGCCCTGTACAATAGGGGCCCGACCACGAGCTGGGGAAGGAATGTACTCTGCAACTTGGGACGGTTTTGCTAAAGGACTTCAGTTCATTTGGAAGGCTGATGCTTTTTTGCTTCATTATTTAATTGTCTGAAACCAGTTTGTAAAACGTATTTTCCCTCTCCTTGAAATGTTTATTGCTGTGAATGCTGTATGAAGTGTGCGTTTGTTTTGTTCTTGAAATGTGAGGAAATGTGAATTGCAGTAATGCTGATGGGTTGTCAAACTGTAGAAATGACCATCAAATCGTTTTGTCCGGACATCCCCAAGCCGATCCATTGGGATGAGACCGTGTATGCCGGCTTATGGTCACGGGGGAGGTGTGTAACGGAACCTATCACTGTTTTACCCTGTGTTATGGTTATTTAATTATTATGGTTAATCACATTGCTATACATAAGATATGTTGGTTTATGCTCTGCAGGATATTTGCTCAGAATATTGCAGACACCTAGCAGAATACATAATCCTATTAGGGTCTCCTAGAGGCAGGAGAGCCCTATTGTGTAAAGTATTCACATTGTGAAAGATGGAACAAAGAGAAGCATTATCTTATCAATGTCTGTTATTGAATCAAAGTAGCCGGCTAGTCCCTGGGAGGTGTGACCACACCTATTGTTCTCTCTATGTGTACTCTGTGGCCAGGTATGGGCATGTGTATTGCCTGTGGCCAAAGAGATGTATATATATTTGTGTAAGAAAATAAAGAGACAGTATTCTTTGACTCCCAAGAAAGTGTCGTCCAATATGGGTGGTCTGGGCTTCTGAGACTGCACAGTGCTTCTATATGGATATTTAATGCTGAACCTGACTTTCCCTCTGGAACTCTTGGATGGGATTATACCAACTTCACTTTTACACAGCAGCTTGCCAGGAAAAAGGACGTCTCCAACGGCTGGTACCCTCTCACTACCGGGGTAGCCGTTACAGCGCTCATCGCATGCTTCGCAATAAGCGCTTTCGGCGCTTATTGCAAGCCTCTCCTGTCGTGTACTTTTGGTCCTCTGAGAGAGATATATATTTCTATGTATATGTAGTTAAGTAATAATTAATGATTTATTCAATAAATTAATTAATAATTAATTAATTATTTATTCTTTAAATTAATATACTTGAATTATTTATAATTGATATATGCAGCGAGCAATAGGCTGAAGAGATAACAATCTGTTTGTATTTTGCGTCTGCATAGAATATACATTGTGAGTGTTAGTGCCCTACTTATAAAGTGTAATGAATGTTTGCGCGAGGTAAAGCCGTTGGTGTATTGTGTAAAGCGGCATTGTATACTCTTAATGTTATTAATGTGGTACGCGTCTCGCGAGCATTTTTTTCGGCTTTTGTGTATTTTGTAGGTTGTAGTCTGATGTGTAAAGTGCTACGCGGTTTGCAGTGTGTTGCGCGGTCCGGAGTCCTGTAGCCTCGTTTTAATTTTTTTGGGCGCCCATTTTTTTCCTTGTGTGCCGATAATCGTGTGTCTAAATCGTGTTAAATTTGCTTTCCACCTCACTCACAGACGTCCTGGCTGTAATGTTTTTGGATTTTTTTGGGGTGTATTTAGTGTGTTTTTCGGGTTTTTGTTTCGGCCGCTAATCTCGTAAATATTAGCGTCTCGTACCTTTTTTTTTTCTAAGTCCTGCGTCTCGTATTTTAACGGCTCGCCTTGCTTTGCGAGGCTCGCAGCGGCTAAGTGCTACGGTTTAATGGCTCGCCTCGCTTAGCAAGGCTTGCACCGATGAGCGCCTTTGGCGCTCATCGGCTAAGTCCTACGTGCCTGCGGAGCACATCGCCTAAGTCGTATGCACCTCGCACAGCGTGACGACGTCTCGCTGTTTGACAACTATTATATGTGATGATATATACAGTGGATATAAAAAGTCTACAAACCCATGTTAAAATGTCAAGTTTCTGTGCTGTAAAAAATGAGACAAAGATAAATCATTTCAGAAATTTTTGCACCTTTAATGTGACCTATAAACTGTACAACTCAATTGAAAAACAAACTGAAATCTTTTAGGTGGATGGAAGAAAAAAAAAAAGAAAAATAATGTGGTTGCATAAGTCCGCACACCCTCTTATAACTGGGGATGTAGCTGTGTTCAGAATTAAGCAATCACATTCCAAATTGTGTTAAATAGGAGTAAAGTGCCTCTGATTAACACCAGATAAAGTTCAGCTGCTCTAGTTGGTCTTTCCTGAAATTTTCTTAGTCGCATCCCACAGCAAAAGCCATGGTCCGCAGAGAGCTTCCAAAGCATCAGAGGGATCTCATTGTTAAAAGGTATCAGTCAGGAGAAGGGTACAAAAAAATGTCCAAGGCATTAGATATACCATGGAACACAGTGAAGACAGTTATCAAGTGGAGAAAATATGGCACAACAGTGACATTACAAAGAACTGGAGCTCCCTCCAAAATTGATGAAAAGACAAGAAGAAAACTGGTCTGGGAGGCTACCAGGCGGACAACAGCAACATTAAAGGAGCTTCAGGAATATCTGGCAAGTACTGGCTGTGTGGTACATGTGACAACAATCTCCCGTATATGTCTGGGCTATGGGGTAGAGTGGCAAGACGAAAGCCTTTTCTTACGAAGAAAACCCTCTAAGCCAGGCTTCATTTTGCAAAAACACATCTGAAGTCTCTCCAAAGCATGTGGGAAAAGGTGTTATGGTCTGATGAAACCAAGATTGAACTTTTTGGCCATAATTCCAAAAGATATGTTTGGTGCAAAAACAACACTGCACATCACCAAAAGAACACCATACCCATAGTGAAACATGGTGGTGGCAGCATCATGCTTTGGGGCTGTTGTTCTTCAGCTGGAACTGGGGCCTTAGTTAAGATAGAGGGAATTATTAGTTCCAAATACCCGTCAATATTGTCACAAAACCTTCAGGCTTCTGCTAGAAAGCTGAACAAGAAGAGGAACTTCATCTTTCAGCATGACAACAACCCAAAGCATACATCCAAATCAACAAAAGAAGACTCACCAGAAGAAGATTAAAGTTTTGGAATGGCCCAGCCAGAGCCCAGACCTGAATCCGATTGAAAATCTGTGGGGTGATCTGAAGAGGGCTGTGCACAGGAGATGCCCTCGCAATCTGACAGATTTGGAGTGTTTTTGCAAAGAATAGTGGGCAAATCTTGCCAAGTCAAAATGTGCCATGCTGATAGACTCATATCCAAAAAGACAGTGCTGTAATAAAATCAAAAGGTGCTTCAACAAAGTATTAGTTTAAGGGTGTGCATGCTTATGCAACCATATTATTTTATTTTTATATGTTTTCTTTCCTTTACCTAAAAGATTTTAGTTTGTTTTTCAATTGAGTTGTACAGTTTTTAGGTCACATTAAAGGTGGAAAACGTTCTGAAATGATTTATCTTTGTCTCATTTTTTTACAGCTCAGAAACCTGACTATATATATATATATATATATATATATATATATATATATATATATATATATATATAAAATTGCAATGTATAATTGCATTCTTTGTCTAGATGTAAGTGTCCCGGTTATTTATACACCAGCGACTTGCCCGTAATGGTGTTTGGTTGCGACATAAATTTTGTTGGTGTTCCGAGATCCTTCGACGCTCATTGCGAGGCTGTTGGTGGTTTGTGTGCTATGAGCAGCGTTGGCGGTTGTTTTTTTATGTATGCTAATGAAGTAATTAATAAAATAATAAATGAATATACTTTACCTATTTTGAAGTAATATATGCAGTCAGCATTGTGTTGAAGAGCTGGCAATCTGTTTTGATGTTGCTGCAGCATACAATGTGTGTTTTCACTGTTGTGGAGCTGCTGTGTAAGTGTCAGCAATGTGTGCAGTGTGTAGTGTAAATAGTGTGCGTGCGTGAGGAAAATCCGTTAGGGTAGCTGTGTACTTCCACAATGTGTAAGTTAGTGTTCTAAAATGGCGCCTAATGTGTGTGGCTGATTTAGCGTCCTTGTTCTTGGACCTCGTATGGCTTTTTCGGAAAACCGTATATGTTTTGTGGCGTTTTGCGTGTTCAGGGTCCTGTAGCCTTGTTTTCTTTTTTTCGGCGGCCATTTTTTCTCTCGCTTAGGGGATTTTCGGGTGTCTAAACTCTTGAATTTGGACTTAAATTGAGTTGTAACTTCACTTTCAGAGGTCCTGGGTGCCCCCCTTGCTGTGGGTAAGCTTTTTATGTGTTTGTTGTGTGTATTTATTGTGTTTTTAATGTTTTCATGTGCGCATGTTTCAGGCGCTAAGGTCGTATTTTTGTGAGGTTGTAATAGTTTTTTTTCTAAGTCCTGCGTCTCGTAGTTGTTTCTCGTAAGGCCGTAAATGTTGCGAGGTCCGCAGTTGCTGGCAAGGAGCGCCTTTGGTGCTCCATGCCAGCAACTGAGGCCCTTGCTACGCGAGCCCACAGCGTTAGCAATGACCCGCTTGCTCACAACTATATATGTGATCTTATATTTTAAAGAATCACTGAGGTCATTAAAACTTTTTCTGCACCATCATGTAGAACAGATAATATCAAGTAGAAAACATGTAAAAAAATTTACAGTTTATTTAGCCTGATTGTAGGTAGGAGTCTCGGCACGCCTCATACACTGAGCTTATAGACACATTCCGTCAAGTTCTAATTGAACCATAAATTAAAAGCTTTCTAAATGTTGATATTTGTCTTTAATGCACCAATGTATTCAAAATGTTTTTCTCTTTGAGTTTAAAGGTCCTCAATGAATTAGATGATATTATTTGGTTGCAGTAAGGATCGTTTTATTTCAATTTTACAGGGTGCTTGTGATTTGTGGTACCTGCAGAACCTGACAAAAAAAAAATTACATACTGTGGGCAGTACCCATGCTCATTAATATTTTCTGCTGAAAGCATTAATCAAATGAATGTGATTTTCATGGCACAATAAAAGAAAAAAAGAAAAAGCTGCAAATTGACCTGATTTTCTTTATTTTTATTTTAGAACGAAACTTCCAGGAAACAGCAGGACGAAGCCTTGGATATATCACTCGATGACCCTGACGCAAATGCGGCTGCAGCCAAAATTCAAGCCGGCTTCCGAGGTCACATGACAAGAAAGAAGATGAAAACGGGGGGAAAAGACATAAAAGATAAAGAACCTAAAGACGTCAGCAGCACAGGAGGTGACAACGAGGGAGACTAGAAAGTAAACTCAGGTAATAGTCTTGCTGCTGATACTTGGTCCCTGATAGGCCAAGACACACTGCACATTCAGCCCTACAGAGTCTTTGTCTTCCTACACTGTAGAGGGCCGACTATTTTATTTAATTTTAGGCTGTGAAAACAGAGGTTATAAGCATTTCTTGATAATATAAAGTACCGTAAATAGATACACAGGTATATACACTGTGTAGGCTGTTTTCATCTACATTTAGTAAATTGTGAGATATTCACAACTGTTTGTGTGGCTCTGTTATACTAAGATGGGACTCTTGTTGGTTCCTTTGGTGACAAATGTATCTACATCTATGTTATGTAGCTCCCAATGGCTTACACTTGTGAGACGCAAATTAACATATTGTGCTGTACATTAGAATATTGAAGCCACACAAACAATGCTGAATATACCAGGGAAATTTCTAGTGCAATGTATATGCAGTTTAATGCTATTAATGAGTAATCTAAGAAAAACAACTTGAGTTTTAGGTTACTCTCCGAGACCCTTTATGGTTTTTTTGGAAAAACTTGAGTGGGTTGCCAGTTCCTTCTACAGTGGACTGAATGTGTCTGACCTCTCTGCTATGACCTGTCCATCTTGGGTTACCCTACGTGGTATAGCTCACAGCTTCATTGAAGTACACAAGCCCCGTCACCATGACAATGTAGCGATCCAGAAGATTTTACATGGCCATAACAACATAAATTCCATTTTTTATGGGTTACCTCCTGTTTACCCAAGTCAAGTAAGAGATAACTGTCTTTGCAGCATGACACACTGGTAGTGTGAAGCCCTGCCCAGGTCAGTGTGGCCATGGTATAGCCTAGCAACCAGAATACATTGAGCCAGTTTCCATATGTGAAAGATGACAGCATGCATGGGAGTATATAGGGAGAAAAGGGGAAGCTGACAGACTGCTAGTCTGTTGGCTTGTTAAAAGTAAGTGAAGTGTGAATGTTATATAATTACATTGTGGAGAAGAAATGATAAAATGAACAGAGTTTGAACTTTTTTATAAAGTAAAATTGACGGAAGAGCCCTTTTAACAAGTTATTCTGGGTAAAAATAAACTATTTCAATCTTTAAATCCTTTTATTGATTTATTTTATTTCAAATCACCCATTTTCACACCAAAGACAAGCCTTTTAATATTTAAAACATTGTCTCTTAAATTTATGGCAGAAAATGTGAGACTTCAGTGTCCCTTTAACGGCTCCTCTTGAAGTTTAGCTGCAGATTGTTAACTCACACTTCTGAAACATGGCAAGAATATCTCCGCACTTCCAGACTGATGAATTCATTTTCGCTATATTGTATTTATTACAAGGCACTAGTCCAAAGCAAAGCAAAGATTTCTGTGCTGTTAGAAATCAGTTGCAATACATTTTACATCCACTTTTTAATGATTCTGATAAATTAATATATGTAGATTAGCAAAAACTTCACATGTTTGTCAGTATGCAACACTCTGAGGAGGAGAGAGAGGAGGCAGAGAGGGGCAGAGAGAGAGACGGAGGGAGACAGAGAGAGAAGGGGAGAGAGAGAGAGACCTTTTAAAACTTACATTTGAACTTAAGTGTTTTAGGGACAAGGAGACCTGCTTCTTTCTCTCCCACACCACTTTAGGTGTCCAGGGGATGGAACAGTCTCTACATTAGAGGCTGTCCAAAAAAATATATATGGGCCAGCCTGAGCAGATACTCTCCAACCCCCTGGACACCTGATTTGGGGATGGAGAGAAGCAGCTCTGTTAGAGTCTGCCACACTAAAGTACAGATGTAAGTATTGTAACAAGGTACCAGTCTCCTCTGGGTTTGGACCCATGTTTCCGACACTTTGATGGAGGAAGCTGTATAAAGTTTTCTAAGTTTTATTGGAATTTAGCCTTTAATTCAAAAATAGCAAATCAAGTAATCAAAGAGAATGATATTCTAGCTTCCACTGAAGCACTGCAGAAACTAATATACAGCTAAACCTGGATGGAGCACAAACAAGCAGTCTTCTAGTTTGATAAATATTACTGTAATTTCTTCAGATTTCTAGGTCCCCACTCTGCTCCAAGAGGTCATAAGCTGCAGACTGCTGTCTCACTGTGTGTGTCTCTCTACTGCTCAGACAAACTGCTGGCAATCCAAGTCTTAATTCATGTCTGTCCAGGTGCAGCTAATCAACTGAGCAGGAAAGTTAACCCCTGCAGTCCTACTGGTAGAAGGGAGCTTTGCAGAGTCAGTGGCTCACATAAACCCTTTGGGTAACTCACAGCTTGACATTGAAATATTTCACTTAAAGGAATATGTCAAAGTATGCTAATATCAATAGATTAATAATTCTATAATATATTTCAAAATAGGTATGCACTTCTGGACTGAAGATGGACAGACCTCTTTTATAAGATGCAGCAGGTAATCAGTGTCCATAATCAGTCCATAAGTAGCCTATCCCATACTCCAGAAGCAGTCTTAAATCAGATCTGCCAAGGTGCAGCTAATCAACTGTGCAGGAAAGTTAACCCCTGCAGTCCTACTGGTAGAAAGGAGCTTTGCATAGTCTGTGGCTCACATTAACCGCTTGTATAACTGTCACAGTATGAAATGGTGTACCCCAGAATCATGTAGATTCTTCATATGAATGCACAGTTTCTATACATATCTGTAATGCCTGTCTGTCCATGAGTTAATTAGCTAAAGGGAAGCATATGCCACAGCATTTGTTTGCATTACGATTAATTGATGCTATTTTTTCCTTACATTCTGATTGGTCTAATGTGATTAGTGGAGTTCCTTAAAGTTCAGTATTAGGTCCTCTCCTTTTTAACATATTTATTAATGACATAGAAGTAGGACTCGAAAGTAGTGTCTCCATTTTTGCTGATGACACTAAGTTGTGCAAGGTAATAAATTCAGATAATGATGTACTTTCCCTACAAAGGGATTTGCATAAATTAGAGAAATGGGCAGCTAAAAGGCAGATGAGATTTAATACAAATAAATGCAAAGTTATGCATTTGGGAAGGAAAAATAGCCATGCAATTTATAATCTTAATGGAGCAAATCTAGGGGTATCAGATATTGAAAGGGATTTGGGAGTACTGGTGGACAACTACCTAGGTAGCAGTGCTCAATGCCAAGCAGCAGCTGCAAAGGCAAGTAAAATATTAGCATGTATTAAGAAGGGTATAGAAGCAAAGGAGGCAAATATAATTCTACCACTATAGAAAATCCCTAGTACGCCCTCATTTGGAATCAATTAACAATTAATAATAAATAGACCTCATATTAAAAGGATCAATAGAGATCTAAAAAGGTTGAACTTGATGGACTAACTCTTTATTCATCCTCCAATACTATTAATAATTATTTAACAACTAATTAATTAATAACTAAGCCGCATATTGCAGATCAGAGGAGATCTTAACAGTTTGAACTTGATGGACTGAAAGTCTTTTTTCAACCTTAATTACTATGGGCCTCATTCTATTACCGTCCGTAAATCGGCCGTAAGGCTGCGATTCCTTGCGGGGGTTCAGTTAACTCGCGATTCTATTATACGGCCCCGCAAGGATCTCCTTTTACGGCCGGCCGCATATCTTGAAACCGGCCGTAAGCTGTGAAATCTAAAAACGCAAAAATAAATTCAAGCCTGCACTGTACAGCTCTGTAAATGCAAGGGATCATATTGGGGGACATGAGGATTAAAAGTAACCCCCTCTCAAGCTTGCACATCAGCCCAAACCCGAGTTCAAATTAACTGTTTATTTTCCGGCTGCGGCGTGGGCGGGTCTGAGGTGCTCCAAGCACTCTGGACTTTTTACATGGATATTTTACGGATATTAAAAATAAAATATTTTACGGATTTGAGTATAGGATAATTATGTGCTATTTTTTCTAACACCTAAAATCCCTTTATAGTCTTCTCAAAGTGCAGGATGGCTTTATTTGAGCTATTTTATGTGCTTAATTGGTGCTAGCGGGACCTCTTTCCTGCAAGTAAGCTGCGGCTTGCTTTTAGCCTTGCTGAGAGGTTTCCCGGAGCAATTGAATTGCAAATAGGAACTTCTTACGGCCGAAACTCTTGCGGCCGTTTTAGATCAAAGGCTTTCCTCTGGCGCGAGCGGCCGCAAGAGATAGCAAGGCACCGGCCGAATAGCTTGCGGCCGGTCCTTGCGGCCCCGCAACGGCTGCGGCCGCTAATAGAATGAGGCCCTATGTAACTATGTAACTATGATTCATGGCTCTATTAAATAAATGGATCATATTACAGTATAATTAGTTATATCATGATATTACACGTTAGACAGATCGCTATCCCTGGAGGTTACAGTCAGAGACATGTTCCAGTTTGGTGGATAATTATCATGGAAATCTGCAGAGTCCCCTGAGGTAACAGATACTATTTCCAAATTTAGTTTTTCCCTTAGCAACACCTGTTAATTGCACATTTCTAGGTGAATGTTGTACAATATATATATATATATATATATATATATATAAAATCACATATATAGTTGTGAGCATGCGAGTTGTTGCTAACGCTTGCGGGCTCGCACAGCGAGCCGCGGCCTTCGCGAAGCGAGGGCAGTGGGCGAGGGCCTCAGCGCTCCATGCCAGCAACTGCGACCCTCGCAAACTTAACGTCGCAACGCAAACAACACGACACACCAATTACGACCCTCGCAAAGGGCAGTGGGCGAGGGCCTCAGTTGTCCATGCCAGCAACTGCGACCCTCACAAACTTAACGTCGCAACGCAAACAGCACGACTCAGCAATTACGGACCCTCGCAAACTTTTACTAGCAACGCAAACAACATACGACACACGTTAACACACATTACGACCTCGCAACACTCGGACGCAACTCGTGAACATTACAAAATTCAAAACACAATACATACACACAACACATACATAAAAAACTTACCTACAGCAACAGGGAGCATCCAGGACCTCAAAAAAACAACTTACACCTTCATTTCACTCAAAATAAAAGAGTTTACACACTAAAAAATGTCATAAGCGACAGAAAAAATGGCCGCCGAGCAAAACGAAGCTACACACGCAAACACCATACGAGACACGTTAGCAGACATTACGACCTCGCAAAACGCTGAAATACAAACATTTAAAACACAATAAATACACACAACACACACATAAAAAGCTTACCTACAGCAAGAGGAACCATCCAGCACCTCAAAAAAGCAAGTTACACCTTCATTTAAATAAAAATAACACACTTTAGACACTAAAAAAATCGCTAAGCGAGAGAAAAAATGGCCGACGAACAAAACGAAAACGAGGCTACAGCACTTTCAACACGCAAAACACCACAACACACTCGCAAAACACCACAAGAAACTCGCAAAACCCCACGAAGCACCTACGGATAATCCGCAAAGACGCATACCACAGATAACCCGCCATTTTACGCCAATGCGGAAGTACACCACTACGCTAACGGTTTCGTCTCGCGCACGCACAATATTACACTGCACACATTCAGCACGCTTACACAGCAGCTCCACACCACTAGTCCTGCAGCAACATCAAAACAGATTGCAGCTCTTCAACACAATGCTTCACAATAGGTAAAGTATATTCATTTATTAATGTATTATATATTTCATTATTACACACCAAACAGCATTAGCTCACTTACGATTTCATTGCCGTCATTTTTTGACGGGCAATTCGCTAGTATATATATATATATATATCGGTCCCTGGAGAACTCCTCACATTAGCATGGAAGGATATATATATATATATATATATATATATATATATATATCAAATTGGCTTTAAAAAATTTACTTTTATGAAAAGTATGCTTAAAAAAATATGTAAAAATTTAAAATATAGCCACTGATTCAGCTTTTCTGTACAGTTAAGCTGCCATTTTAGCTTCAGCAGATCAACTTCCTGATGTGGGAGGGGACTTTAAATACACAGTAAGTGTCTGTCTACATAATGGAACTGTGGCACATACAGCTGCCATTCCTCTCAGCCAAACCACAGGGGGGTTCATTAGTGTACAAGGACACACCAGTCTAAGAAAGTAACATATAGCAACAGGGAAAAAACTTACATATAAAGGTTGTGTTTATTTTTTTATTTATATATTTTTTGCTTTCTAAAACATTTTGCCAATTATCATGTTAAGTTATTTTAAACAATATGTACAGATGGGAAACTGTCTGGGGGGCTTCTTAGGAGTCAGTGAAGTGTATATTTAGTTTATTTATATTTAGTTTATATGGCAATTACATTTAGGAGGTTAAATATTTTATGTATATGACTCAGTGACCATTTGATCCCAGACAATGCTAAGAAAACATTCCCCAGACCATAACGCTGCACCAGCTTGTGTTCTTCCAACAATGGTTGCAGAGTGTTTGTTCTCTGAGGTTTCGCACCTTCCGTCCAGTCGATGGAGCAGAAAACATTACTCGTCAGAGAAGGCAAATTTTTGCCAATCAGAACAGGTCCAGTTTTGGTATTGTCATGTAAATTGAAGCTGCTTCTGATGATGAACCCTTGTCAGCATGGGTGCAGTAACCAGCCCTTTGCTTCGGAGTCACATATATAACAGGGTTGGCTCTACTGTCATATTAGACACATGTCTCATAGCCCCCTGGTTTGTTTGGACAGTGAGTTGTTCAATTGTACGGTGTCAGTTGAACCTCCCATACATTCACAGACGATGTTCACCTCTGACATCAATGGCACGTGGTGCTCCACAGGTTCCACAGCGTTTATTCTCAATGATGTCGTTTGTCCAGTCACGGTACACTTTAACCTCAGCAGCACACAAACAGATCACAAACTGCGCTGTTTCAGAAATACTGCCACCCTTTGCCTGAAAATCAGTGATCATCCCCTTTCAAAGTTGTATAAATTGCACATTTTGCCACTGACAGCGATGGTTGATATGTTTGCAGAATGCCTACATGTCACCTTATACACCCACCAAGCCAGCACTGCTGACGTCAAATGTAGGCGCTGGTCATAATAATGTGAATCGACCCTGTATATACAGTGGCTATAAAAAGTCTACACACCCCTGTTAAAATGTCAGGTTTCTGTGCTGTCAAAAAATGAGACAAAGAAAAATAATTTTTCCACCTGTAATGTGACCTATAAACTTTACAACTCAATTGAAAAACAAACTGAAATCTTTTAGGTAGAGGGAAGAAAAAATATAAAAATAAAATAATATGGTTGCATAAGTATGCACACCCTTAAACTAATACTTTGTTGAAGCACCTTTTGATTTTATTACAGCACTCAGTCTTTTTGGTTATCAGCATGGGACATTTTGACTTTGCAAGATTTGCCCACTCTTCTTTGCAAAAACACTCCAAATCTGTCTGATTGCGAGGGCATCTCCTGTGCACAACCCTCTTTAAATCACCCCACAGATTTTCAATAGGATTCAGGTCTGGGCTCTGGCTGGGCCATTCCAAAACTTTAATCTTCTTCTGGTGAAGCCATTCTTTTGTTGATTTGGATGTATGCTTTGGGTCGTTGTCATGCTGAAAGATGAAGTTCCTCTTCATGTTCAGCTTTCTAGCAGAAGCCTGAAGGTTTTGTGCCAATATTGACGGGTATTTGGAACTGTTCATAATTCCCTTTTCTTATCTAAGGCCCCAGTTCCAGCTGAAGAAAAACAGCCCCAAAGCATGAAGCTGCCACCACCATGCTTCACTGTGGGTATGAAGTTCTTTTGGTGATGTGCAGTGTTGTTTTTGCGCCAAACATATCTTTTGGAACTATGGCCAAAAAGTTCAACCTTGGTTTCATCAGACCATAACACCTTTTCCCATATGCTTTTGGGAGACTTCAGTCACACTTCATGTGTTTTTGCAAAATGTAGCCTGGCTTGGATGTTTTTCTTCGTAAGAAAAGGCTTTCGTCTTGCCACTCTACCCCATAGCCCAGACATATGAAGAATACAGGAGATTGTTGTCACATGTACCACACAGCCAGTACTTGCCAGATATTCCTGAAGCTCCTTTAATGTTGCTGTAGGCCTCTTGGCAGCCTCCCAGACCAGTTTTCTTCTTGTCTTTTCATCAATTTTGGAAGGAGCTCCAGTTCTTGGTAATGTCACTGTTGTGCCATATTTTCTCCACTTGATGATAACTGTCTTCACTGTGTTCCATGGTATATCTAATGCCTTGGAAATTCTTTTGTACCCTTCTCCTGACTGATACCTTTTAACAATGAGATCCCTCTGATGCTTTGGAAGCTCTCTGTGGACCATGGCTTT
The DNA here is from genome assembly GCA_027410445.1 of Discoglossus pictus. NCBI lineage: Eukaryota > Metazoa > Chordata > Amphibia > Anura > Alytidae > Discoglossus > Discoglossus pictus. The sequence goes on from CM050169.1 coordinate 87,329,268, forward strand.
TGCTGTGGGATGGGACTAAGAAAATTTCAGGAAAGACCAACTAAGGCAGCTGAACTTTATCTGGGGTTAATCAGAGGCACTTTAAATGATGGCACAATTTTGAATGTGATTGCTTAATTCTGAACACAGCTACATCCCCAGTTATAAGAGGGTGAGCAGACTTATGCAACCACATTATTATTATTTTTTTTTTTCTTCCCTCCACCTAAAAGATTTCCGTTTCTTTTTCAATTGAGGTCACATTAAAGGTGTAAAAAGTTCTGAAATGATGTATCTTTGTCTAATTTTTTTACAGCACAGAAACCTGAAATTTTAACAGGGGTGTGTAGACTTTTTATATCCACTGTATGTGTATGTATGTATGTATATATATATATATATATATATATATATATACATACATATGTGTATGTATATATGTATATATTAGTATGTACCGTATTTAACGGCATATATCACGCACCGGCGTATAACACGCACCTCATTTTAAGAAGGGAATTTCAGGGAATTTTTTTTTTTTCAAATAAAGAACTTTGAAGCAAAATCCTCAACCTCTACCTCCCTCCTCATCCTCAACCCCCTCCTCAACCTCCCTCCTCATCCTCCCTCCTCAACCCCCTCCTCAAACCCCCCATCCTCAACCCCCTCGGTATATGCTAATGACGTGGCGCGCTGGCGCGCATTTGATGTCACCGGGTCAAGTAGCGGAGGGGAGGCCGGAGCAAAAGCAGGTAAGTGAGGGGGAGGTATTTAGGGGGGTTTAGGTTGAGGAGGGGGGTTTAGGTTGAGGAGGAGGGGGGTTTAGGTTGAGGAGGGGGGGTTAGAATGCGGAGGGGGTTTAGAGTGAGGAGGGAGGTTGAGGATGAGGAGGGGGGAGGGAATATCGACGTATAAGACGCACCTATCATTTGCCCCCTATTTTCAGGGAGAAAAAGTGCGTGTTATATGCCGATAAATACGGTATATACATATAATTATATAACTGACTTCTAAGAAGCCCCCCACAGAGCGACAGTTTCTCACTGTGTCTCATACTTCTGCAAGCAGACAGCAACATGAGTGCCTGGGTGTAGCCTTAGGTTACAGACATGATACATGGCAGCCTGAACAGATAGAATGGGGTAAGATCCAGAAGATTAGTGCCTATTGTTATATGGTCTTCTTAAAAGTAAGAGATCTTTGAGATATTAAAACTGTAGTAGTTTAGTCGTGTATACTTAATAATGTTCACTCTTTCCTAATCTACAATGGTCCTTTACCACTGGGTAATTAATTGATAGCCAGCCATACGTGATAAGCTTCGACAGGGTGCGTATGACCGCACATTAAGTGATAGCAGAGAGAGAGTAATAAGTCTGACAGTTGTGGTGTGGATGAATCTTACCTGAGGCTCCTTCACTTGCAATTAGAGTGTTCTCCTGTAGGCACAGATTTATACTAATTTACAGAAAGCCATTCTACATACTGCGTTGTCAGAAGAGTGTTGGCATGCAATCTGTTGCAGAGTTAGATAATATAGGGTCCCAGTGCAAAACAAAATGTGCCTTCCCACATTCCCATAGCTGCTTCACCCCCCCCCCCCCCCAAGACCTCTTTCCATAGGTGCTCCTCTTCCCATAGCTGCACCACTTTATAGCAACGTCCTCTACGGGGTGGGGAATAGTGCGGCTTGTTAGCATGCATTTCTGCATAGTACCCAACTCCTCTCAGCACCTACCTCACATGGCACCCATCTATATATCCTTTTGCTCCCCCTCACAGAACCGTTCCCCCGTGCGCTTTCCTCCCTCACCTCTTCCCTGATACACATCCCCAGAGTTCTGAACTGATCCACACTGGCACCTCTTGGAGCTTCAGAAGAAATGCTCTTTTTTTAAACATACATGGTCCAATTTACACCCTGGGAGGTGGGGCCAAGCCAAGCCAAGCCTTGCACAACAAAAAATGCAAAAAAGAAAAAAAAATTAGAGGGAGAGTCGAGAGGTGGGTTTTATTAGGAAGTTGGAATTTTATATGTGCAAAGGCATTTTGGAAATGTTTGAGTGGAGTGAATGAGTGGTACTGGAAGACCAACTAGAAGTGAGATAAACAGTTTGGAGTGAAGCTGGGAAGTAAAGTTATATCTAGTTCAGTTTATATGTAGTCACCTTTTAACTCTTGATGATATTAAGCCCTGTTTAGCTAATTGGTTTCAAAGTTAAGCAAATTGGGCAGGTGAAGATGTCCTGTGCCAATGTGTTTGGTACCCTACATGTAGTCGGGAGTACAAAGAAGGATAAGTATGTGTACCAGGAAATCTGCTTCACCTGAGAAAAAAAGATCTACGTCTTAAATTGCTGGTGTGCCCCCAGGATCTCCCAACTCAGGCTGAGGTCCAAGGACCAAGGATACTCTGGAGTAGGTACGGCCAAACATAGCCAAGGAAGTCTAGTTTGGCCAGCAAGATTTTACATCAATAGCATGGATGTACTAACTAGATGGACCTTTTGGTTCTTATTAGTCGCTATTTTCTTGGTCATTGATGAAGGTAGAGACATCTGCCTGAATATTGCAGAGTGCTGTTTACTGTAGCTGTCTCTAGGTAACCCAGCCTTCTCAATATGATTTTAAAATTAATTCTTGCTCTGGGCCTTTGATGTCAAATGTCTTTAATCTGCAGTCGGCAAATTCATCTTGGACAGCCTTGGTCGTCTCCATGTCAGCCGAAATGTCTTAAGGTTCTTAATTCTTCCTAAACAATAACTGTCCAAACTATTTAAGATTGAGTTCTGGAACTGTGAGACTCTGAAGTTTGTCATTGTATCTAAGGTAATGTAGTGTAGTATCCCACCCAGTAGGATCCTGGGAGCCAAGTGGAGAAGAGCAGGGTGCACCAGCTCGCCAGTGGGATTACCATACTTTTTTGTGATAATGGGAGAGATGTTGGTGGTCTCTGATCCTACCAACTGAACAAGTCAGGGGTGAGTTTTCACTGGTCCAGCTGAACCAGGGCCCACATCTGCAAGGGGCACTTGCGGTCCCTCCTTATTCTCACACCCGTTTTGGCCCTCTCTGTCTGCCTCTGGTGTCTGGTACCTATCTCTACCTCTCTACATCTCCTTCGCTCTTCTTCGGTGCTCTTTGCCAGACGTTTTCAAAGTCTTGCAGGCCTCACGATGAGCGCGGGGGTCTCACTCATCGTGGGCCTGGCAATGAACCTCTTCGTCACTCATTGCAGCCCCCGTCATTTCAAAGTCATGCGGGCCTCGCCTTCGGAGCTTATTGCGCATGTGCAAGCCCGTAACTTTTAACATGGCGTGACCGACAAATCGTAACGACCACAACTATATATATGATATATATATATATATATATATATTCTATAATTGTTAGTAGATGTGAATAACGCCTGCATGGAGTGTTCTGCGCAGGCGTTACTCACACGCTATTAACGCTAAATTCTGGAAATCAGTTGCAACGTGTCCACACTTGTGTGTTTGAGGCGGCTGGTAACTCTGGGGAGAGAGAGTGAGGGAGAGAGAGAAGGGAGAGAGGGAAGGGAGGGGGAGGGATAGAGACAGAGGGGAGGGAGTGTGAGAGAGAGAGGGGTACAGAGGGAGAAGGACGCACAGAGATAGAGTGAAAGCACTAAGAGAGGCAGAACAGATGATTGAAGATACTGTATGATACCATCATCAAGTTACCTATATATATATATATATATATATATATAACAATATAATATATGAAGATAAATTGGTCTTTTAAGTACTTAAGTATATATTATATAAAGTATGTATTATAGTATTTATTTCTTTGACTAAAATACAGTGTTTTATTGAAGATCTGGAATACTGAAACAAGCAGGAATCTCCTAATTATCTGACTCCACAGGTTTGTGCCTTTTAGATGTAGATTGTATAAATGTCAATGATTTCCATCCTGTCAGAACAGAATAAATAATCCAAAACAGGTACTCTCTGATGTCTGGAAACAAAAAAGAATATATCAGTAATTACTATGGCATAAAAACTGGAAAATGAAGAAAATGCATCCAAAAGAACATGTTTGAAAAATGTATGAGTGCTGCAAATATAAAAAGAACACATTTGTGACATTGAAGTAGTCAATATTGCTTTACATCATCAAAGTAAGTGTGAATCTCCATATTGTATTTTTTAATACACATAGCATGGCCAAGCATCTTCTTAATAGTCCTTGTAGTGCAGCTTCTATTTCCAAAGCCACCATCACATGACTAAGTTAACCAATGAGAAGGTGCTATCCATGCTATATGCATTAGAGTATGCAATATGGAGTTTACGGTGCAAATGTCCTAAAGTTGCCACTATTTTTACAGAATTTTGAAATGTGAATGGCGTTCTATTGCACCTATTTTAGGGGATCATGACACTGGCATTAGAAGATGCAATATGGAAATTTACATTGTGCAGATCTTATAAATTTGCCACAATTTTTTACTAAATCTTGAAATGTGAATTAATTGTGATCTTTCGCACCTCATTAAGAATTTGTTTTAGATGTTTAGCAGAGTTTAAAATAGACAGGATCATGACACTGGCATTAGAAGATACAATATGGAGATTTACATTGTGCAAATTTCCAATTTTTTTAAATTATTATAACCAAATTTTGAAATGTGAATTACTTGTGATCTATTGCAAAACATTAATAATTTGTTTTAAATATTTTAGGGGACTTTACAATAAAAAGGATCATGACACTGGCACGAATCCTCTTCGCAGTGAGTGGAATTCCACCAACACTTCCACGCTCCTGTGTGCTACGGAAGGATGAAATATTCTAATTGGCCACTGGAAAATTGCGTGAAACGAATCATGAAATGTTGTGATGTTTCTTTTGTCTTGTCTTCATATTATTTCATAAAAAGTATACAACAAACAAGTTAGTTGTTTTGAAAGGTTGGTGTTCAATTTTTAATGCTCGCGGGTTTGCTTTGTGGAATTAAAATAAATATATGCTTTGCATGCTTCATATTATGTTATTTATATGGTTATTATTTAAGAAATTGCATTATTTAAAAAAATAAAGTTGTATTTAATTGGCAGGATTTTCAAAGTTTAAGTACATAGATATACAATTGTATTTTGTCATATAAAATATGTTAAAGGGTCAGTTTAGTGGTCAAACAATAAGGTTTAATCTGTTTATTTTAGTAAATGATTAACAAATAAAATCAGTATTTATGGAAATTAAATTCAGTATAGCTTTTAAAAATAGTCTGCCCAGGAGGCTGTCCTAATTTTTTTTTTCTGAATTAAATAGGTTTGCAGATAAAGATTCCTATCAGGACAGTTGTTGTGCTAATCATGTCCACCAGAAGCAGATAAACGGAGATCTAAAATAATAAACTAAGTTTTAAAAGCTATATTGATTTTATTGCTAATTATTTATTAAATTAACAAACCATGTTGTATGAGCACTAAAATGGTCCTTTAAGGCAAAACTTTACCTTTAATCATCATTACATATTGGTTATGGGGAGGTTTCTGACTTGTTTCATCATTTGCTAATTTGTATCGGTTTGGATTATACACATTAGTAGTATAATTTGTATGTGTACAGTGGTACCTTGGTTCTCAACCTCCTCGGAACTCAACATTTTCGATACTCAACTCGTCTGGGTGAGCAAAAAACCTTGGTACTCGTCGCTTTTGCTAAAAACAATTTACATTACTCCTTATGGGAGTTTGGTACTCAACTTTTGTTGGTACTCACCCTACCGTCCATATTCGCTAATATAATATCCCTGATGAATTCCAAAGGATAAAACATGTTGAAGAATGCCCCTATTTTTGTACTGGCTATATTGACTAATGTTGGAGACTTGCTGGTCTCTTGGTAAAGCTCTGCGCTTCCTATGTTATAAAACATTGTGCAGATTTTCTCAAATATATCTCCAAGAGTACCCCAAGACTTCTCCACTTAGTATTTCAAGCCTTTTGTTTGGTAATATGATTTGCCATATCCTTTATGTACATTAATTTCTCATTGTAAAATGTAAATTATGGTTTCTCCAAAATTAGGTTAAAATAAAAAAACATAAATGACTTTGCATTCATGTTCTTTGTTAAGATATAAGTATGTTTCTATTGTACAATTACTTTTGAACACATTTGTCAGTGAACATGTAAGAATAATGTGTGCTTAGGTGAGACTTCCCCTTTAATTAGTATAGAATGCCTTTAACACAATCTGAATGTGAGGTGCCTGTTATGTGTTAATATGATTTTGTACCATAGCACAAGGTCTTGTGACTGTCTATGTTAAAAGAATATGTCATGGAACGGGCTAAATTCCTTTAATTCCTCCACTTGGATCAGGAACCCACACTATACCAAGTCACCATTACCATTACTACCAAACTAAAGGATAACCACTCTGTACTAGCTTAGTCCAGGAGCAACTGTATAGATGGCTAAACTATAGAAGGGGTTAACCACAAACAGAGAATACCCAAACGTCATAAACAGAGAATACACAAACATCATAAACGGAGAATAACCAAACGTCATAAACAGAGAATACACAAACGTCATAAACAGAGAATAAGCAAACGTCATAAACAGAGAATAACCAAACGTGATAAACAGAGAATAACCAAATGTCAGAAACAGAGAATACACAAACGTCATAAACAGAGAATAACCAAGCGTCAGAAACAGAGAATACACAAACATCATAAACAGAGAATAACCCAACGTCAGAAACAGAGAATACATAAACGTCATAAACAGTGAATAACCAAATGTCATAAACAGAGAATAACCAAACGTGATAAACAGAGAATAACCAAACGTCATAAACGGAGAATAACCAAGCGTCAGAAACATAGAATACACAAACGTCATAAACAGAGAGTAACCAAACGTCTTAAACAGAGAATAACCAAATGTGATAAACAGAGAATAACCAAATGTCAGAAACAGAGAATACACAAACGTCATAAACAGAGAATAACCAAGTGTCAGAAACATAGAATAACCAAACGTCATAAACGGAGAATAACCAAACGTCAGAAACAGAGAATACACAAACGTCATAAACAGAGAATAACCAAACGTCAGAAACAGAGAATACACAAACGTCGTAAACAGAATAACCCAACGTCAGAAACAGAGAATACACAAACGTCAGAAACAGAGAATACACAAACGTCATAAACAGAGAATAACCCAACGTCAGAAAGAGAATACACATACGTCATAAACAAAGAATAACCCAATGTCATAAACAGAGAATACACAAACGTCATAAACCGAGAATAACCAAACGTCATAAACCGAGAATAACCAAACGTCACACAGAGAGAATACGCAAACGTCATAAACAGAGAATACACATACTTCATAAACAAAGAATAACCCAACGTCAGAAACGGAGAATAACTCAACGTCAGAAACGGAGAATAACTCAACGTCAGAAACGGAGAATAACTCAACGTCAGAAACGGAGAATAACCCAACGTCAGAAACAGAGAATACACAAACTTCATAAACAGAGAATAATCAAATGTCAGAAACAGAGAATACACGAATGTCATAAACAGAGAATACACAAACTTCATAAATAGAGAATACACAAACTTCATAAACAGAGAATAGCAAGCAACCTGTGACATGCTATGTGTCTGAGCGGCATGAGACACTGTAGTGTAAAGCCCATCCTATGTACATGTAGATTTAGGTTTTAGATGTACAAGATGGCAGCTATCATTACATAGAACAGGTGAGAATGTTACATTATATTGATAAAATTAATTAAGTCACCTAGTGATTTATGTCTTGATAACATGCAGAGCAAGAGCGAGTGAGCCTGTGTGAATATGAGCAAAAAACAGGAATTAGACAGAGACCCTGTAACAAAGTGATAATTATTTACTAATCTGACACACACACACACACACACACATATATATATATATATATATATATATATTCACTTTTATTTCTTTTATTTCCATATAGAAATTCATACACATTAGATCTATATCACATAATGCATATTACATTTGTAAAACACATTATAATTTGTAGTCAATTTCACAGCACATTATATATATACTAGCGAATTGCCCGTCAAAAAATGACGGCAATGAAATTGTAAGGTAGCTAAATTAGTAAATGAATATAGTGTACCTATTTTGAAGCATTGTGATGAAGAGCTGGCAATCTGTGTTGATGTTGCTGCAGCATTAGTGGTGTGGAGCTGCTGTGTAAGCATGGTGAATGTGTGCAGTGTAACACTGTGCGTGCGCGAGACCAAACCGTTAGCGTAGTCGTGTACTTTCGCATTGGCGTAAAATGGCGAGTAATGTGTAGTATAGGTCTGTATCGGAATATCCGTAGGTGTTTTGTGGTGTTTTGCGAGTTTAGAGTGCTGTAGCCTCGTTTTCGTTTTGTTCGGCGGCCATTTTTTCTGTCGCTTAGATTTTTTTTTAGTCTCTAAACTGTTTTATTTCGAGTAAAATCGAGGTGTAAGTTGCATTTTTGAGGTCCTGGGTGCTCCCTCTTGGTGTAGGTAAGGTTTTTATGTATGTGCTGTGTGTATGTATTGTGTTTTAAATGTTTGTCGGCGTGTTGCGTCCGATGTTTGCGAGGTCGTAATGTGTGGTAACGTGTTTCGTACGTTGTTTGCGTTCCTCGTAAAATTTAGCGAGTGTCGTAATTTGTGTGTCGTGTTTTTTGAGTAGCGACGTGAAGTTTGCGAGGGTTTGAGGCCCTTGCCCAGTGACCTCGCCAGCAACTGAGTCCCTCTCTTCGCGAGGGGCCTCAGTTGCTGGCATGGAGCGCCTTCGGCGCTCCATGCCAGCAACTGAGGCCCTTGCCCAGTGACCTCGCCAGCAACTGAGGCCCTCGCTTCGTGAGGGGCCTCAGTTGCTGACATGGAGCGCCTTCGGCGCTCTATGCCAGCAACTGAGGCCCGTGCCCAGTGACCTCACCAGCAACTGAGGCCCTCGCTTTGCGAGGGGCCTCAGTTGCTGGCATGGAGCGCCTTCGGCGCTCCATGCCAGCAACTGAGGCCCTTGCCCAGTGACCTCGCTACGCGAGGGCGGCGGCTCGCTGCGCGAGCCCACAAGCGTGAGCAACGACCCGTACGCTCACAACTATATATGTGATATATATATATATATATATATATATATATATATATACACAATAAAGGATGAAGGTCAATGTTAGATCATAATAAATCTTCCCTAGAGAATAACTTTCCTAGAGACTGCATTCTCCAAGCTTCACACCTTAGTATATAGGGCCTCCGGTGAATTAACTGAAAATATAAACTCTACTCCAATATAAAAAATGTTAAACTATAGAAAAAAATAATGAACGGAACCAGGCACTCTCCATCACATAGCAATGCAATCCTTGACAGAGAAGTTACTTGTCTATTTTTTCCTAGGGACTAGGTTGTCGAAAATATCTCCAAATTTCTTACCCTAACATCTGGCTAATAGTCCTGGCATTAAATAATGTAATAATTTTACAAAGTCAATACAAGAGGAAATAACTTGTTATAGTGCTACATACTGTCAGCCTTATAAAACTGCGATTTGGCCAATTGAATAGGGCTCTATATAAGCACATAGCATATATTGTTTACAGAAGTTTTTAGTTAATGAACTTCTATTGAAATGCAAGGTCTTCATCTAACTAAAAACTTCTGTAAAAAATATGCTCTGTACTTATATAGAGCCCTATTCAATTGGCCAAATCGCAATTTAATAAGGCTGTGTATCTCTACAAGGTGTAAATTAAGATTACTTTTCAACACCTTGTTGAAGATGCTCCTAAATGTATTGCAGCTGAATAGTGTTTTTACATTTATATATAAAGTGTAGGCATAGGTATATTTAATTGTTTATATACAGTATATATATATATATATATATATATTCTTTTTGGATTAGTTATCAGCTATGTAGCTATATCTTTAAATAACCATGTTTTCATGTCTTTCATGCCTTTCTGAATCACGTAAATTGTAGGAATCTCTTGGATGAGATCTCTGGCGCTCAGGATCTTGTAAGCTTGGTGCTGTGGCGTCCTCCCTTTGAGAAAAACAAACACGGTGTTAGAAAATATTAATGGTTATGTTTCTAATATCAGCAGCTTCAAATTTTAATCTTTAGCACTTAATGGGCCTCTTTAGGCAGTCTCACTCTGCTCAGACACACAGAGTGTCACTGTCAGCAGTTTGAGACACTGGTATGGTGAAGCTCCCCACCGGTGGGCATAGCTTTTATGTCACAACTGTTCAACATGGCACCTCCTGGCGCCACAAAGTTACTCTCTGGGCTTCTTAGAAGTAAGTAAAGTGTAAATGTTATAATTATATTGAGAGAGACAAAATTAATGAATTAATTAATCTATTTAAAATATTTACATAAATAACAAAAAAATGGCAAAATATTTATTTAACCTAGGACTGCTTACCAGGAGCACTATGCCTTTAGATTTTCACACATTATATGAACAGACTCAATAGCTACCAGCTTCACATTAGTACTGATAGATAGATAGATAGTCTATATATTCTCTCAGCCTCCTTCTGTCTCGCTCTCTCTTTTTGCTTTATTACATTAGCTTTCCTTTTCCAATGAGCCCTTCTCTACTCTAGTCTTTATTACAAACATTGGTATAATTTCTCATGTGCACGGTAGTATTATATACTAGCGAATTGCCCGTCAAAAAATGATGGCAATAAAATTGTAAGGCAGGTAATGCTTTTTGCCACACAAAGTAAGTGTTTTGGTCGTCTGAGTACCTTCAGCACTCAGTGCGAGCCTCGCGGTTGGTGTATTTTTGTTTATCATAGCACCTTCGGCACTAAATGCAAGGTCCGCGCTGATCGCCTTTTGGCGCTCATTGTGAGCCTCTCCCATGGTGTACTTCTGCTCCTCTGAGCAACCTTGGTGCTCATTGTGAGCTGCGCACTGAACGCCTTCAGTGTTTATTGCGATCCTGTTGCCTGGTCCTTTTTTTTTTCTCTGTATGTATTTTTTAATGATAATTAATTAATAAAATCCTAAATTAATATACTTTACCTATTTGTAATGAATATATGCAGAAAGCAATATCCTGAAGGGCTAACAATCTTTTTTGATTTTCCTGCAGCAGACAATGTACATTTGCACTCTTGCTGAGCTGACGTGTAAGTGTCAGTAATGTGTGAAGTGTGTAGTATAAATAGGCTGCGTGCGTGAGCGCAAACCGTTTGTTTAGCTGTGTAAGTCTGCATTTTGTAATGGTAATGTTGTTAGTTGCAAGTTAGTGTTGTAAAATGGCGGCGATTGTGTATGTGTTACGCGGGTATGGAGCATTTTGCGTCATCCCTAATAGTGTATTTTATACCTCGTATGGGCTTGTGTGAAAGTCTTATGTGTCTGTTTTTTTTTTGCGTGTGTATTGGTCGTGTAGCCTGCGTAGGATAAGTAGGCTGCGTGCGCGAGCGCAAATTGTTTCTTTAGGTGTGTAATTCTGCATTTTGGATTGGTAATGTTATTAGTTGCAAGTTGGTGTTGTGAAATGGCGGCGATTGTCTATGTGTTAGACGGTTGTGGAGCATTTAGCGTCCTCCTTAATAGTGTATTTTATACTCTGTACGGTCTTGTGTAGAAGTCTTATATGTCTGTTAGGTATTTGCATGTTTATTGGTCGTGCAGCCTTGTTTTCGTTTTTTTCTGCCGGCATTTCTTTTGTCGCTTGCCGATTTTCGTGTGTGGAAACTCTGCAAATTGTGGTTCCATTGTCGTGCAACCTGACTCCCAGATGTTGTGTCTGTCCCCGTGCTGTGAGTGATGTTTTTTTTTGTATTTTTGTTAATTTTGATGGTATGTGCGCGGTTCGAGGGGTAAGTTCGTATTTTTTGGACCCCGTAATGGTATTTTTTTTCTATTATTCAGGTCTTATTTTTTTGTGTAAGTCTCGCTTTCCTTGTTGCAAGTGTTACGGGACGTAATTTTTTAATGACATCTTTTCAAACTGCTATGGGTCTCGCATTCTGAATTGTGTAATTGAGTTTTGTGTTGATGGTAGTTCCGCGGGTCATAGGGATGAGCTCCTACGCCCCTCAACTCCACCAGCACAGTAAGCGCCTTCGGTGTTCCCTGCCTAAGTCGTACAGGGTCCTAGGGATGAGCTCCTACAGTGCTTATCTCCACCAGTGCAAGGAGCGCCTTTGGCGATCCTTGCCAGCAACTGCTGCCCTCCCTTCGTGATGGCCGCAATTGCAGCGGGCTCGCTATGTGAGAATGCAAGTGTTAGCAACAACCCCTATTGCTGACAATTATATATGTGATACTTTGTCTTATACCCTGTGCCCCTACAGAGACGTCCACTAACCTCAGCTCGTTCCCAGGATGGTCCCCTTTGTCAGCCTTGTGGTGCCTTTTCCTGTAGTATAGCATATAATACAAGATGGCTGCAATCAGTAGTAGGGCCAGTAAGACTCCTATAACAGCACCAGCGATGGCTCCGGCATCACTGCCTGAAAAACACCCACAAATTCACTCAATTCAGGTTTTGCAAAAATGTAAAAAACAAATAATGTAATAATAATAATAAAAAAAATGACTGCACTAGGGGCGCCCCCAGAGGAGGGGCCTGGTGCATTGCACCACCTGCACCAGCGGTAGTTGCACCCGTGAGCCACTTGTATCATTTTACGTTTTTACGTGAGAAAATGTAAAGTCATGCAAATAACCATAATGTAGAAGGCTACTAAAAATGGCTACTGAGAATGGGATAGGAGGAGCCAGAGAAGCCAATATGGCAGCCCCCTATTGGAACAAAATATATAAATAACTGCTAATGCCACTGCTGGTCACTGGAGACATCCATAATACTTTGCTAAAAGTTGTGTGTATGAGAGGGGTGTTTACTTTTCTGCAGAAGCAGGGCTTGCAGTTATTGTTGTGAGCTGAGTACCTCTGAGCAAGTGTGGGGGAAGGGGAGAAGCTGTCTAATGATATAACAAATTCCTCTCCCATATATCCTCCTCCTTCACGACTCTGCCCATCAATAAAGTAAGCAGACACCCTCATACTACTCCAAGCTGTGTGGATATTTTGAACCCAGACAACATGGAACTCAATATACAGAGTCTTCAAAAATGAAATATCCAGGAATTATTTATTTTCATGTGGCAGCTACAACTTTAATTCCTTAAAGTAGCAGACAGAAACAGCTCAAGGAAATAGAAACCTAGGGATATTATATACCTAGTAACATCCAGGGACCTTCCATGTCCTTTTATGTTTAATTATTTAAATTGACCATATAGAAAAAACTGATTGTTGTAACTTACAGTATATATTAATTCATTTAAAATAAAATTACTTGTTACAGTGAGGGACACGTCACATGTTGCTTGACCCAACTCATTGGACGCCATGCACTGATAGCTCCCGGATAACGCCTGTGAGAGGTTGGTGAGGAGGAGGTTTCCGGTCATCTGATCTATATGAGGAATCACAACCAGCAAAGCATTATATTCCCATACAAATAAATATATATGCATATTTACAGTGGACCCTTGGTACTTGTCATTAATTGGTTCCAAAAGGCACGACGAGTGGTCAAGTTCCTATAAAGGAGTAATCCATTATAAATTAAAGGGACACACATTTTCTAATATTCTATTGCATTTAAAAGAGTTGCTGCAAAAGTTAAATGACCACTGTTCAAAGGAAACTATCTATTTATATGTTTGGAAACCTTGACTATAATATAATACAGTAGACCACGGGATTGGTAGATGCAGGATAAATGTAGTGTCTGGTTGCTTGAGAGTCACTATTAAAAGAGGCCTAGATTAGCTGCACATAGGATGCTCTGGTAAGTATATTTGTCAGTGAGGGATGTTCAAGCAGCAGCAGCTTTCACTCCTCACTTACACACAGGTTCTGACCCCTGGGTATGTAACGCCAACACTGCACTGGCTCAGTCACTCATGCCTGGGAAATGTAATGCCAACACTGCACTGGCTCAGTCACTTATGCCCGGGGAATGTAACACCAACACTGCCCTGGCTCAGTCACTCATGCACAGGGAATTTAACGCCAACACTGCACTGGCTCAGTCACTCATCACCCGGGGAAGGTAAGGCCAACACTGCCCTGGCTCAGTCACTCATGCTGGGGGAATGTAAGGCCAACACTGCCTATGCTCAGTCACTCATGCTTGGGGAATGTAATGCCAACACTGCACTGGCTCAGACACTCATGCCCGGGGAATGTAACCCCAACACTGCACTGGCTCAGTCACTCATGCCCGGGGAATGTAACCCCAACACTGCCCTGGCTCAGTCACTCATGCCCAGGGAATGTAACCCCAACACTGCACTGGCACAGTCACTCATGCTCGGTGAATTTCAGGCCAACACTGCCCAGGCTTAGTCACTCATGCCCGGGGAATGAAACCCCAACACTTCACTGGCTCAGTCACTCATGCCCGGGGAATGTAACGTCAACACTTCACTGGCTCAGTCACTCATGCCCGGGGAATGTAACGTCAACACTGCACTGGCTCAGTCACTCATGCCCCTGGAATGTAACGCCAACACTGCACTGGCTCAGTTACTCATGCCCAGGGAATGTAAAGCCAACACCACACTGGCTCAGTCACTCATGCCCAGGCAATGTAACGCCAACACTGCACTGGCTTGGTTACTTATGCTCAGGGAATGTAACAATAACACTGCCCTGGCTCAGTAACTCATGCCCGGGGAATGTAACGCTAACACTGCACTGGCTCAGTCACTCATGTCCGGGAAATGTAACGCCAACACTGCCATGGCTGAGTCACTCATGCTCGGGGAATGTAACGCCAAAACTGCACTGGCTCAGTCACTCATGCCCGGGGAATGTAACGCCAACACTGCCCTGGCTCAGTCACTCCTGCTCGGGCAATGTAACGCGAACACTGCACTGGCTCAGTCACTCATGCTCGGGCAATGTAATGCGAAAACTGCACTGGCTCAGTCACTCATGCCCAGGGAATGTAAAGCCGACAATGCACTGGCCCAGTCACTCATGCTCGAGGAATGTAACGCCAACACTGCCTTGGCTCAGTCACTCATGCTTGGTGAATGTAACGCCAACACTGCACTGGCTCAGTCACTCATGCCCAGGGAATGTAACGCCAACACTGCACTGGCTCAGTCACTCATGCTTTGGGAATGTAATGCCAACACTGCACTTGCTCAGTCACTCATGCCCGGGGAATGCAACGCCAACATTGCACTGACTCAGTCACTCATGCTCGGGCAATGTAACGCCAACACTTCACTGGCTAAGTCACTCATGCTCGGGCAATGTAACGCCAACACTTCACTGGCTAAGTCACTCATGCCCGGGGAATGTAACGCCAACACTGCCCTGGCTCAGACACTCATGCCTGGGGAAAGCATCTCCAACACTGCACTGGCTATGTCACTCATGCCTGGGGAAAGTAACACCAACACTGCACTGGCTCAGTCACTCATGCCCGGAGAATGTAACACCAACACCGCACTGGGTCAGTCACTCATGCCTGTCTGCTTCCAGGTAAAACTGAATTGCAGAGACGTACAGTAGATGCAATCTAAGTGCCTGTAAGTATTTTGTGGTATGAAAACCTAGCTCCTGGCATTTGTTGAGCCCTGTAAAATGTAATTTTTGTTTAAAATACAGTATTAATTTTTTTATGGTTACTTGAGTTCTGGTTAACTGAGAGTCTACTGTATAAGCAGGGAAAAGTCATAAAGCAAGTTTTTAATTTAAAAAAAAAGACATTTTGATGTCTCTGCTGGACACTGATACTTTACGTTTCTTGAGAGCAATTCTGTTCTGTGAAAAGGGAAGAGGTGTAGTGTAATGGTTAATCAGATCTAATTATCTAACAAAGACTACTTAGCTCTGTTCTCTTCTCCCCACCCCTCCCTACACTGTTAGAAAAAGGCACACCCTCATGATCCAGCTCTTAAGAGTTGATGTAACGAACACAAAAAAGATTCCTCTAATCGTAAAAGCTTCTGCTAATAATGTTAGTTTATTATATACTTCACAAGGAAGTGCTTTTTGTCTTGAGCTATAGTGGTTCACAAAGTAAAAGATCCAATTTATTGAAGAAATTAAAATTAGATTTGACAAAAAATTCTAACTGAAACTGCCTTAGAATTGATAGAGCATTTAGAGTTACTTTATGCAAGAATTAATTGAAATAATAAAACAGAAATAGGACCTAAACTTACTCTCCATCATGCCAGGAAGAAGAGATACTTTAGACCCCAGAAAGGACCAGGAGTATATTGGAGGGGGGGTCCCCTGAGAAGCACTGCACGTAAGTGTTACATCATGTCCGACAATTGTACTTCCTTTAATCTGACAGCTTGGGGTTGACGGAGGAACTGAAAATAAAAAAACGTATTTTATAATTATAAATACTATTGTGTATATATATATATATATATATATATATATATATATGGTATGTGTACAGATTACTCACGGCATGTTTATTAGCAGCATGAGACACCTACAGTGTGAAGCCCCTCCTCCTGTGGGCTTGGTTTAAGGTTACAGCTGTGCAAGATATCAGCTTTCATGAAGTAGAACAGGACAAAAGGGGGAGGTTCCAAGAGGTATGAATCTGCTTCATTGGGCGCTTCTTTAAAGTAAATGAGCCAGAACCACTCCCATATAATGGTGTAAGAGGGGTGGAGAGAAGGCTATTGAAGTAATTTGCAAAAGTAATTTCTTACCCACGTCTTTATTTTCACACACATTTCATTACCTACAAATACATAACCAATTCATAAAAAAATACGTACAAAATTACTGCAGTGTTCCTTTTATTAGTGAACGCCAGCCATAATTGAGCTTCTTGAAACTATGGCCCCTATTTATTCAAGAAAATTGTAGCTTACGGGGAGCCTGTAATGAAGCCCGATAACTAATATGCTATTCAATTGGCGTCTTTTGGCGTGCCTCAAACTATTTGCGAGTTACAGGCTGAAAATCCCTGCAATTGTTAAAATCGTAACTTCAACCCATCTAAGCCTTTGATCTTTCAAGCCCGTAAATGTTATAATCGCAAATCACTATTCAATTGTTACAATTCCTCAAGCCCGCAATTGTTTTCACACCCGTCAATGGTAAATGTAGAAGAAAATCCCACGAGTACCAGATAGGACTCGCAAGTGGGTTAAACACCTGATCGTAGCTCTGTAAATCCAAATAAATTATCAATACTGCACTTTAAATGCCGGGGAAAGCGATGAAAGACATCAGAATTAATTGCACAACAGTCTTAAGCTTCAAAATCTGCATCAAAACATTTTTTTTTATGTTTCAAGTCCGTGTTATATCAATCTCTGGAATAAAGGAGTTAATACATATCAGGCCACCCACATGGACTAGAACAGTAGTCCCGCGTTATTCGTGTAAGTGTTACTGTCTTTGCCGTCGTGTATTTTCTCCTGCGTGACTGGCATTGCTCAGCCTCGTTTTCATCCTGTTTCAGAATTTTTACGTTTTTTCGGGCGCCATTTTTTTCCTCTCTTAGCCGATTATCGATCGACGACAAACGACAAATATTGCTCAAATTCGCTTGCAACCTCTCTCACAGGTTTCCTGGCTCTCCCCCTGTGCTGTGTGTGAGTTATTTGTTTTTGTTTGTTTATTATGTGGCTTTTTTGGGGGGTCTTTGGAGTTACGCGCTTGAAACTATTTCGGCCGTTAAATTAGTAAACTGCGTGTCTCGCGATCAGAGGCAGAGTGCTATGTTTTTCAGCGGCTATCGTGGCTATCGACATTAGCCCCTTCTGTGCTTATGTCTGGGCTGTTTGAAAGTCCTGCACAGTCAACTGCTCGCCTCACTTTGCGAGGGCCACAATTATTTAACATTGTGTTACCAACATCGTAAACGTGATAACTGACAACTATATATAATTATACATTATATATATATATATATATATATATATATATATATAAATGTGTGTGTATATATATATATATATATATATATATTACTAATATTGTTGTCGTACTGAAAGTTTGTGTGTAACTCAAACAAAATTGCAATTTGTGCAGATTGAGACTTCAAGCCTACAAGTGCATGGCAGAAAACCAAAATCATAAATCATGCCTCTTTAAGCCTCATTAAATTCCAAGCCCTTAATTATAATGCCTAAGACTGTAAGTCTGTGGGCTTGAAAATTGCAACAGTTACAGAGCGATTAAAATTACTCAAACCCGCAAGTACATGGCATCATGCTTCTATATGTAGCATTTCAGGGCCTGATCATGATCAATTTAGCAAGACCCGCAGCTTACTGCTTAGACAGAGCCAAACCCTTAACTTGCTGCAAAGCACGATTGCGATCTGACTCGCAATCATTTAATATATGGTGGCAAAAGAGCGATAGAAGCCCTCCACCGTACAGTAGTACAGTAAATGAATAGTACATTTGTGTTCACATTTGATTGTCTAAAACAAGCTTGTGTATAATCCAACCCTTGCTTTGCTCAAAGCTGTTTGATACAGTGGTCTAATGCTTAAGGGAAGCCATGTTTGAAATTGTTATTGATTGCAAGAGTGAAGCATTTGTGGGTACATTTGCATGTCCCTGCCAAGGTTCCCAGAGTGCAGAGTAATAACTACATTTCTCAGAATTCTGAGCTGGATGCAGGTTTTTTAACATGCTTTAGACATTCAAATGTGAACACAGATGAACTATTTATTTACTGTACTACTGTACGGTGGAGGGCTCCTATCGCTCTTTTGTCCACCATAAAATATATATATATATATATATATATATATATATATATATGTATATATATATATATATATATATATATATATTTATATATATATATGTATATATATATATATATATATATGTATATATATATATATATATATATATATATATATATATATATATATATATATATATATATATATACAGGAGAGAGAGAGAGAGAGAGAGAGAGAGAGATAGAGAGAGAGAAATGAGAGAGAGAGACCCCCTCTCACCCTTGTCCATAGCCTTGCCTGGAAGCATACATGATATTATGCTGAAGGTTGTGTGTGTGAGATTGACAATTACATCTCTGCAGGAGCAGGGCTTGCAGTTTAACTTGTTTGCTTCTGAGCATGTGAGGGGGTAGGTGTCTAATATTGAACATATAAGAGATATGCACACTCATCAGGCCCAGTATAAATGAAAGTCATCGTATGAACCTTACCTAATACTGTAAGTTGGATAATTCCTGATCCTGTTCCGGAGAAGTCTGGGGGATTGCTGACAACACACACGTAGGACCCGCTGTCAGATGCCCTAATGTTACTTAGCTGCACGGATGCGACCCCTGAGGTTGGGGGATTATGGAGGATGGTCAGTCTATCAGATTGAGACCCAGGTTTGTAAGACATTCCACCAGAATAGTAATATATCTGAAACAGGGAGAAAAGGAAGGTAATTTAATCTTAAGGACTCCAGTATTAACCTGTGAAGCTCTGGTGAACCTACAGACAGATGCAGTTACCTCCACAACTCTAGCTTCCATTCCTCCCACACTAAACAAGCAATTATTCATAGTAAAGCCCTCAGATATCACTGCATATGTTCAAACACTGACAACCGCGAAAAACACTTAAAAACACTGTCAGACTCCTTCAGGCAAAAGGGTTAAAAACCTCAGAAAGTAACTTCTGCCCTCAGAACAACCCAGGAACACCTGTTGCAAAACAAAGCTAAAGAAACAACTTCACGTACACCTCTGGTAACCACATACCACCCGGCCCTAGAAGAAATATGCTAAATATTTAAGTATTTACAGCCACTACTAACAGAGGATGCAGAATTGAAAGATATATTCCCCAAACCTCCAATTCTTGCATTTAGAAAACCCCAGAATCTGAGACAAACATTGGTCAGCAGAAGATTGGCCAATGAAGAGCATAACAAAGACAATGACACTAAACCCTGCAAAAAACTTGCTGCAAACTATGCCAACACATCTGTAGGGAGGATAGAGCCACACATAATAACAAGACCTATAACATCAAGGGGTGTACATGATACAATGTACTGTATGTGAACAGGCCTGTTACATTGGGGAAACCAGTCAGAATCTACACATGAGGATGCATCTTCACAGACTCTCCCTATAAAAGCACAATAAGGAAAATTACTGTACCCCAGTTGGACATTATTTCACTCAGAATAACCACTCCATAAAAACCTCAAAATCAAGGACATTTCAAAATTCTCCAAGAGCGTAAAGCTTGAATAAAAAATGATTTCATTTTTTGGATTCAAAACATACTGGTTTAAATATGGATTTAGTACTCTTATCTCATTACCAAAATGTTTTGTGACTCATGTTTTACCACATTCCACATGTTCAATTGTGTTGTCCTTATCCCAAACTGTGGTGGCATTTACTGCCTTACAGCCTTATTAAATTGCAATTCAGCAAATTCTAAAGGGCTCTTTGTCTCTAAAGAGCATATTTTTTTACAGAAGTTTTTAGTTTGTGAACTTCTATCCAAAAGCACGGTCTTCACAAACTAAAAACTTCTGTAAAAAAATATGCTATGTGCTTATATATAGAGCCCTTTAGAATTTGCTGAATTGCAATTTAATAAGGCTGTTAATTAGGGCTCTGCTATGTTATCTAAACTTGATCTAAAGATTCACAGGATATTATTTATTGTACATGTCTTTGTCCCATGCTAAACACTGAACAGATGGATAAACTTTCTCTGGTACATCATTTCAGTAATGCCAGAACTTGATAAAGAGAAGTATATTCTCAAAAGATTGTCAGAATAAATTAATATGTTTGTCCAATAAAAATAAATCGCCATTACTTCAATACACTGATTATTCAACCACAGTATATATATAGAGTACATATACTCTCTCTCTCTCTCTCTCTCTCTCTCTCTCTCTCTCTCTCTGTCTCTCTCACTCTCTCTATAAATATAAATATATATATAGTAAATAAATGATACATTAGTGTTCACATTTGAATGTCTTAAACATTTTACTCTCTCTCTATCTGTATATATATATATATATATATATATATATATATATATATATATTTATATATATATATATATATATATATATATATAATAAATACATACAGAATAAATGTAATGGACGTGTTTATTTTCTTTTTGCTATTTGAAAATATTTAACTTTTTAGTACATTTGAAAAATTTGACCACAGTGGTCGTTTAATTAAAATAATATAGTTACATTTTAAAGAAGAGTTATGTCTATATAATTCAGCAAGTTGAAAGCAGTTGGTACATGGCAACCTAAAATAGAGCATTATTAAAGTATACTAAACATCTCTTAAAGGGATATGGAAAGTTTCTAGATTTTACTAGGTATGTAATATATATTTATCTACTTTTATGTACTTATAAGCTCTGTTTTACTACCTAGAAACAAACAAATAGCGCTCTCTGCTGCATTTGACATAGTTGACCACCCTCTTCTACTGCAAACTCTGCTCTCTTGCCATACGTGACTCTGCTCTTTCATGGCTCACATCATACCTACAAGGTTGAACATTTACAGCCTTATTAAATCCTATTCTCGTAGATAAGAGGCTTCTACTTAAATCCTACGTACTGCAAATTTCTCAAAGTTACGACGCTATTAAATTAGCCCTGCTGCAAGCAACCTGTGAGCTACGCAGCAGGGCCGTCCATATGAACACTGAGAAAATCTACATGAGGAGTGACAGCCTGCAAGATGATCTTGCAGGCTTCCACACCTCATCAATTGCTGCGTGGGTCCCACATATAAGCCCTGCCGTGTGGGGTACTTCAACTACCCCCCCGGCATCTAAAATTAACCCCCCTCTATGGGGGGGTCCCCATCTGGACCCCCGAAGTGTCCCACATTAACCCCTTGCTGCAGGTGTCCATCGGGACCCCCGGAGCCCTCCCACGTTCACTCCTTGCAGCGGGGTCCCCGATCGGCACTGATCAGGCCCCCGCTGCATTTAAAACTTTTAAATTCCCCTCCGCGGCTCCTTAAAGGGCACGCGGCACACTATTAACAATCCCCGCCGCAGCACCTAAAATTAATCCCCCTCTATGCTGGGGGTCCCCATTGAGACTCCCGAAGTGTCCCCACATTAATCCCTTGCTGCAGGGGTCCATAGGGACCCCTGCAGCCCCCCCACATTAACCCCTTGCAGCGGGGGTCCCTTATCGGCACCGATCTTGACCACGCTGCATTTACATTTTTAAATGTCCCGCCTCGCGGGTCCTTAAAGGACCGTAGGAGTTCTGAAAGGACTTGCACTAAAAAATATTAACCCCGGGCAACTAAAATTAACCCCATAACTCATGGGGGTCAAAACAGACCCCCATAATCACTTAATTAACCCTGTCACTCATGGGGGTCAATACAGACCCCCATAAGCACTTAATTAACCCTGTCACTCATGGGAGTCAATACAGACCCCCATAAGCACTTAATTAACCCTGCCACTCATTAGGGTCAATACAGACCCCCATAAGCACATAATTAACCCTGTCACTCATGGGGGTCAATACAGACCCCCATAAGCACTTAATTAACCCCATAACTCATGGGGGTCAATACAGACCCCCATAATCACTTAATTAACCCTGTCACTCATGGGGGTCAATACAGGTCCCCATAAGCCTCTATTTAACCCCATCATATTATGACCCTTATGCGGCTGTTCAAACCCTAACATTAACCACATAAGTGCCATGACGGTCCTCTAAATTGGACGGTCCTCTAAAACGGACCGTTAAATGTAAACTAACCCCCCTCTACACTAATCTATTAACACTTACACTACCTATCTACACTATCTACCTACCCCCTAATAACCCCCCCACCACTCTAATGACAGAAAATAAGAAAACCTAAGACACAAAAAATAAAAAACCTACCTTACAGAAAATTAAAAAAACATGTCACAAAAAATAAAAAAAGGAACATTACAAAAAATAAAAAAATACATTACACCCCCCCACTACAGAAAAAAATAAAAACACCTGAAAAGGAAAGACATACACAATACAATACAATTCATACAATACAATACAATACATACAATACATACAATACAAATACAATAAAATACAATACCCCATATCTATCTAACATGCAATGTATTTAATATACAATAAATCCTAACTATCGAAAATGCATCCCCCTATCTATCTAACATACAATAAATCCTAACTACATACAGAAACCCTAATTCTAAGCTAAAATAAAATAATTAAGACCTCTTACCTTTGCAGATGTCCCTTCAGATTACCAACCTAGGGGAAAAACAACAAAAAAACATTAGTGCAACACATTAACATAAAATAAATAACCATTATAAGCATTCTAAATATTCTACTCAACTTTCAAGCATTACATTAATACAACATATAGACACAAAATAAAGTAAAATAAACATAATATACATTCAACTTACCTCCCTGCGATGCCCCCGGCCTCCTCCTCTTCTGCCCCGGCTTAGCCCTTGAACAATCCGTGCTCTAAAGAAAATAAATAAAAAAACTAACGGAGGTCTGCACTCGCAGACCTCCCTGACGCTAATGAGCCTCCTAGAGCCTTCTCCGGAAGGAAATAGGCAATGGCGCCTTCTGATTGGCTGAAAACGCTGTCTATCAAATTTCAGCCAATCAGAAGGCGCCAATGTGTGAGCCAATCAGGATGGGATACACCCTGTCTAACGCACCTGTCAATCTTTATTTAAACCAATCACAAGGCGCAGATGCCTTCAGCCAATCACAATGGGATACATCCCCACGGAGTGATTGGCTGAAGGCATTTGCGCCTTCTGATTGGCTGTTGTCAATGTCAATCAGTATTACAGCCAATAAGAAGGTTCAGATGTCTTCAGCCAATCACCCCGTGGGGGTGTATCCCATTGTGATTGGCTGATGGCAATAAAGCCTTCTGATTGGTTTAAATAAAGATTGCCAGGTGCATTATCCAATTAGAGTGGGATTTTGGGGTGTATCCCTTTCTGATTTGCTCACACATTGGCGTCTTCTGATTGGCTGAATTTGATAGACAGCGTTTTCAGCCAATCAGAAGGCGCCATTGCCAGTTTCCTTCCGTAAAAGGCTCTAGGACCTCCGTTAGTTTTTGTATTTATTTTTTTTAGAGCGCAGATTGTTCCAGGGCTCAGCCGGGGCAGAAGAGGAGGAGGCCGGGGACATCGCGGGGAGGTAAGTTGAATGTATATTATGTTTATTTTACTTTATTTTGTGTCTATATGTTGTATTAATGTAATGTGTTTTTTTTAACAGGGGCCGCGCCAGACAAGAAAAGAATAAGGACGGGGACATGCTGGAAAGGTGAGTAAAATATTTATAATTTTTATAATGTTTATTTATTTTATGTTAATGTGTTGGACTAACTTTTTTATTTTGTTTTTCCCCTAGGTTGGTGATCTGAAGGGACATCTGCAAAGGTAAGTGGTCTTAATTATTTTATTTTAGCTTAGAATTAGGGTTTCTGTATATAGTTAGGATTTATTGTATATAGGGGGATGTATTTTAGATAGTTAAGATTTATTGTGTATTAAATAGTTTCTATGTTAGATAGATAGGGGGTATTGTATTTTATTTGTATTGTATGTATTGTATTGTATTGTATGTATTGTATGTATTGTATTGTATGTATTGTATTGTGTATGTCTTTCCTTTTCAGGTGTGTAATTTATTTATTTTTCTGTAGTGGGGGGGTTAATGTTTTTTTTTTTCCGTAATGTTCCATTTTTTTTATTTTTTGTTACAGTTTTTTTTGTTTTCTGTAACATAGTTTTTTTTATTGTTTGTGACTTAGGTTTTCTTATTTTCTGTCATTAGCGTGGTGGTGGGGTTTATTAGGGGGTAGGTAGGTAGTGTAGGTAGGCAGTATAGGTGTTAATAGATTAGTGTAGAGGGGGGTTAGTTTAGCTTTCATGATTTATTGGGGGGTATAGTGCAGTGTAGTGTTTATACTTAGTGTCATGATGTTCCTTGAGGACCGTCATGGCACTTATGTGGTTAATGTTAGGGTTTTAACAGCAGCATAAGGGTCATAATTTACCCTAATGAGACTGATGGGGTGAAAAAGAGGCTTATGGGGGTATGTATTGACCCCCATGAGTTATAGGGTTAATTAAGGGCTTATGGGGGTCTGTATTGACCACCATGAGTGACATGGTTATTTATTGGCTTATGGGGGTCTGTATTGACCCCCATGAGTGACGGGGCTAATTAAGTGCTTATGGGGGATGTCTTGACCCCCATGAGTGACGGGGTAAAATAAGTGCTTATGGGGGTCTGTATTAACCCCCATGAGTGACAGGGTTAATTGTGGGTTTATGGGGGTCTGTATTGACCCCCATGTGTGCCAGTGTTATTTATTGGCTTATGGGGGTCTGTATTGACCCCAATGAGTTATAGGGTTAAATAAGGCTTATGGGGGTCTGTATTGACCCCCATGAGTGACGGGGTTAATTACCGTATATACTCGAGTATAAGCCGACTTGAGTATAAGCCGAGGCACCCATTTTACTACAAAATACTGGGTAAAATGAGTGACTCGAGTATAAGCCGAGGGTGGGAAATGTGCTGCCCCCTGTGTCCCTCTTGTGCCCTCTGTGCCCCCTCTCTCTCTGTGTCTCTTCTCCCCTCTCCCTTTCCTGTGTCTCTTCCCCCCCTCCCTTATCACCCTCCTCAACCCCCTCCTCATTCTCAACCTCCCTCCTCAACCCCACTTCTCATCCTCAACCTCCCTCCTCATCCTCAACCTCCCTCCTCAACCTCCCTCCTCATCCTCTACCTCCCTCCTCAACCCCCCCATCCTCAATCCCCCTCCTCAACCCCCCATCCTCATCCTCTCTCCTCAAGCCCCCCTCCTCTACCTCCTCAACCCCCCATCCTCAATCCCCCTCCTCAACCTCAACCCCCCTCCTCAAATTCCCTCCTCATCCTCAACCTCCCTCCTAAACCCCTTCCTCAACCTCCCTCCTCAACCCCACCATCCTCAACCTCCTCCTCAACCCCCCCATCCTCATCCTCAACCCCCTCCTCAACCTCAACCCCCCCTCCTCAACCCCCCCATCCTCAACCCCCCATCCTCATCCTCTCTCCTCAACCCCTTATCCTCAACTCCCCTCATAAACCCCTCATCCTCAACCTCCCTCCTCATCCTCAACCCCCTCCTCAACCCCCATCCTCATCCTCAACCTCCCTCCTCATCCTCAACCCCCTCCTCAACCCCCCATCCTCAACTCCCCCATCCTCATCCTCAACCTCCCATCCTCAACCTCAACCCCCTCAACCCCCCTCCTCAACCTCAACCCCCGTCAACCCCAACCCACCTCCTCAACCGCCCTCAACCTCCCTCAACCCCAACCCCCCTCCTCAACCCCCTCCTCCACCTCCCTCCTCATCCTCAACCCCCCATCCTCAACCTTCCATCTCATTCCCCCATCCTCATCCTCAACCCCCCATCCTCAACCTCAACCCCCCTCAACCCCCTCCTAAACCTCAACCCCCCCTCAACCCCAACCCACCTCCTCAACCCCACTCAACCTCCCTCAACCCTCCTCAACCCCCCTCCTCAACCACTCCTCCTCATCCTCAACCTCCCTCCTCATCCTCAACCCCCTCCTCAACCTCCCTCCTCATCCTCAACCGCCCATCCTTAACCTTCCTTCTCAACCCCCCCATCCTCATCCTTAACCCCCCATCCTCAACTCCCCTGAGGGGGGTTGAGGAGGTGGGTTGGGGTTGAGGGGGGTTGAGGTTGAGGAGGGCCTCAACCTCAACCCCCCTCAACCCCAACCCACCTCCTCAACCTCCCTCAACCCCAGCCCCCCTCCTCCACCTAAACCCCCCTAAATACCTCACCCCCTCTCCCCTCACTTACCTGCTTGTGCACCGGTATATGCTAATGACGCGGCGTGCATGTGACATCACATGCTCGCCGGCGCCGGGTCAAGGAGCGGAGGTCGGAACAAAAGCAGGTAAGTGAGGGGAGAGGGGGGAGGTATTTAGGGGGGTTTAGGTGGAGGAGGGGTTTGAGGGGGGTTTATGCTGAGGAGGGGGGAGGGAGAGAGACACGGGGGAGGGAAAGAGACACGGGGCGTAGAGAGACACACGGGGGGGTTAGAGAGACACGGAGGGGAGAGTGACTCGAGTATAAGCCGAGAGGGGGGCTTTTTTGCTTAAAAAAAGGGCTGAAAAACTCAGCTTATACTCGAGTATATACAGTAAGTGCTAATGGGGGTCTGTATTGACCCCCATGAGTGACAGGGTTAATTAAGTGCTTATGGGGGTCTGTATTGATCCGCATGAGTGACAGGGTTAATTAAGTGCTTATGGCGGGTCAGTATTGACCCCCACGAGTGACAGGGTTAATTAAGGGTTTATGGGGGTCTGTATTGACCCTCATGTGTGTCAGTGTTATTTATTGACTTATGGGGGTCTGAATTGTCCCCCATGAGTTATAGGGTTAATTAAGGCTTATGGGGGTCTGTATTGACCCCCATGAGTGACAGGGTTAATTAAGTGCTTATGGGGTCTGTATTGACCCCCATGAGTTATGGGGCTATTTCTAGTTGCCCAGGGTTAAAAAAATTTGGAGCAAGTTCCTTCAGGACCTTTACGGTCCTTTAAGGACCCGTGAGGTGGGAAATGTAAAATTTTAAATGCAGCGGGGTCATGATCGGTGCCGATTGGGGACCCCCGCTGCAGGGGGTTAATGTGGGGGGAGCCTGATCTATGCAGATAAGGACCCCTGCCGCATGGGGATGTGTTTAGGGGGCAGGGGGAGCATCACACGGCTGTCTCTTGCTGCTCCGAGGCAGCACGTAGAGACTTTAGGATACCTTGCGGGTGCCCGTAGGGATTCATCCGAGGTGCGAGATTCACCTCATAGATTTAAGGCTGCGTGTGACTCCGTAGCTCTCTTGGAGCCTATTCTCAGCCATTTTTTGGAGTCATCTCGCAAAGCAGGCTGCGAGGGACGTATTGGGGAGTCAGTCCTCGCAAACAGCAAAAAACTGCCTTTTGCGAGGACCGAGAGAACTACGAGGGCTAATTTAATAAGGCCCTTAGTGTCTCCTTCTCTGGGACCTCTTTTTAGCCTCGTCCTCTGTTGGCGTACCCAAAGGTTTAGTCCTAGGCCCCCTCCTTTTCTCCATCTATATATTCTTGGAACCATAATAAAATATTTTGGATTTCAGTATCATCGCTATGCAGATGACACTCTCAACACCAGAACTATCCCCCTCTCTTCTAGCACGAGTTTCCAACTGCCTCCCACCATCTAAAAATTCAACATGTCAAAAACTGAGCTCCTTATTTTCCCACCCTCTACCACAGCTTCCAATCTTCAAATATATCTCACTGTGGACAATTAAATTATCACTATGATCTCCCAGGCCTGTTGTCTTGGGATTCTTCTTAATCCTGCCCTCTTTCATTCCTCACATAAATTCACTCACCATATTTTGTCTATTTCACTTAAAAAACATCTCCAAAATACGTCACTATCTAACACAAGATACAACTAAAATTCTCTTATTATATCTCGCCTCAACTACTGCAACTTGCTCCTTGCTGGCTTCCCCATCGTCCGCTTATTAACACTCCAATATATAATGAATGAATCCGCTAGACTTATCTACCATACCCAACGCTCATTATCAGCATCACCACTCTGTCCATCACTCAACTGGCTCCCCATAACCTCCAGAAGAAAATGGAAAATCATGACCCTAATGTATAAAGCCCTCAACAATAATACACCCCCTCATATCTCTGCTTTTGTCTCAAAATACTTCACCACCCTCCCCCTCCGTTCTGCTAATGACCTTCTTCTTTCCTCTTCTTCTATCACCTTCTCTTACTCATTCCTTCAGGACTTCTCTTGTGTTGCCCCTGTTCTGTGGAACTTTTCTCCTGTCTCAAGTCCTTCAAAACTGAACTAAAAACTAATCTGTTTAATGATGCTTATCACCTTCATACTTTATATGCCCAATGTATCTATCACCTTCCAAATCACTTAGGCCCTCATTAAATTAGTCCTTGTAGTTCCCTCGGTCCTCTCTGAGGACCGATTCCTCATTAAGTCCGTTGCAGCTTTCTTTGCGAGATGACACCTAAAAAACGGCTAAGAATAGGCTCAGAGAGAGGTACGTAGTAAAACACGCAGCCATAAATCTATGAGGTGAACCTCGCACCTTGGAAGAATCCCTACGGGCACAAAAAAGTGCCAGCAAGGGCTCCTAAAGCCTCTACGTGCTGCCTCGGAGCAGCTACAATTACCCCATCACTCATGGGGCTCTACACAGAGCCCCATGAGCACTTAAATTAACACTATATCTCATGGGGCTCTATACAGAGCCCCATGAGCACTTAAATTAACCCTATAACTCATGGGGCTCTATACAGCCAGCCCTACCGAATCTATGACTGCATACACTGCAGTGGGCAGACCCATACAGGTGCTATTTGTATGATTATAGGCAGTAAGAGCTTATAAGCACTTCTTAATAAAAGAAAATACATGTCAGTAAATAGATACACAGGGATATTATATACCTAGTAACATCCAGGACCGTTCCATATTATTTTAAAGTCTACAATCTAACATAAATTATATATTGATGGTTGGATCATGCTATCATAATATATATTAAATCCTAACCCCTGTCATTTGTGACATTAGAAAATATATTAACACCATACCTGCCGTCCCTGTGAAGGTTGAGTTGTTCCTGGTGCAAACCTCCATTCTACAACAAACTGGTTACCAACAGACGTGCTGTACAAACATGGCAGAGTTACAGTGGTGCCACTTTTACCCACAACTGCTTTTTCTGGTATTGTCACCTCCACTGAATAAACAGCATCTGAAATAATTTTAATTATAAAAGTTATAATAATATTCAGCAGTTTTATTCTAATGTACAATCTGGAGAGCAAGACAAGTCCAGAATGTTCTCAGCAATAATTGTTATTTCCTTATAAGAAAAGAAGAAGAATTTCACCAAAGTTTAAAGGGAATTTTTAGGCATTTTCTTTTTGGTTTATATACTAACAGCCTTATTAAATTGCGATTCAGTAAATTTAAAAGGGCTCTATATAAGCACACAGCATATCTTTTTTACAGAAGTTTTTAGATGGTGAAGACCTTGCTTTTGGATAGAAGTTCACTAACTAAAAACTTTTGTAAAAAAAATATGCTGTGTGCTTAAAAAGAGCCCTTTTAAATTTACCGAATCGCAATTTAATAAGGCTGTAGATGTTTTAAAACCGTCACTTAATTGTATCCTCATCAATATAACTTAATTTACATGCAGGTTTCTGCTGGTTAACTAGAGAAAAGGAGTATGGATCCAGGGAGTAATTTGACCACCAGTATTTGGCAATGCTTTTTGTTTGCCTTCCTCTGGATCAAATGACAATAAAAATACATTTTAACAATTAATCCAAATATTAAAAGGGTCAGAGCAGATCTAAAATGAATTTAAAAAGTATTTTTTCAACCTCAGTTACTATATTACTTCAGGAATTCAATAAAGTAACAGTTTCTTCCTTTTTCTTCCAGTACTCTCTCATATAGGTTGCCATATTTCATAGCTATGATCTTAGGCCACACCCAGAGATGGGAGTCACACTACCAGTGTAATGTTGTTAGCGACCTGTTTGTCTGAGCAGCATGAGACACAGTAAGTGAGAAGCTACCCCTCTCTGGGTGTGTATTTAAATCAGCTGTGAATCATGGCAGCATACATGATGGAAAACAGAAAGAATTAGTGAATCTGCTACTCTGGTGGCTTAGAAGTACATTCAATGCAAATTGTATATTGTTATTACATGGAGGAGGGTAACATTAATTAAGTCACTTATTTAAAGTGTTTATATAAACATTGTTTTGCCTAAAGATTTTTTTTGATTAAAATACGCAGGTCTGCACCTAGGCCTTTTTCATCCAGTATGTCCTTCAAAACATGTTGTTATTTTATTTAGATATTTTGTTGTGTTTTTTTACAAAACAAATACAATTGAAGGTGGGTGAGAAATATTTTTACCACATATAAGCCATTTTAATATTATTATTCATGGACCTGAGTTACATACAAATACAACCTAAAGATGTTCTCAGGAACGTATCTTGTCTGTAAGCCGGAAACCACTGCATGTACTTTCATTGTACCATAACATATACTTATATAGCCCAAAAAGGATTTGCTCTTGTAATCCTATACCATTTTAAACATGGCTTAAACATACAGTATACAATGTTGTGTAATTATGTCAAGGCCAACAAGATACAGGCTAGGATAACATATACTTGTGTCCAATGTCCCTAAAAACATATACACTCATAGATAGATAGATAGATAGATAGATAGATAGATAGATAGATAGATAGATAGATAGATAGATAATGTGTTTATGTGATAATCTTAAAATGGGGACATAGCAAGGGGAAAGGAGGGTAGTTATTAGGGCAGCACCAAATTCTCTGTATATAACTGTAATGTGTACATAAGTCTACAACCTGAGAATACAGATTAGAGTGCAGGGCAGATAGCTGGGTGTGGCAGAATAACTGTGTAATCTGTGGCAGGAATCCATCTATGGTATAGAAAGACAAAATTACCCTGTTAAATGGGGTTAAATGGTCATTGCATGCAAGTGTGTAAATATCAAGAGCATACCTCCCACAGTGCCCCTAATTGTCCCTCTTTTGAATGAAAGTCCCATATTTAAGTCTAAATCCCAATTTCCAGCATAAGAGACACGTTACCACACATTACGACCTCGCAAAAATCGTCCGCAACACGCAAACATGAAAAAATTAAAAACACAATAAATACACACAGCACATACATAAAAAGCTTACCTACAGCAAGAGGGAGCATCCAGGACCTCAAAAAAGCAACTTACAGCTTTATATAACTCAAAATAACTCAAAATAAAAGAGTTCAGACACTAAAAAATTCTCTAAGCGAGAGAAAAAATGGCCGCCGAACAAAACGAAAACAAGGCTACAGCACTCTAAACACGCAAAACACCACAAGAAACTCGCAAAACACCACAAAAGTCCTATATTCCGCTAAGACGCATACCACACATTTTACGCCAATGCGGAAGTACACAACTACGCTAACGGTTTGGTCTCGTGCACGCACATTATTACACTGCACACATTCATCACGCTTACACAGCAGCTCCACACCACTAATGCTGCAGCAACATCAAAACAGATTGCCAGCTCTTCAACACGATGCTTCAAAATAGGTAAAGTATATATTTATTTCATTATTATACAGCAAACAGCATTAGCTCACTTACAATTTTATTGCCGTAAATTTTTGACAGGCAATTCGGTAGTTCATTATATATATACTAGGAAATTGTCAAAAATTACGAGGCTATGCCACACAATGCAAGGCTATGGACCCTCTGAGCACTTTTGACATCCTTCGGGCTAGTTTTACGTTCTTTGTCCTCATTTTCGGCGTGTTGCGTTTTTTCGGCAGCCATATTTTTTCTCATATTTTCGTTCATTAAAAAACGCCAAATATGCCTCAAAATAACTTGCAACCTCACTCACAGGCTCCCTGGTTCTCCCGCTGTGCTGTGTGTGAGTGTGTAAGTTAATTTGAGGCATATTTGTTGTTTTTTTCAGGTCTTTCCAGTTCCGTGTTCCCGATTGGGCCGCTGGCGATGAGTCGAACGGGTCGCGTGCCGTGCAGCCTGGTCGCGAGCTGTGCAGCCTAAGTCCCACGTGTAGCCTATGTCCTGTGTGCCTCTACTGCTAGCCTCGCTTTGTCATAGTCTTGCCTATATGCAGCAGGGATATTCTCAAATCCTGGCCTGTGTGTGGCCCTCCAGGACACTTCTCTAACCACTCAGCCATTTCTCTGGATAGGCATCAACAGAATTAAAATATCAGACCAGAATTAAAATATCAGACCTGCAAGAGGTCTTTGAGGACAGGCAGTAACTAAAAATGTTATTTATCAGTCTATTAAAACAATATATTATAATAGTTATAATAAATTATTCAGTTAAATAAGTCTATGTGATTTTCAAACCTCTACGTGATGGCACACAGCAGTTCCAAACAATTTGGCTGTAAAAAGTCTTACAACGATGGTACTATTTTTAAGAATTCAGTCTTAAAATGAAGTCTATGCTCATGAGACTGGCAATATTGTATCACACACCAAACACCCTGTCACTAAGTGGCAGCTAATTGTTTGTTGTGACACCCAATATAGAAATGTTTTAATCAGCTCAGAAGTTATTACAATGATTCATTGTATTTATATTCCAGGGAATACCACACTGACAGATCATTACATGCAAAATCCGGGATTCCTTACCATTCTGGAGAAATAGGCCGATTAGAACAAGAAACGGATAATTCTGTAACATGTTGAGCGCTCGGATCTGTGCATGTCTTTGACGTTGGGTCCTGGAGCTGCTTTATCTTGAAGCTGTAGTGCTGTGTGATTAAACAAACAGGTATGTGAGTCACTGATACTACTGGTACAGGAGCAAGGTGGTACCATATATATATATATTTATATTTACATATATACCGTATATATATATATATATATATATATATATATATTCACATACATATATTAAAATACGCAGTGCACTAATACAGAAGTCTACATATTTGAATATATTATCATACAGTGCAACACCATTATTATTATATACCATCATTATTGTGTAGTTAGTTCCATGCAAGGAGTGGCAGAGCTAGTGAACGGATGGCCCCTTGCCAAAGGCCCTCCTTGCCAGCAACTGAGGCCCTCGCGAAAACGAAAACGAGGCTACAGCAGTCTAAAGACACAAAACACCACCAAACACCTACGTATTTGCCGAAAAACACCTACGAGATTAGAAAATAGGGACGCAACCTGCGCAACCCCAAAAACATTACAAACACAACAAATACAAACAACAAACACATAAAAGGTTACTCACAGCAAGGGGGGGCACCGAGGACCTCAGCAAATGAGGTTACACCTCCATTTAACCACAAATTTCGGAGTTTTGAGACCCGAAAATCACCTAAGCAAGAGAAAAAATGGCTGCCGATCAAAACGAAAACGAGGCTAAAGGTCCCTAAACACACAAAACACTACCATAAACACGCAAAACACCACCAAACAGCTACGGATATTCCTGAAAAAGCCCACCAAACAGCTACGGATATTCCGAAAAACTCGCACGACATAGAAAACGAATATTCCGAAAAACTTGCACGACATAGAAAACGAACAGCCACATTATATACACCAAACACCCTTAGCTCACTTACAATTTAATTGCCGTAATTTTTTGATGGGCAATTCGCTAGTAACATATTACCATGTACTTAAAAGCCTTTTTTTTTTTTTAAATAAAATTGTATGGCGTATTATTTATAGACAGGTACATCTTGTCTGGATTCAGCAGTTTCTGGTAGCTTGGAGCGTGCAAGTGTGTGCACATTGTATTTGTAAATGGAGGGGGTGGGGAAGGTGGGAGAGTATGAGTTTGTTCTTTCATTGTTTTTTTGTGGATTTGACACCTACCCCTTCCCTTGTATATGCACAGAAAAAGTCAGTTGAAAATATAACTGCAAGACCTACTGCTGCAGATATCAGGAGTAGTAAATATTACTATGATACATGGCACTCACAAAAGTATGATGCATGCCTCCAGGCACCTGTAGTTTTAAATTATACCATATCTGAAACCTCTGCTGTGTCCCTTTGTTAAAGGATCATTCGACGGTGGTCTCATCCCCCCGGGCCGCTCCCGTTCCAGACACAATACATCATTCAGAGAGTATAAAGATCTGGAGCTTATAAAGTTATGTATTGTTTATATGCACAATAAAAGTTTAATAAAGAGTATTTCTTATCAAGCCCTTCTTAAAGGGCCACTTCATTTATCACCGTTTGGACCACATCAAAGAAATGATTTCTTAAAAACATGTTGAATTACTTTTTTGAATTTTTTTAAATATGTTATTTTTTCACAGAGAATTTTATAAATAAAATCTATGTTTATGTGGAGACTCTGACATGCCCCCAGACACACTCACAGCAGCTACTCCTTGCAATGAGCACAAGCAGACAGAGTGTTAAACCGTCACAAATTCATCTGTGCAGTGAAATGACTGCTGGAAACTACTAAAAATGACAGTTAGGGGGTAACTTTGTCCTGCTGCATTCCTGAATTTTTGTGAAAACTATAAATCTTGTGTTGACAAGGAGGTGAGGCAGATGTTGTTAATCATGGAACAGTCAGAAGTCTGTAAACAGACCTAAGACCTTAGATTTTTAGGTGTTATGTATGTAATTAGAAAAAAAACAATAGATAATTTTAACATAAAATCTTGTGCTCTTTCACACCATGAACAGCACTTATTGTGAGATAAATGGCCCTTTAAAGAGCCCTTTACTATACCTGATTAAATGCATTGAGAATGGTTCATACATAAAATAGTTCAATAAACTTGCTAATACTGAATGTAAAAAAACTTGTAACGTGGACCATGGTTTGAACCAGAGGTGGAGCTACTGCCGGTGCAGCCAGTGCAAGGCACCGGGGCGCTAGCTTGGAGGGGACCAGGCCTGCAGCAACCGCCCCCCCCCCCGGCCCTCCTGTGGCCCTCTGCAGCACCCGCTGCCCTCCTGTGGCCCTCATTGGTCCTCCTGCGGCCTCCACACCTCCCGCAGCCCCCGCGGACATCCCAGGCTTCCTGTGGCCCTCCCACTGGCCCACGCAGCCCCCCTCGGACCTCCTGCGGCTCCCATGTTTCACTGGTTCCTATCTGTTTTATTGTAGACCTATTTTGTCTGTTTCATGACCTTCAGTTATAATTTAAACATAACACAGAACACAGTAATATAACTGGGGATTTACATATATAATACAGGATAAGGCAGAGACATATGCCTTAAGACCATATGAAGCATGGTAGTACAATATGGCCCTATTTTTTGGGGCTATTCATCCCACCACCCACCTGCCCACATTTCCCATGTGGCAATATAATTCCCCTACCCATCTACCAATGAGTACTCTATGGTGGTTCAATTCACCAGGATCCAGGCCCTGGAAAGGGGTCCGTGACACTACTCCCCATTTCCAGACAGCAGTTATGAGGCTATGATCCTTAACGGATGACTTGAACTGCAGCCCATAGCCCAAGTCCAACTCCCCATCCAAATAAGAAAAAATGTTGGCCCAAGTGGCCACAGTGCATGTCCTCCTCCCTGAGGGTGTAGGAGATTAGCCTGGTCTGTGGGTGGTTGCCCACCTTTCAGGAAAATGTCCACAGTCTCTAACCCCAATTTCTATAGGGTCTTGGGAACATAATCAAGTTGCACTGGGCCAGCAGCCACTTTGTCACCCTCCCACCCTTTCAGGGTAAAAACTCCAGACTTGAAAAAGAGAGGAAGCTCTCGAAAGCTTGTCATATATTCACTAGGTATCACTATATACTGCAATACTCATTTATATATATATATATATATATATATATATATATATATATATATATATATATAGTAAATAAATAGTACATCTGTGTTCACATTTGAGTGTCTAAAACAAGTTTAAAAACCTGCTTCCAGCTCAGAATCCTGAGAAAAACAGTTATTACACTGCATTCTGGGAAGCTGAGCCGGGACATGCAAATGCGCCCACAAATGCCTCGCTCTTTATATATATATATATATATATATATATATATATATATATATATATATAGAGAGAGAGAGAGAGAGAGAGAGAGAGAGATAGAGAGAGATATAGAGAGAGATATAAAGATATATATATATATATATATATATATATATATATATAGAGAGAGAGATATAAAGATATATATATATATATATATATATATACAGATATATATATATATATATATATATATATAGAGAGAGAGAGAGAGATAGAGAGAGATAGAGAGAGAGAGAGAGAGAGATCAAGAGAGAGACATAGAGAGATATAGAGAGATAGATAGAGAGAGAGAGAGAGAGATAGAGATATATATAGAGAGAGATAGAGATATAGAGATATAGAGATATAGAGATAAAGGGATAGAGGGATAGAGTGATAGAGAGATATAGAGATAGATAGAGAGAGAGAGATAGAGAGATATAGAGAGAGATAGAGATATAGAGATAGAGAGATATAGAGAGAGATAGAGAGATATAGAGAGAGATATAGAGAGCGATATATATATATATATATATATATATATATATATAGAGAGAGAGAGAGAGAGAGAGAAAGAGAGAGAGAGAGCCTTAATATTAAGTTACCTTCCCCTTTCTCCATGTTTCAGATGTATTACTATTCTGGTGGATTGTATTACAAACCTGGGTCTCAATTTGACAGACTGACCATCCTCCATAATCTCCCATAATATGTGTGTGTTTGTGTGTGTAGTTGTGTTTATAAATATATATATATATATATATATATATATATATATAGACGTGTATACCTATATTCATACGTATATATATATATATATATATATATATATATAAATATATGTATATCTATATATATATATATATATATATATATATATATGTGTGTGTATATATATATATATATATATATATATATATATGTACTGTGTGAGTTGATGTTGGAGGGGGTCCGGGAAATGTGCAGCCCCCTCCTGGGAGAGACCAAATTTTCCTTTTGCATCAGGGGTTCTCATGCACTAGCTCCGCCACTGATTTAAATGTTAGTAATCAAGAGCTCATGGACTAAAGCAATCAAATATAGAGGTAAATAATTACATTTGCACTGGTTTAGCTTTCAAGGTGTGGTTATATACCAGTCCGCCCATGATGGTACCTGAAGTGACGGCAAGCCCAGCCTGGCAGCATTCCTAGATTAATACTACTGCTAACAATATCTTACAGTAGGCCACAGACATTGTCATTTTATAGAGTGCCAGAGTTGGATGGATGTGAGTTTAAATCCCACCAGTTACTTATTATTTAATGTAACTTACTTGTCTCGGATATTTTTTAGGTTCATATGTAAATACATTCCTTTAATTGTATTTAATTGTACAAGATTTTCCTCTAATGATGACAAACATGTTATCCGTGTATGGATGGATGGATAGATAGATAGATAGATAGATAGATACTGTAGATATAGATATGTATAGATAGATATAAAATTGTACAGTATCTTACAAAAGTGAATACACCCCTCACATTTTTGTAAATATTTTATTATATCTTTTCATGTGACAACACTGAAGAAATGACTCTCTACTACAATGTAAAGTAGTTAGTGTACAGCCTATATAACAGTGTAAATTTGCTGTCCCCTCAAATTAACGCAACACAGCCATTAATGTCTAAACCATTGGCAACAAAAGTGAGTACACCCCTTAGTATAAATGTCCAAGTTGGAACCAAAGTGTCAATATTTTGTGTGGCCACCATTCAGGCCAGGAGCAAACATATATACACACATGTCTATAAGTGTATATATGTTTTCTGTAATATGTTATGTTGATTCCCCCTATATGCATTTACCTGATGATGTCAGATGCTGCCTCCACTCTCTCTGCATCGCTGTTTACGTTCAAACTGAGGGTTTCATCTCTTTTCCGTTTTCTGTCATTTAGGGACTATTTCAACTACCTTTCCTCAGTATAGATGTATACTTTTGGTGCTGGGAGGGTCATGGACTGGGCCTGCATGCTGCCGGCACTGGGGAGCTACAGTTCATTGAGGAACCATGAATGCCTACATGTACTGTGACATACTGAAGCAGAGCATGATCCCCTCCCTTCAGAGACTGGGCCATAGGGCAGTATTCCAACATGACAACAACCCCAAACACACCTCCAAGACGACCACTGCCTTGCTAAAGAAGCTGAAGGTAAAGGTGATGGACTGGCCAAGCATGTCACCAGACCTAAACCCTATTATGCATCTGTGGGGCATCCACAAACGGAAGCTGGGGGAGTGCAAGGTCTGTAATATCCATCATCTCAGTCATATCATCATGGAGGAGTGGAAGAGGACTCCAGTGGCAACCTGTGAAACTCTGTGAACTCCATGCCCATTAGGGTTAAGGCAGTGCTGGAAAATAATGGTGGCCACACAAAATATTGACACTTTGGGCCCAATTTGGACATTTCCACTTAGGGTTGTACTCACTTTTGTTGCCAATGGTTTAGACATTACTGGCTGTGTGTTGAGTTATTTTGAGGGGACAGCAAATGTACGCTGTTACACAGGCTGTATACTTACTACTTTACATTGTCATGTATATATAAATATATATATAGTAAACTCCCTGTTACCCAGCACCCACGGCGACTCCCTATTGCCGGATAACTGTAGTTGCCGGTTAATCAGGAGTTAATAAAGGTCTAAACGACCCTAAAATCTTTACAAATGCATTAGCACCTAAACTGGGTCATTTAGGGCCAATAAAACAATTAGAAAAAAAGTTAGCCTGTTTAGCAGGAGTTTTTTGAAAATTGGAAATTGATGCCGGTGCTGGTTGCTTGACAGTGCCGGATAACCAGTGGAGTTTTACTGTATGTATATATATATATATATATATA
This sequence comes from Discoglossus pictus, assembly GCA_027410445.1. Lineage (NCBI taxonomy): Eukaryota > Metazoa > Chordata > Amphibia > Anura > Alytidae > Discoglossus > Discoglossus pictus. Next base: position 87,368,967 of record CM050169.1, read on the forward strand.
TATATATATATATATATATATATATATTATAAGACTATAGGGATTAATTTTAGTAGAAGGATAATTACAATGACCATTAATGGTAAAAAAAAAAAAAACTGTCAATTTGAATTTAATTTAACGTTCATATTTTTGTACAATGGTAAATAAAATTGATAAAACATATTTAAAAAATAAAAATGTAGATTTAGCAGTAACTCTATATAAAAATATTCTATGTTAATTTATGTCTTCTGTTTTCATATAAATCATGGTTCTAGTTGCATATGAACCATATGAACCTAGGAAAATACATATACTGTTATTTAGACTGCTTACTGTGTTTGCACTATATGAAATCTAAATGAAGGGCTGGACAGATATCAGTGTCACATCTTAATGAATATAGCAAGGTATGTACATTATATGCACAAGATTTATTCAAGAATAATTTGTCACAGAACTTTATATATTTTTAATAACTGTATTTTAAGTATGAAACCTGCACACATTCTCCATTTAAGAACCATTTTTCTTCCTTCAAAACACGAACAAGGCTTTCCAACCTCCTCTAATGTTCTTTGGTAAGAATTTGTTGTACTTTTTAATTGATATTTTCGCTGGAATTTGATCTAATGATATCTATTAATACCAGTGGCGGCTGGTGACTTTTCAAGTTGGAGGGGCGCCAGGGTGAAACATAGCCACTCCCCCTTTTTCAAACCACACCCATTTTTTAAACTCCTCCCCTGACGTCATAATGACCTTTATAAGCCCCTCCCAATGACCTTATACTTGTAAAGCCCATTGAAATACATGATCAGCAATGCAGAAATGTCAAGAAGTAAAGTAACAATGTGTTAAATTCATTGGTATACAATATAGATTGAAAAAACTCATGTGACAAGACGACAGCAATATCATAATTGCACCTATACGCATTAACAGAAAAATTAAAGGAGTGACACCTACCATTACTCGGCTATTCTTCTCAGGGTATTCACGTTCAGTAAGTTGACCAACGAGTAGAAACAAATCTGCAGCCACATAGGGTTTGCACCTGGGGTTGAAAGAAAACAAGCAAATCAATCAGACCATTCAAGAACAAAACCATACTTAAAAAACATTAAAAGACCAAGTGGAACCATATAGCCCCCAAACATACCGTAGAAGACCAAGTGTGACCATATAGGCCCCAAACATACCTTAGAAGACCAAGTGTGACCATATAGACCCCAAACATACCTTAGAAGACCAAGTGTGACCATAGGCCCCAAACATACCTTAGAAGACCAAGTGGACCATAGGCCCCAAACATACCTTAGAAGACCAAGTGTGACCATAGGCCCCAAACATACCTTAGAAGACCAAGTGTGACCATATAGACCCCAAACATACCTTAGAAGACCAAGTGTGACCATAGGCCCCAAACATACCTTAGAAGACCAAGTGGACCATAGGCCCCAAACATACCTTAGAAGACCAAGTGTGACCATAGGCCCCAAACATACCTTAGAAGACCAAGTGGAACTATATAGGCCCCAAACTTACCTTAGAAGACCAAGTGTGACCATATAGACCCCAAACATACCTTAGAAGACCAAGTGTGACCATAGGCCCCAAACATACCTTAGAAGACCAAGTGTGACCATAGGCCCCAAACATACCTTAGAAGACCAAGTGGAACTATATAGGCCCCAAACATACCTTAGAAGACCAATCAGCACTGTATAGGCCCAAACCAGTGGATCTTGGGATTCAAGAAAACAACAACATTTCACTTCTGTTTAGACAACACAATAATCAATGTCAAACAAACACGTTGAATTAGCATATGGATAACCATATGAGCAGTAACGCCACGACAAGGCTTCAACAATTGTTACTGACCATTCACACACCTTTCATATCTCCTTCCATATGCACACCCACACACCATTCATACTTTACTTACCACTAGTTATTTTTGGTAGTTCGGTGGTGCCATTTCTGAGAACTTTACGTACCCTTGAAGGTGCTTCCAATTCCTTCAAACCAATGCATTCAACCACTCCAGGGCCATGGTGCTTCTTAAATACCTTTTTATCCTCTTCAATGTGGAGAAGCATCTTTCTGATTCTGCAGTCGTCTTCGATGTTGTAAGGAGGATTCCTTATAGCTTCACTGTCTCTGTGAAATCATTATGCAGATTAAATTGATAGTAAAGTTGGTGCAGAGCAACAGCACTCGTACAGACATGAAATTCTGGCTTCTCGTACAGAAGTGACAGCTACCCTGTGAAGTGCCTCCAATTCCTTCAAACCAATGCATTCAACCGCTCCAGGGCCATGGTGCTTCTTAAATACCTTTTTATCCTCTTCAATGTGGAGAAGCATCTTTCTGGTTCTTTAGTAGTCTTCGGTGTTGTAAGCAGGATTCCTTATAGCTTCACTCTCTCTGTGAAATTATGCAGATTAAATTGATGGTAAAGTTGGTGCAGAGCAACAGCACTTGTACAGACATGAAATTCTGGCTTCCCGTACACAAGTGACAGCTACCCTTGGAAGTGCCTCCAATTCCTTCAAACCACGCCAAGGCTTCAACAGTTGTTACTGACCATGCACACACCTTTCATAGCTCCTTCCATATGCACACCCACACACCGTTCATACTTTACTTACCACTAGTTATGTTTGGTAGTGAGGTGGTGCTGCTTAACGCAGTTTATCTTTGCACACCCTGGGGGTATGCATTCTTCTTTGCTTCAATCACTTGTATTTAAATTTTGTACGGCGATCTTTCAAAGAACAAAACTTCTCAATGTTTTTTTCATTGAAGTCTGGGATCTCGGAAATCAGTTACTTTTCCATTGAGAGCATCGCCAATGCATTCAACCGCTCCAGGGACATGGTGCTTCTTAAAAAGGTTTTTATCCTCTTCAATGTGGAGAGGCATCTTTCTGATTCTGCATTGGTCATCGGTGTTGTAATCAGGATTCTTAATAATTTCACTGTCTCTGTGAAATCATTCTGCAGATTCAATTGATGTAAAAGTTTGTGCAGAGCAACAGCACTTGTACAAGCATGAAAATCTGTCTTCCCATACAGAAGTGACAGCTCAGTGCATAATTGTTCCTTCTTCAGTATTGGATATGCTTGCACGGTGTCTTCCAGAGCTTGGGTTGGAAAGCAAGTGTCATGGGTTTTATACAAGTCACTCTGAACAAGTTTGGCACTGACTAGGTGATTTGAAAATGAAAAATGTTCTTTTGCATGAACCACCCCTATGTCACATACCTCTCTTGAAAGTTGTCTCAAGGTTGGGATCTCCTCACTCCGTCTGTGGACTGTTACATCGCTCGGCAAACTTGCTTCTATCTCGTCAACAGAATTACGGATTTTCTGGATGCTGGCCACAAAGTCTTCTGTGACTTTTTTGATATAAACAGTATCCGTGTCTCGCTTCTGAAGCTGACTATAGAGGATGTCAACATGTGGCATTATTAAATGAAATAATTTAAGGAAGTAAAGGAACTCCCTGTCTTCCAGCATTCCAATGAAACCGGCGGTTTCACGTATAGATGTTGGATCAAAGTTTAGACATGCTTCAATTGTCTGGAAACACTCAAGTAGCGCATCTCTGTTCTCGTAGATGACATTCACGGTCCTAACGTTGAAGTTCCATTGTGTCGGTGCACCTCTTGGAAGTCTTCTACCAACTACCTCATCCAGAACTCCAGTCCTTTTTGGAGAGCGTGAAAAAAAAGATGGTATGCCGCCTATGTTGGAAAAAAAAACTCGAACTCTTCCAATCCTTGAAACTGCTTTCTCCATTATTAGGTTCAGTTGGTGAGCATAGCAATGGACGTAGTGTGCGTTCGGGTACACGTCTTTTATTTTTCTTTGAACTTCTCCTTGATCTCCACGCATCACACTGGCACCATCGTAGCTTTGAGCTATGAGTTTCTTCTTGTCTTCTGGCTCTGGGAGAACAGTATTCAGACTTTCCAGCACAACAGCAGCAATCGAGTCTGCATCCGTTGATTTCATTTCCGTGAAGCCATCAAATCTTTCCACCACTTGATGCTTCTTGTCAATGTAGCGATAGACTACAACGCACTGTGTACTAGCGGAAATATCGGTTGTTTCATCCGCTTGGATTGCCACAAACTGGGCTTCCTTAAGCTCTTGGTGAATCACTTCCTTAATAACTTCATGCATGCAGTCCAGTAGCTCATTCTGCACGGTTTTGGACGTGCCCTTAAACACAGTTGCAGTCTTCAAATGCTGTTCCATTGCACTATCGATACTGCCAACCAAATCCACCAGGCCTCGAAACACTCCTGGATTTAGCGATGTTTCACTCTCGTTGTGTCCTCTTAATGCCAGTTCAAAAGCGCCACAAAAGCGAACACAATCAATTATCTTGGAAAGGATGTACCTGTTCTTAGCCACTTCTTTGTTGTGTTTTTGAATACTGACTTGTTATCCTTGGTCCAGTTGAACTGCAATGTTCGCCTGTCCAAGCATCTCAAACTTGATCCTGTTATCCAAGTGAGCTTTAGAACTTTTGTGTTTCGCAAATTTATCAGCTAGATGTTTTACGTCAGTCACTCCAGTTTTGGTCCAAGCAGCGTCACCACCAAAAAGGATGCATGGGAAACAATATAAGGCCTTCCTAGAAACGCTTCCACAAAGCCAGTCGTTCTTCTTGTACCATTCAGTATTGAAAGTACGGATATATTGCTTCCCTCTATCTCTTGCGATTTGCTGCAGATTTATCTCTGGTTGGTCAGGTCCTAACCGTTTTACTTCCACCTTCTCCTCATAGGTTAGGGTGCCGAAAGGCTTCACAAGTAGAGAGTCAATAGTATTCATTTCTGATACCAATAGAAGAAAGAGATCACGGTATATCAATTTATATTATGTCACAAAATTACTTTAAAATAACAGTGTGTTGAATTCATTGGTATACATTACAGATTGCAAACCCTCATGTGACAAGACTACATCAACATCAAATTTGCACCTATACGCATGGACAGAAAATTAAAAGCAATGATACTCACCTACAGTTGACTCTCCTTCTCGGGGTATTCACGTCCAGTAAGTCAACCAACGAGTCCAAACAAATCTGCTTCCACAGATAGTTTGCACCTGGGAAGTGATAGAAAACAACAAAAAAAACATTAGAACGTTCAAGACCCAAACCTTAACTTTTAAAACCTTAAAAGACCAAGTGTGACCATATAGGCCCCAACCGCACCTTAAAAACCTTAAAATTCCAAGTGTGACCATATACTCACCTACAGTTGACTCTCCTTCTCTGGGTATTCACGTCCAGTAAGTCAACCAACGAGTCCAAACAAATCTGCTACCACAGATAGTTTGCACCTGGGAAGTGATAGAAAACAACAAAAAAAACATTAGAACGTTCAAGACCCAAACCTTAACTTTTAAAACCTTAAAAGACCAAGTGTGACCATATAGTCCCCAACCGCACCTTAAAAACCCAAAATAACAAAGTGCGACCATATAGGCCCCAACCGCACCTTAAAAACCCTAAATAACAAATTGGGACCATTTTTAAGGTGCGGTTGGGGCCTATATGGTCCCAATTTGTTATTTAAGGTTTTTAAGGTGCGTTTGGGGCCTATATGGTCCCAATTTGTTATTTAGGGGTTTTAAGGTGCGGTTGGGGCCTATATGGTCCCAATTTGTTATTTAGGGTTTTTAAGGTGCGGTTGGGGCCTATATGGTCCCAATTTGTTATTTAAGGTTTTTAAGGTGCGGTTGGGGCCTATATGGTCCCAATTTGTTATTTAGGGTTTTTAAGGTGCGGTTGGGGCCTATATGGTCCCAATTTGTTATTTAAGGTTTTTAAGGTGCGGTTGGGGCCTATACTTCTAAAAATGGAATAAAAATAGGGGGGGGGGGGTTGGTAGGTAGGCAATTGGATCAGTGTGGGGTCGGTCACGCTCACGCGGCCATCAGTCGGTCAGTGGCCGCGTAGGCCACATGGAGGCCATGATCAGGGGTGGCACAGGCCTCATGGGGGTGATCATCCACCCCCATGTGGCCTGTGCAACCCCGCTCACCGCCCGATTACCCCGACCACCGTGATCGGGGTAATCGGGCGGTGGCATAGCATAGGCCACATGGGGTGGTGATGATCGGGCCTCGGGGGTGGCACAGGCGACATGGAGGTGATCAGGGGTGGCACAGGCCTCATGGGGGTGATCCGATCACCCCCATGTGGCCTGTGCCACCCCGCTCACCACCCGATTACCCCGATCACCGTGAAAGGGGTAATCGGGCGGTGGCATAGCATAGGGCAGGCCACATCGGGGTGATCGGGGGTGGCACAGGCCACATCGGGGTGATGGCTGGGGGCGGCACCAGGCATTGCAGGCCTAGGTCGGTCGTCGGTGGTAGGTAAGTTGGTGGGTGGCTGGGTAGGTGGCAGGCCAGGCAGGCATAGTGGGGTAACTGGGACCCTACCTTTTATTAGGGGCACTAGGGGTTTGGTTTGGCCAGGGGCAGGGCAGGTGCCAGGCAGATAGACTTACTGTTAGGTTGGGAAGAGCAGATGTGAGTAGTTTCAGCCAGGGAGGTCTCTCAGTCTCAGCGTGACCAGGGTCAGGAAACAGAAAGGGGGAAGGGACAGGCAACTGGTGGTTTTATTGACTGTAGATGTCAATCAAAAAGTAAACTCGAGGCCCTATTAGCTGGCATGCGATCGGAGCTAACGGTCTGGGTGGGTTTACATTGTTCTCTTGACAACTGTACAGCCTTCCATCATTGATTGGTCAATGATGGAAGACTGTCAGTCATTAAATTGATACATTTATGACCGCCCATGCATATCGTCACTGTGCTGGTGGGCGGCATGCATTAAAGAGAAGAGTCTAAAGGTTAGTGTACTTTACTAGTGTAATATGATCACACAGGGATGCAGGGGGCTACAATAGATACACAGCAGCATTAGTTAATATGTACACACAGCGCAAGGGGTTATCTTAAAGTGACAGTGTCCCTGGGAATAGTTTACTTCATTTATTACTGTATTAACACTTGAATGATGATGTACACCTTATATTTAATTGTTTTTGGGTTATTACTAATACATTTTTGTGTTTTTTTATTGCAGGGTCACGAAAATATTTGGGGGGGCGTTTGCCCTGACGCCCCAATGGACGGGCCGCCCCTGATTAATACATGGTATGTATTATTCACTCTCTCAGATAGAACCATCAAAAAAATCCAACTTTTTTTGAAATATATAATTAATTAGCTTTGTTTTATGAAGCAATAAGATCAGATTTACTAAAAGGTGGAGTGTTCAGGAGCTCTAGGATTTCCATCACTGAGTTCTGATTCTAGTATTCAGATGCATATACAGTGCCTTGCAAAAGTATTCACCCCCCTTGACTTTTTACCTATTGTGTTACATTACAGCCTTGAGTTCAATGTTTTGTTAATCTGAATTTTATGTAATGGATCAGAACACAATAGTCTAAGTTGGTGAAGTGAAATGAGAAAAATATATACAAAAAAATATTTTTTTTGTATTAGAAAACAGAAAATTGGCATGTGCGTATGTATTCACCCCCTTTGTTATGAAGCCCATAAAAAGCTCTGGTGCGACCAATTACCCTCAGAAATCACATAATTAGTGACATGATGTCCACCTGTGTGCAATCTAAGTGTCACATGATCTGTCATTACATATACACACCTTTTTTTAAATGCCCCAGAGGCTGCAACACCTAAGCAAGAGGCACCACTAACCAAACACTGCCATGAAGACCAAGGAACTCTCCAAACAAGTAAAGGGACAATGTTGTTGAAAAGTACAAGTCAGGGTTTGGTTATAAAAACATTTACTGCATCTTTGATGATCCCCAGGAGCACCATCAAATCTATCATAACCAAATGGAAAGAACATGGCACAACAGCAAACCTGCCAAGCGACTACCACCCACCAAAACTCACGGACTGGGCAAGGAGGGCATTAATCAGAGAGGCAGCACAGAGACCTAAGGTAACCCTGGAGGAGCTGCAGAGCTCCACATCAGAGACTGAGGTATCTGTACATAGGACGACAATAAGACGTACACTCCATAGAGTTGGGCTTTATGGCAGAGTGGCCAGAAGAAAGCCATTACTTTCAGCAAAAAACAAAATGGCATGTTTTGAGTTTGCGAAAAGGCATGTGGGAGACTCCCAAAATGTATGGAGGAAGGTGCTATGATCTGCTAAGACTAAAATTGAACTTTTCGGCCATCAAAGAAAACGCTATGTCTGGCGCAAACCCAACACATCACATCACCCAAAGAACACCATGTTTTTCAGCAGCAGCTGGGACTGGGAAACTGGTTAGAGTTGAGGGAAAGATAGATGGTGCTAAATACAGGGATATTCTTGAGCAAAACCTGTACCACTCTGTGCGTGATTTGAGGCTAGGACGGAGGTTCACCTTCCAGCAGGACAATGACCCCAAACACACAGCTAAAGCAACACTTGAGTGGTTTAAGGGGAAACATGTAAATGTGTTGGAATGGCCTAGTCAAAGCCCAGACCTTAATCCAATAGAAAATCTGTGATCAGACTTAAAGATTGCTGGTCACAAGTGCAAGCCATCCAACTTGAAGGAGCTGGAGCAGTTTTGCAAGGAGGAATGG
>CM050169.1:87387607-87565489 GCA_027410445.1 Discoglossus pictus
TCCTTGATATGCCAGTGGATCCTAATGAGCCTACATACTGCCTGTGTCACCAAGTGTCCTATGGAGAAATGATTGGCTGTGACAACCCAGATTGCCCAATTGAATGGTTTCATTTTGCTTGTGTGGATCTCACCACAAAACCTAAAGGGAAATGGTTTTGTCCTCGCTGTACCCAGGAGCGGAAGAAATGATTGCTCTGTGTATAACTGTGGTGTCTTTACTACTTCCATGTGCATCAATTCTGTTTGTATCTTCCCTGTTATGTCCCCCCCACTGGAAGGTTTTCATATTGGAGCACAAAGACAGCTGATTGTGCAGATCATCCAGTGCTGGTAGTAGAAACATCACTTCTAGTGGAGGACGGGTATTGCACTTTAGGAATGGTACTACAGTTCTTCAATCGCCTCACTCAATTTATTTCCTCCAATTCCCTACTTGACCCCTTCCAATCTGTTTTCCGGGCCCAACACTCTACAGAAACAGCCCTTACAAAAGTCACTAATGACTTGCTAACCGCCAAATCAAAGGGTCACTACTCTATTCTAATTCTCCTGGATCTCTCTGCTGCCTTCGATACAGTTGACCACCCTCTTCTAATCCAAACTCTCCGCTATTTTGGCATCCAGGACACAGCTCTTTCATGGTTCACATCCTATCTTAAAGATCGTACATTTACAGCCTTATTAAATTGCGATTCGGTAAATTTAAAAGGGCTCTATATAAGCACACAGCATATCTTTTTTACAGAAGTTTTTAGTTGGTGAAGACCTTGCTTTTGGATAGAAGTTCACTAACTAAAAACTTTTGTAAAAAAAATATGCTGTGTGCTTAAAAAGAGCCCTTTTAAATTTACCGAATCGCAATTTAATAAGGCTGTTAGTGTCTCCTTCTCTGGCACCTCTTCTTCACCTCTCCCTCTGTCTGTTGGCGTTCCCCAAGGTTCTGTCCTAGGCCCCCTCCTCTTCTCCATCTACACCTCCTCCCTTGGCACCCTTATAAAATCATTTGATACTCAAATCTACCTCTCTGCACCCGATCTATCCCCCTCTCTTTTAGCTCAAGTTTGCAACTGCCTCTCTAGCATATCCTCCTGGATGTCCACCCGTCAACTCAAACTCAACATGTCTAAGACTGAACTTCTAATCTTTCCACCCTCTACTACAGCTTCCACACCTCAAATATCTCTCACTGTTGACAACACCATCATCACCCCTACCTCCCAGTCCCGTTGTCTTGGGGTTCTACTGGATCCCGCCCTCTCTTTTATTCCTCACATTCAAGCAATAACAAAATCATGTCAGTTTCACCTAAAAAACATCTCCAAAATTCGTCATTATCTTACAGAAGACACAGCTAAAATTATAATTCACTCTCTCATCATCTCTCGACTCGACTACTGCAATTCCCTCCTTGCTGGCCTCCCCATCTCTCGTCTGTCTCCCCACCAATACATAATAATCGCCTCTGCTAGACTCATCTTCAATACCAAACGATCAGTGTCTGCAGCTCCTCTCTGTCAATCACTCCACTGGCTTCCCATAGCTTCCCGAATCAAATTTAAAATCATGACCCTAACATATAAAGCCCTCAACAACAGTGCACCCCCTTATATCTCTGCTCTTGTTTCAAAATACTCTCCCAACCGGCCCCTTCGTTCTGCTAACGACCTTCTTCTTTCCTCCTCTCTCATCACCTCCTCTTACTCCCGTCTTCAAGACTTTTCTCGTGCTTCCCCATCTATTTGGAACTCCTTGCCCCGCTCCATTATATTATCTTCCTGCCTCAAAACCTTTAAGACATTATTAAAAACACACCTTATCACCTTCAGCCTTAACATGTACAACTGAACATTCCACAGCTTAATAAAACTCCCACCCACAATCTACAGTACAACACACAGACCCCTCCACTTTACTGAACCAATTGCTTTCAATTGCATTTGTCACCCTCTTGTATCACACATAAACCCTTAGATCGTAAGTTTGCGAGTTTTCAATCTTGTGTCAGTGCCTTGGAAACAAGCTCTATGTACATTTGATTTTATGCTCAAAAACAGGGCCCTCCATTCTTTACAAGGTGTTTAATTTGTTTCTGCTATGTACTCAACCCCTGTACAGCTCTATGGAATATGTTGGCACGATATAAATAAAGATAATAATAATAATAATAATATGCCACATCCCATACACCCCATCCAAAGTTTATACATCAACCAAAGTTGCAAACATTTTTAATGCATTTCCTATTTGATTATGTTCAGTCTTTCTATTTGCTAATGCCCTTTTGAAAAGGCATTCATACGAAGGACCAAAAAAATAAACTAAAGCATATGATGTGGGTTAATTGCAATTATGCTGTTGATTCTTTCAAGAAAAAAAAAATCAGACAATTTTATGAGCATTTTAAATCATTTATAAATTGATGCATTTTGAATTCTTCATTGAGTCACTGTATCATGTTGGTTTAGCATGCTGAAGAATAGTAGATATGTATCTACATTTGTCAAGTAATAATCTTCAAGAAAGCACATTCTGGCTTCCTTTAAATAATCTTTTGTTCAAGACCAAATACATTCACACACAACATATATGTCTGCATACATCTTATTTGCATGCACCATGTTTTTTTTATTTAGTTTTTCTGGTTCCTGTTTGTAAAACAGATAAACCCTTGTAAAAGTTTATTACACTATGTATCTGTTTTAGGACTACTGAATCAATAACCTATAGTAATATGTGGTTAGACTGGCTAAATTGTTGCACACAGAACTACTAATCGAATCTGGGTTCGGTTGTCTGGTCCTTTGCTGCTATCTCAGTGATGTTCCTTTTAAACCTGTAGACGCAAAACTGCATTCATATTTTTTTTCACTTTTATTTTTTATTTACAACTAACTGCAGTTCAGTTGTGTATTTGAAGGTAGTAACCTTTAGCACATTGCACAGTCAGAACAGGATCATTCGTGGTGAAATTCTCAACGCACATCTTTTCCCACCATGACAACATTTAAAATATTACAGTCCAACTCTACGTTGAGTTAAAATAATTTCTGTTGTGAAGAATGTAGAAATATTGTATGTTTTCACTGTTGGTCAGACCCTTTCTAATAGTGGAACTGGTAGAAAATGCCACTTTGAAGAATGTTTATTAGTTACATAGTAATTAAGGTTGAAAAAAGACTTTCAGTCCATCAAGTTCAACCTGTTAAGATCTCCTCTGATCTGCAATATGCGGATTAGTTATTAATTAAATTATTGAGTAAATAATTATTAATAGTATAGTATTGGAGAATGAATAAAGAGTTAGTCCATCAAGTTCAACCTTTTTAGATCTCTATTGATCTTTTTAATTTGGACTATTTATTATTATTGTTAATTGTTAATTATTGTTAATTGATCCAGAGGAAGGCAAACATAAAAAAAAAAAACCCATTGAAACTTTGCCAATTGTCTCATAAGGGGAAAAAAAAGCAAAATTCCTTCCTGACCCCAGAAACTGGCGATCAAATTTCTCCCTGGATCAATATTCCTTGCTAGTTATCTAGGATAGCCTTGAATGCCCTCTTTATTCAGAAATATATCTAACCCCTTTTTGAAGTTGTCTATCGAATTCGCTGTCACCACCTCCTTTGGTAGAGAATTCCACAGTTTAACCACCTTAACTGTGAAGAACCCTTTTCTTTGTTTAAGGTGAAATCTTTTTTCCTCTAACCTCAACGGATGTCCTCTTGTCAGTTGAAAATCTCTTGCTACAAAAAGTTCACTTGACAAAGCCTTATATTGACCCTGGATGTATTTAAATAACGTAATCATATCTCCTCTTAGACGCCTTTTTTCTATCGAAAATAAGTTTAATTTTGCTAGTCTTTCTTCATAACTTAGCCCCTCCATTCCCCTTATTAGTTTTGTAGCCCTTCTCTGTACTTTTTCCAGCTCTAAAATGTCTTTTTTGTGAGGTGGTGCCCAAAATTGTACTCCATATTCCAAATGAGGGCGTACTAGAGATTTGTATAGTGGCAGAATTATATCTTCTTCCCTGGCTTCTATACCCTTCCTAATACATGCTAATATTTTATTTGCCTTTGCAGCCGCTGCTTGGCTTTGAGCGCTGTTACCTAGGTGGTTGTCCACTAGTACTCCCAAATCCCTTTCAATATCTGATACCCCTAGATTTGCTCCATTAAGATTATAGATTGCTTGGCTATTGTTCCTTCCCAAATGCATAACCTTACATTTATTTGTATTAAATCTCATCTGCCATTTAGCCATTTATTGATTGATCTAATAAATCTAGACTGAGAAATCTGAAAAAAAAAAAAAAAAAAAGCTGCTGTTGCAGTGACCAGAAAAATTTACGTTTGTTTCCCAGGCAGAAATTGCCCTAAAACATTGCGTCTTGAACCCTAGTTGGTGGCGGATAAGTCACGCAAGTCATGCGGCATTCAAAGATAAAATACTGCAGCTTGTGGACCATTTTTAGCTCAAGGCAGCTCATCTCATCAGTCCTTTTTTAGTCTAATGTATCGCCCAGTGTCAGTCCGTTCGGGATCCATCCCTCATTCATCTTTATAAAGGTGAGGCAATCTAGACTTTTTTGACCTAGGCTACTTCTCTTCTCGGTGACAACACCTCCTGCTGCACTGAAGGTCCTTTCTGACAGGACACTTGAAGCGGGGCAGGCCAGAAGTTCAATTGCAAATTGTGATAGCTCAGGCCACAGGTCTAGCCTGCATACCCAGTAGTCAAGGGGTTCATCGCTCCTCAGAGTGTCGATATCTGCAGTTAAGGCGAGGTAGTCTGCTACCTGTCGGTCAAGTCGTTCTCTGAGGGTGGATCCCGAAAGGCTGATGCGATGCGTAGGACTGAAAAAGGTCCGCATGTCCTCCATCAACAACACGTCTTTTAAACGTCCTGTCCTTGCCGGCGTGGTCGTGGGAGGTGGATTACTTTCACCTCTTCCCCTGTTATATTGCCCTTGTGCTGTGACATCACCCTTATATGCTGTGTAAAGCATTCTTTGGTAATTTGTTTTGGACCTGCTGCATCCTTTCTGACTTGCGGCAATTTGGTAACAAATCAGGCACTTTCTGCTTATAGTAGCGTGCACACCCAGTACAGGTCGTTCCCCTTCAGCCTTTTTATATGAGGGTCCTGCGACAGGCACGACAGCATGAAAGACCCCATTTGCACAAGGTTGGATGCCGAGCTAGTCATGTCCCGTTCCTCGTCCTCAGTGATCTCGCTGAAGATATGTTCTCCCCCCCAGCCACGTACAACACCACGGGTACCAGATAGGTGACAACGAGCACCCTGGGATGCCTGTTGTGATTGGTCTTCCTCCTCCCCCTCAAAGCCACATTCCTCCTCTGACTGCTCTTCCTCACAATCCTCTTCCAGTGTTGCCGCAGGTCCAGCAAGCGATGCTGAAAAGGCTGTTTCTGGTGGTGATGGTGACCACAACTCTTCCTCTTCCTTGTCACGCTCATCTACGGCCTGATCCAGCACATCCTTGCAGGGCACGCTCCAGGAAGAAAACAAATGGTATGATGTCGCTGATGTGCCTTCGGTGCGACTGACAAGGTTTGTCACCTCCTCAAAAGGACGCATGAGCCTACAGGCATTGCGCATGAGCGTCCAGTAACGTGGCAAAAAAATCCCCAGCTCCGCAGAGGCTGTCCTAGCACCCCGGTCATACAAATACTCGTTAATGGCTTTTTCTTGTTGGAGCAGGCGGTCGAACATTAGGAGTGTTGAATTCCAATGTGTGGGGTTATCACAAATCAAGCGCCTCACTGGCATGTTGTTTCGCCGCTGGATATCTGAAAAGTGCGCCATGGCCGTGTAGGAACGCCTGAAATGGCCACACACCTTTCTGGCCTGCTTCAGGACGTCCTGTAAGCCTGGATACTTATGGACAAAGCGTTGTACGATCAGATTACACACATGTGCCATGCACGGCACATGCATCAACTTGCCCAAATTCAATGCCGCCAACACATTTCTTCCGTTGTCACAAACCACTTTGCCAATCTCTAGTTGGTGCGGAGTCAGCAGCAGAAGAGGACTCAGCTGAGGAGGTTATGGAAGAGGATGGAGTAGGAGGAGTAGAGGAGGTGGCAGCAGGCCTGCCTGCAAGTCGTGGCGGTGTCACCAACTCCTCTGCAGAGCCACGCATTCCATGCTTGGCAGGCGTCAGCAGGTTTGCCCAATGCGCAGTGTAGGTGATATACCTGCCCTGACCATGCTTTGCAGACCAGGTATCAGTGGTCAGATGGACCCTTGCCCCAACACTGTGCCAGAGATGCCATTACTTCCTTTTGCACAATTGAGTACAGGTTGGGGATTGCCTTTTGGGCAAAGAAATTTCGGCCGGGTACCTTCCACTGCGGTATCCCAATCGCTAAAAACTTTTTGAACGCCTCAGACTCCACCAGCTTGTATGGTAAAAGCTGGCGGGCCAAGAGTTCAGACAAGCCAGCTGTCAGACGCCGGGCAAGGGGGTGACTTTGTGGCATTGGCTTCTTACGCTCAAACATGCCCTTGACAGACACCTGACTGTGGGGAGATGAGCAGGAACAGCAAGAGGCGAGAGACGGAGTGGTGGATAGTTGAGAGGGTGCAAGGAGGACAGCAGTGGTTGATGTGGATGAAGATGCTGGACCAGGAGGAGGATGGCGGCTTTGAGTTTGTGTGCTGCTTGTACTCATGTGTTGATCCCATTGGCGTTTGTGATGTGACATCATGTGCCTTCGCAAAGCAGTTGTACCTAGGTGGGTGTTGGACTTCCCACGACTCAGTTTCTTTTGGCACACGTTGCAAATGGCATCGCTGTTGTCAGAAGCAGACACACAAAAAAAATGCCACACTGCTGAGCTCGGCGGTGACGGCATTCTGGTGGTGGCAACAGCATGCGTTAAATGGAGTGCTGTCTGGCTGACCCCGGGTGCCGATGCATGCTGTCTGACTGTGCCACTAGCTCGTTGCGATGACCTCCCTCTGCTTCCAACTCGTCTCCTCCTCCTCTCTGTCTCCCCATCTGAACTTTCCCCCTGTTCTTCTTCTCTTCTAGCGGGCACCCACATGACATCCACGGACACATCGTCATCATCATCACCCGCCTCACTTGTATATGACAACTGAACAAAGGAAGCAGCAGCGGGTACATCATCATCATCATCACATCGTACGTACATGTGTGTAATGCTGCCTGACTGAGACATATCCCTGTTATCTACATTCTCTGGCAATAATGGTTGCGCATCACTCATTTCTTCAAACTGATGTGTAAATAACTCTTCTGACTGATCACTTGAATTGGCTGTGGTACTAGTGTTGGTGGTGGCGGCAGGCAGGTGAGTGGTAACTTGAGAGGTGCCCGAAGCTAAGCTGGAGGAGGATGGTGCGTCAATGTTCCAAGCGGAAGCTGTAGAAGATTGGGTGTCCTGTGTTAGCCAGTCAACTACGTCCTCTGAACTTTTCAAGTTCAGGGTAACTGGCCTCTGAACACTGGGCATTATTGTAGGGCCAAAGGGAATCACAGCACCACGACCACGACGGCCTCTGCGGGGTGTCCTGCCTCTGCCTGTCATTTTTTTTTTAAATGTGGACTGTTGGTACCCCAAATAGATTGGATTGGTTGAACTTGGCACAGTGTATTTTAAAATTAGGAGAAAACATTTTCTGTAAACTAAATAAAAATCATATTAGGAGGTTGAAAGAAAAAGAAACCGGATGGGGGGATACCGAGCAGAGCACACCATCTACAGCCCACTGGGAGACAAACTCATCCATTCCCCCAGTAGACAAAGCCAGGTGGTACTCTGCCCGGATACGGGAGCGCACCAGCACCCGGAACATGGCCTCAGGTGACAAGGGAACCCCCCCTATCAAACACTGCTTCCTGGACTTATATATAGCCAACTTGGCTAATGCCAGGAGCAGGTTGACGAGGAGGTCCCTGGCCTTATTGCCCCGGGACACTGGGCGCCCAAAAATAAAAATGTGAGGGGAGAAATGCAGCCAGAACTGCAGGAGGAGGCCCCTCAAGAGTGACAAGAGGGGCTGCAGTCTGGCGCAACTAAAATAAACATGATACACGGACTCTCCCTTGCCACAGAATGGACAAGTGGAGGGAGAGTCCGTGAATTTAGCTAAGTACTCTCCCGTGCTCAGTGCACCATGGAGCACTCTCCAACTCAAGTCCCCGGTGGGTCGTGGAACTAAATCAGAATAAAGTTCCCTCCACCGGGGCCTCTTGCCCTCGTCAGCTGGTAGGACCCGCCTCCAGATGGTATCGGGACGGGTCACGAGGGCAAGGAAGTGCACTGTATGGAGCACGAGAGAATATAAGCTCTTCCTCGGCATGCCGCGAAAGCATGCCGAGGGTATGTCCCTCAACCTCGAGAGGTTGGGGACAGGAGGAGCCTGAGGGGAAACACGGGGCTTGTGTCCAATGCAAACAGCCGGAGAAGGGGTGTTGAAAGGTGCATGTGGCACTCCGGCCTGCAAAGCCCCGCGAAGGAAGGTGCGCGAGTCGGGGGAGATGGCATCTCTAATCTCCTGGAGCAAGCGCCCTGAGACTTTGGGCGTCACATATCCCAAACGGAGCGCAAGCTCCTGGGGTGACACCCAATCAGAACGCCCGTATTCCAGGAGATCCCCGACTCGGGTCATCCGTGCATGACTAAGGCGGCGGATGATACTGGGGGACTGTAACATTGGAGCCCCCACTGCTGCATTAAATAGCAGGGGCTCTGTGAATATTTCATCCCCCAAAGGCACGCCCTGCCTGGTCACGGAGACCATGCTCCAGGCCTTGAGGGTTTCCTGGTAGTATGCCGGCAACACAGAGAGGTCTCTCCCAAACCCCTCGGGCCTGATCAGAAATAATTGCCGGTCATACCCCAGGTTGCGCAACTGGCGATAGAAGCTGGATGCCAGTGCGCACCACTGCGGAGAGGGATCTGCATATAGGTATCTCTGCAGGTACTGAAGGCGGAAGGTGGACAACTGGGAGCACACACAAACTACTCCCTGTCCACCCTCCACCAAAGGCAGACTTGCCACCCCTGCAGAGACCCAATGCCTTCCCATCCAGAGGAAATCTAACAAATTCCTCTGGATATTGGTGACAAACTCGGGGGTCGGACTCAGACAAATCAGCCGGTGCCAGATCTGAGAAGCCACCAGCTGATTCACCACTAGAGTCCGCCCCTAAGGGAAAGCATTTTTGCTAGACCCCTCCATCGTCCCAGACGAGAGAGGACACTGCCCTCTAACTCCCTCCAGTTGTCTGGGACGGAAGCGTCCGCAGCGGACAGGTAGACCCCCAGATATTTAATGACATCTGCCTCCCACGTGATGTCACGAAACGTGGGAGGCAAAGAGTCTACCTGTAAATTACCCTCTAAAAGGCCTGTGCATTTGGACCAGTTGATCTGAGCGGAGGAGGCAGCTGAATATACCTCCTGGCACTGTTTTGCCAGCTCAAGATCAACTGGATCCTGGGCCACGAGGAGCACATCGTCAGCATAAGCTGAAAGGACAATCCGCATGTCTGGATCTTTTAGCACCAGCCCTGTGAGCCTTTTCCTCAGTAGGCAGAGGAAAGGCTCAATGGCCAGTGCATATAACTGTCCAGACAAGGGACATCCTTGACGCACCCCTCGTCCAAATACCAAAGGTGCTGTTAGGGACCAATTGATTTTAAGTAAACACTCTGCAGAGGCGTACAGCGTTCTTATAAAGCCCACAAACTGTGGGCCAAAGCCGTACACTTGCAGAGTGGCTATGAGGTAACCATGGTCCACCCTGTCAAACGCCTTCTCTTGATCTAAAGAGAGAAAGGCGAGTGACAGACCAGTCCTGCGAGAATAATGCAATAGATCCCGGACTAGAAAGATACTATCAAAGATAGTCCGGCCAGGGATCGCATAGGACTGGTCAGGGTGAACCAATTCTGCCAGCACAGACCCAAGTCTAAGCGAGATGGCTTTAGCTACAATCTTGTAGTCCGTGCTGAGCAGAGAGACCGGTCGCCAGTTCTTAATAAGCCGGAGATCCCCCTTTTTGGGCAGCAGGGCAAGTACTGCCCTGCGACAAGACAGGGGCATCTCCCCGGTCTCCAGGGCTTCCCCAAGGACCAGATGGAAATCAGGTCCCAGAGTCTCCCAGAAAAATTGGAAAAACTCTACAGTCAGTCCGTCCAGTCCTGGAGACTTCTCACAGGACATGGCACGGAGGGCTTCAGAGAGCTCTTGAAAAGATAGTGGTATATCAAGCCGCTCTCTTACACCCTCACTGACTGTGGGGAGCCCCTCCCATAGCACCCTGCAGGCGTCTGGAGAAACGGGATCCGGAGAGTAAAGATCTTTATAAAAGTTCCGGGCTCTTTTCCCGGATACTCTCCGGATCTGTAAGGGGGGCACTGTCTTCCTCTAGAAGACAGGTGATGTGCCTACTGTTACCCCCCTTTTTCTCCAGTGAGTAGAAGAGGCGCGAGCCGCGGTCTAGATCTTTGAGAAAACCTAAGCGGCTGCGCACGTATGCCCCCTTGGCCTGGTGTCGTTCCAGGTCACAGAGGACACACTTCCTCTCTACAAACTCGCTCTGCAGGGATTGGTCCCTACAAGTGAACAGCCTCTGCTCCAGATGGAGTACCTCCCCCCGGAGTGACTCCAACTCAGCTTCGCGCTGCCCACTCGCACCCTTGGTATATTCCTGACACAGAAGTCGCAAATGAACCTTGCCCACGTCCCACCACAGTTTTAACGTGGCAAAGTCCCCCTTGCAACCCCTCCAGTCCATCCAAAACTCCCGGATCAATGTCACGAGCCCCTGGTCCTTCAACAAAGCATTGTTGAAGTGCCAATAGGCGGCTCGTGGTGCTGTTGGCGTTAGCGCCACTGTCACAGATACACAATTGTGGTCTGTGAACGGAGCCAGCCTAATGGCACAAGAACCGACTCGTGACATATAGTGACTAGATATATATAGTCTGTCGATCCGGGAGTGGGACACCAGACCGGCTCTCACCCTGACGTAGGTGAAACCGTCTGATGCCCCTGGGTTCTGCTCTCGCCAGATGTCCTCCAGGGAGAAGCGGGCGATGATCTCCCGCAGGGCTGACGCAGAAGGCGGGTACGGCTCTGGACTATTCCGGTCCAGAGCGTCGAGGGTGCAGTTGAAATCACCCCCGAGTACCAAACACTCATCTGCGTCAACCGTCTCCAAAAACTGGGACAGTCTGGCGAGGAACCTCACTCTCTCAGGCCCTCCAGCAGGGGCATATATATTAACTAGGTTAATGATGCTACCCTGCTCTCGGACCCGGAGGTGGATTAGACGGCCTGGGATAACAGCTTTCACAAGCAGCAGCTCTGGCTGAAAAGACTCTGAGAACAGGGTCACCACTCCACATGACGCCGATGTGAAGTGGCTGAAGAAGACCCTGCCTCTCCACTCCAGTTGCCACGAGGCCTCAGCCTCTGGAGTGGTGTGAGTTTCCTGCAGGAAGCTCACAGAGTACCCTCCCTGATATAAACAGGAGAGTACCTGGAACCTGCGGAAACTGTCTTGACAGCCATTGGTATTTAGCGTGCTGATGTGCAAAGCCATTACTGCGTGTCAGGAATTGTGTGTTCCTCAGACCCTTGAGACTGCTGATAGGACACGCACATTTTATAGAATTTCCGGACGCGGAGATGCTCCGCAGTCCCAGAATTCTTGGCCCTAGTGCTGACCACTAGATATTGCTGGAGAGAGTGGAGAATAAACGACATATTCTTCCACCTCTCCAAGGCCAGCCGCACCTTCCTTTTCTTTTGTCCATGAAGGGTGCTCTCAAGGAATAGATCTATTTCCTTGACAGGGATAACCCACCCAGAATCTGATGTTCCTTCTAGTGGGTCAGCCCTGGGCTCCTCTTGGCTGAGGGCTTTTACTCCATCCTCCCCGGCTGGAGCCAGTTTCCTCAGCTTTATTCTCAGGGACCCCCTCTTAGATGATACAGAAGGAGTCCCTTTAGCACCCTTCAAGGTAAATAATGGACCCTTGGATTGCTGCTGCACCCCTGTAGCTTCAGGAGTGCATTCAGGGGTAGCTGGCTGGACAGCAGTGGCTGGCATGGCTTCCTTAATGGAAGCCTTGGAGGCTTTATATCTGCCAGTTCCACCGCTGCTTGCTCAGCTTGGATGGCACCGATGTTAGGGTCAGTGGACGGCTGAGGAGGGTAGACAGGCTCTCCCATGATGTTAACAGGAAAACCTGTTTTATCACCCTCCCCCATTTCCACTTCCCCTTGTGCCACATCCCCCCTGACAGACAAATCCATGGGGTCCTGAATGGGGGTCATGCCTATATTCCCCCCTCCAGTAGTGACTCGGCCTGGGGATCTAACAAAGCCTGAGGTACGTCACTAGAGAGTGACACTGGAGGAGGAGACTGACTGGTGCCCTTGAAGCTCAGCACCTCAGGGACACTGACTACCCATTCAGCAGGGGCTTTGTTGGGACCCCCCTCAAAGGCCAGAGGCAGAACCTGATCTTTCTTGTCTACCCCTGCCTCACTTGGGAGACCCTCTTGCCCCTGCTTTTCCTCCAGACCCTTTTCCACATTAACCCCTATAGGGTCTGGAGAGAGAGATGTGTGGTCTGGCACCGGCTGGCTGAGCTTAATAACCGGGCCAGACAATGTCACCGGATGAGGAGGAGATGTTTTGTTCCTCTTCTTGCTTTTAGAGGGAGGTGCTCCACTATAGAGCACTTCCCACTTATCAGCAACCTCCCTGTTGGTTTTATGCTTCCTCTTCCTGGGAACGTCACTCCTGGAAGAGGAGCTGCCACTAGCTGCCTCCCCTGCAGAGGGCTTATTATCCCTCTGCTTACACTGATTATTGACACTGATTACACTGATTACACTGATACATTTATTAATGACATTGAAGTAGGACTCGAATGTAGTGTCTCCATTTTTGCTGATGACACTAAGTTGTGCAAGGTAATAAAATCAGATAATGATGTACTTTACATACAAAAGGATTTGCATAAATTAGAGAAATGGGCGGCTAAATGGCAGATGAGATTTAATACAAATAAATGTAAGGTTATCCATTTGGGAAGGAACAATAGCCAAGCAATCTATAATCTCAATGGAGCAAATCTAGGGGTATCAGATATTGAAAGGGATTTGGGAGTACTAGTGGACAACCACCTAGGTAACAGCGCTCAAAGCCAAGCAGCGGCTGCAAAGGCAAATAAAATATTAGCATGTATTAGGAAGGGTATAGAAGCCAGGGAAGAAGATATAATTCTGCCACTATACAAATCTCTAGTACGCCCTCATTTGGAATATGGAGTACAATTTTGGGCACCACCTCACAAAAAAGACATTTTAGAGCTGGAAAAAGTACAGAGAAGGGCTACAAAACTGATAAGGGGAATGGAGGGGCTAAGTTATGAAGAAAGACTAGCAAAATTAAACTTATTTTCGCTAGAAAAAAGGCGTCTAAGAGGAGATATGATTACGTTATTTAAATACATCCAGGGTCAATATAAGGCTTTGTCAAGCGAACTTTTTGTAGCAAGAGATTTTCAACTGACAAGAGGACATCCGTTGAGGTTAGAGGAAAAAAGATTTCACCTTAAACAAAGAAAAGGGTTCTTCACAGTTAGGGTGGTTAAACTGTGGAATTCTCTACCAAAGGAGGTGGTGACAGCGAATTCGATAGACAACTTCAAAAAGGGGTTAGATATATTTCTGAATAAAGAGGGCATTCAAGGCTATCCTAGATAACTAGCAAGGAATATTGATCCAGGGAGAAATTTGATCGCCAGTTTCTGGGGTCAGGAAGGAATTTTGCTTTTTTTTCCCCTTATGAGACAATTGGCAAAGTTTCAATGGGGTTTTTTTTTATGTTTGCCTTCCTCTGGATCAATTAACAATAATTAACAATTAACAATAATAATAAATAGTCCAAATTAAAAAGATCAATAGAGATCTAAAAAGGTTGAACTTGATGGACTAACTCTTTATTCATTCTCCAATACTATACTATTAATAATTATTTAATCAATAATTTAATTAATAACTAATCCGCATATTGCAGATCAGAGGAGATCTTAACAGGTTGAACTTGATGGACTGAAAGTCTTTTTTCAACCTTAATTACTATGTAACTATGTAACTACTATGTAACTACACTGTGCCCCACACTAACTGATGTAATTATGGTGGGGGCAGATTGGGACTTGGGAGATGCAGCTGTGACACTGGGAGGACCGGTGACATTCTTCCCCTTTTTCCCCGTGTCTGCAGTCTTGTTGGAAACCACAGACACAGATGGCTTTTTTGGGGAAGAAGGGGGTTTGGAGGCCGTGGTGGTGGCTTGAGGAACGGCCTCCTTGCCTGAGCTCTGTGGGGGGGCTATGACCCTTGAGGTCCCCGCTGTTATGGGCTCAGCGGGGATGGGTGCTGTACTGACGGAGGTGCCATTTGCTGGGGCTGGGGCATGATGCTATTCATTAGGACAATTCCTACGTGTATGCCCCAACCCCTTGCAATGATAGCACTGCACCTCCGTAGTGCTGTAAAAAATCCTGTAGAGCACCCCCTCAAATGGAACCCCAAAAGACCACTCAATGTTTTCTGCGCCCTGAGGCAGGCACATTTGTACCTGCCTCTTGAAAGAGAGCACATGACGAAGTGCTCTCTCTCTGCACCCCAGGGGAATTTTAATAAATGGTGTTTTTACTTCCCCTAGGGTTAGCAGGTGGTGGCGCAGGAGGGAGTCTGGTAGGAAGGGGGGCACATTAGAGAGTGTTACTTTTGTGCCCAACCCTTCCAGGGGTTCTATTGGGACATATAATCCCCCCACTGTGATGCCTCTCTGTACAAGAATGTGAGCAGCAGCCAGCGTACGGGTAAAGAAAACTGCTTTCCCGTACATTTTGCTGGCTGCTACTATAACAGAGGGGCTGATGACGTTAGCTGCAGCACGCAGATAGATATCAATCCTGTAGACCCCAGACATCTGACATTTAACCCCATGCTTCCTAGTGATCTGCCCCTCAGCCCCAGCGGTGGTATTACTGGGGCCAGCAGAAACCACCTGTGACCAGGTATTAGCCACAGGGGTAGGTCTGCTGGCAGAACCACCAGGAGCTGGGGTTGCCTTATCTGCCTGGGGCCTATGCTGTGCAGTGCTGCAGCTAGGATTTTCAGGGGCCATTATTCCCCCTTTTGACCCCTGAGGCTTCTTAGTGGTCTTATCCCTCATGTTTAGACCCTTTTTTTTTAGTTTATTTGTTTTATTTATTTTTATTTTTTGTTTTATGATTTTTTACTGTTTTCTTTTTTTTAAAATATAAAAGTGGGAAAAAGAAACAAAAAGACAAAACTAAGGGAGACACAACTAAGGGAGAGAGAGAGGTGATGCTTGGCAGTGGAAGGGTTAATGGCCTGTTGCAAGGTGTCTAATTGCAACAACACAGAGAACACAGAGGCTTTTTAACCCCTCTGTGTCTCTGTGTCAGATGTTAAAAAAAAGCCTTTTCAACAAAAATTCTAATTGTTTTCCCCCCCACTGCCTACAAAGATGTTACTTGTCTTCTCTCCCCCAAAACATAAAACCCAACACCAAACAAACAAAACTTCAACAAAACCTAATAAACTTTTTAAAAGAAAAAAAGGCAAAGTAACAAAGCTCCAGGAGTGAAGGTGTAGTGCTAAGGGAGGGGTGTGGCAAAGTATCCAGGAGACAGTTCACTCTCCTGGGATAGAGACTTGAGCCTGACTCCCAGAAAACTAAAACTTAAATTAAACTAAGAAAAATACGACAAAAACTCCCAAAAATGAACAACACCGTGCACAAAGTGCTTATAAACAGAAAGGTGTTAAAATAAAACTTGTATTTGAGGGACTAAGACCCTAAAAAGCCTTTTGTTTGGAGCTCAAGCATGCACACAACATGCTCTCTAGCACAGTGTATTTTAAAATTATGAGAAAACATTTTCTGTAAACTAAATAAAAATCATATTAAGAGGTTGAAAGAAAAAGAAACCGGATGGGGGGATACCGAGCAGAGCACACCATCTACAGCCCACTGGGAGACAAACTCATCCATTCCCCCAGTAGACAAAGCCAGGTGGTACTCTGCCCGGATACGGGAGCGCACCAGCACCCGGAACATGGCCTCAGGTGACAAGGGAACCCCCCCTATCAAACACTGCTTCCTGGACTTATATATAGCCAACTTGGCTAATGCCAGGAGCAGGTTGACGAGGAGGTCCCTGGCCTTATTGCCCCGGGACACTGGGCGCCCAAAAATAAAAATGTGAGGGGAGAAATGCAGCCAGAACTGCAGGAGGAGGCCCCTCAAGAGTGACAAGAGGGGCTGCAGTCTGGCGCAACTAAAATAAACATGATACACGGACTCTCCCTTGCCACAGAATGGACAAGTGGAGGGAGAGTCCGTGAATTTAGCTAAGTACTCTCCCGTGCTCAGTGCACCATGGAGCACTCTCCAACTCAAGTCCCCGGTGGGTCGTGGAACTAAATCAGAATAAATTTCCCTCCACCGGGGCCTCTTGCCCTCGTCAGCTGGTAGGACCCGCCTCCAGATGGTATCGGGACGGGTCACGAGGGCAAGGAAGTGCACTGTATGGAGCACGAGAGAATATAAGCTCTTCCTCGGCATGCCGCGAAAGCATGCCGAGGGTATGTCTCTCAACCTCGAGAGGTTGGGGACAGGAGGAGCCTGAGGGGAAACACGGGGCTTGTGTCCAATGCAAACAGCCGGAGAAGGGGTGTTGAAAGGTGCATGTGGCACTCCGGCCTGCAAAGCCCCGCGAAGGAAGGTGCGCGAGTCGGGGGAGATGGCATCTCTAATCTCCTGGAGCAAGCGCCCTGAGACTTTGGGCGTCACATATCCCAAACGGAGCGCAAGCTCCTGGGGTGACACCCAATCAGAACGCCCGTATTCCAGGAGATCCCCGACTCGGGTCATCCGTGCATGACTAAGGCGGCGGATGATACTGGGGGACTGTAACATTGGAGCCCCCACTGCTGCATTAAATAGCAGGGGCTCTGTGAATATTTCATCCCCCAAAGGCACGCCCTGCCTGGTCACGGAGACCATGCTCCAGGCCTTGAGGGTTTCCTGGTAGTATGCCGGCAACACAGAGAGTTCTCTCCCAAACCCCTCGGGCCTGATCAGAAATAATTGCCGGTCATACCCCAGGTTGCGCAACTGGCGATAAAAGCTGGATGCCAGTGCGCACCACTGCGGAGAGGGATCTGCATATAGGTATCTCTGCAGGTACTGAAGGCGGAAGGTGGACAACTGGGAGCACACACAAACTACTCCCTGTCCACCCTCCACCAAAGGCAGACTTGCCACCCCTGCAGAGACCCAATGCCTTCCCATCCAGAGGAAATCTAACAAATTCCTCTGGATATTGGTGACAAACTCGGGGGTCGGACTCAGACAAATCAGCCGGTGCCAGATCTGAGAAGCCACCAGCTGATTCACCACTAGAGTCCGCCCCCTAAGGGAAAGCATTTTTGCTAGACCCCTCCATCGTCCCAGACGAGAGAGGACACTGCCCTCTAACTCCCTCCAGTTGTCTGGGACGGAAGCGTCCGCAGCGGACAGGTAGACCCCCAGATATTTAATGACATCTGCCTCCCACGTGATGTCACGAAACGTGGGAGGCAAAGAGTCCACCTGTAAATTACCCTCTAAAAGGCCTGTGCATTTGGACCAGTTGATCTGAGCGGAGGAGGCAGCTGAATATACCTCCTGGCACTGTTTTGCCAGCTCAAGATCAACTGGATCCTGGGCCACGAGGAGCACATCGTCAGCATAAGCTGAAAGGACAATCCGCATGTCTGGATCTTTTAGCACCAGCCCTGTGAGCCTTTTCCTCAGTAGGCAGAGGAAAGGCTCAATGGCCAGTGCATATAACTGTCCAGACAAGGGACATCCTTGACGCACCCCTCGTCCAAATACCAAAGGTGCTGTTAGGGACCAATTGATTTTAAGTAAACACTCTGCAGAGGCGTACAACGTTCTTATAAAGCCCACAAACTGTGGGCCAAAGCCGTACGCTTGCAGAGTGGATATGAGGTAACCATGGTCCACCCTGTCAAACGCCTTCTCTTGATCTAAAGAGAGAAAGGCGAGTGACAGACCAGTCCTGCGAAAATAATGCAATAGATCCCGGACCAGAAAGATACTATCAAAGATAGTCCGGCCCGGGATCGCATAGGACTGGTCAGGGTGAACCAATTCTGCCAGCACAGACCCAAGTCTAAGCGAGATGGCTTTAGCTACAATCTTGTAGTCCGTGCTGAGCAGAGAGACCGGTCGCCAGTTCTTAATAAGCCGGAGATCCCCCTTTTTGGGCAGCAGGGCAAGTACTGCCCTGGGACAAGACAGGGGCATCTCCCCGGTCTCCAGGGCTTCCCCAAGGACCAGATGGAAATCAGGTCCCAGAGTCTCCCAGAAAAATTGGAAAAACTCTACAGTCAGTCCGTCCAGTCCTGGAGACTTTTCACAGGACATGGCACGGAGGGCTTCAGAGAGCTCTTGAAAAGATAGTGGTATATCAAGCCGCTCTCTTACACCCTCACTGACTGTGGGGAGCCCCTCCCATAGCACCCTGCAGGCGTCTGGAGAAATGGGATCCGGAGAGTAAAGATCTTTATAAAAGTTCCGGGCTCTATCCTGGATACTCTCCGGATCTGTAAGGGGGGCACCGTCTTCATCTAGAAGACAGGTGACGTGCCTACTGTTACCCCCCTTTTTCTCCAGTGAGTAGAAGAGGCGCGAGCCGCGGTCTAGATCTTTGAGAAAACCTAAGCGGCTGCGCACGTATGCCCCCTTGGCCTGGTGTCGTTCCAGGTCACAGAGGACACCCTTCCTCTCTACATACTCGCTCTGCAGGGATTGGTCCCTACAAGTGAACAGCCTCTGCTCCAGATGGAGTACCTCCCCCCGGAGTGACTCCAACTCAGCTTCGCGCTGCCCACTCGCACCCTTGGTATATTCCTGACACAGAAGTCGCAAATGAACCTTGCCCACGTCCCACCACAGTTTTAACGTGGCAAAGTCCCCCTTGCAACCCCTCCAGTCCGTCCAAAACTCCCGGATCAATGTCACGAGCCCCTGGTCCTTCAACAAAGCATTGTTGAAGTGCCAATAGGCGGCTCGTGGCGCTGTTGGCGTTAGCGCCACTGTCACAGACACACAGTTGTGGTCTGTGAACGGAGCCAGCCTAATGGCACAAGAACCGACTCGTGACATATAGTGACTAGATATATATAGTCTGTCGATCCGGGAGTGGGACACCAGACCGGCTCTCACCCTGACGTAGGTGAAACCGTCTGATGCCCCTGGGTTCTGCTCTCGCCAGATGTCCTCCAGGGAGAAGCGGGCGATGATCTCCCGCAGGGCTGACGCAGAAGGCGGGTACGGCTCTGGACTATTCCGGTCCAGAGCGTCGAGGGTGCAGTTGAAATCACCCCCGAGTACCAAACACTCATCTGCGTCAACCGTCTCCAAAAACTGGGACAGTCTGGCGAGGAACCTCACTCTCTCGAGCCCTCCAGCAGGGGCATATATATTAACTAGGTTAATGATGCTACCCTGCTCTCGGACCCGGAGGTGGATTAGACGGCCTGGGATAACAGCTTTCACAAGCAGCAGCTCTGGCTGAAAAGACTCTGAGAACAGGGTCACCACTCCACATGACGCCGATGTGAAGTGGCTGAAGAAGACCCTGCCTCTCCACTCCAGTTGCCACGAGGCCTCAGCCTCTGGAGTGGTGTGAGTTTCCTGCAGGAAGCTCACAGAGTACCCTCCCTGATATAAATAGGAGAGTACCTGGAACCTGCGGAAACTGTCTTGACAGCCATTGGTATTTAGCGTGCTGATGTGCAAAGCCATTACTGCGTGTCAGGAATTGTGCGTTCCTCAGACCCTTGAGACTGCTGATAGGACACGCACATTTTATAGAATTTCCGGACGCGGAGATGCTCCGCAGTCCCAGAATTCTTGGCCCTAGTGCTGACCACTAGATATTGCTGGAGAGAGTGGAGAATAAACGACATATTCTTCCACCTCTCCAAGGCCAGCCGCACCTTCCTTTTCTTTTGTCCATGAAGGGTGCTCTCAAGGAATAGATCTATTTCCTTGACAGGGATAACCCACCCAGAATCTGATGTTCCTTCTAGTGGGTCACCCCTGGGCTCCTCTTGGCTGAGGGCTTTTACTCCATCCTCCCCGGCTGGAGTCAGTTTCCTCAGCTTTATTCTCAGGGACCCCCTCTTAGATGATACAGAAGGAGTCCCTTTAGCACCCTTCAAGGTAAATAATGGACCCTTGGATTGCTGCTGCACCCCTGTAGCTTCAGGAGTGCATTCAGGGGTAGCTGGCTGGACAGCAGTGGCTGGCATGGCTTCCTTAATGGAAGCCTTGGAGGCTTTATATGCCTCCTCTGCCAGTTCCACCGCTGCTTGCTCAGCTTGGATGGCACCGATGTTAGGGTCAGTGGACGGCTGAGGAGGGTAGACAGGCTCTCCCATGATGTTAACAGGAAAACCTGTTTTATCACCCTCCCCCATTTCCACTTCCCCTTGTGCCACATCCCCCCTGACAGACAAATCCATGGGGTCCTGAATGGGGGTCATGCCTATATTCCCCCCCTCCAGTAGTGACTCGGCCTGGGGCTCTAACAAAGCCCGAGGTACGTCACTAGAGAGTGACACTGGAGGAGGAGACTGACTGGTGCCCTTGAAGCTCAGCACCTCAGGGACACTGACTACCCATTCAGCAGGGGCTTTGTTGGGTCCCCCCTCAAAGGCCAGAGGCAGAACCTGATCTTTCTTGTCTACCCCTGCCTCACTTGGGAGACCCTCTTGCCCCTGCTTTTCCTCCAGACCCTTTTCCACATTAACCCCTATAGGGTCTGGAGAGAGAGATGTGTGGTCTGGCACCGGCTGGCTGAGCTTAATAACTGGGCCAGACAATGTCACCGGATGAGGAGGAGATGTTTTGTACCTCTTCTTGCTTTTAGAGGGAGGTGCTCCACTATAGAGCACTTCCCACTTATCAGCAACCTCCCTGTTGGTTTTATGCTTCCTCTTCCTGGGGACGTCACTCCTGGAAGAGGAGCTGCCACTAGCTGCCTCCCCTGCAGAGGGCTTATTATCCCTCTGCTTACACTGTGCCCCCACACTAACTGATGTAATTATGGTGGGGGCAGATTGGGACTTGGGAGATGCAGCTGTGACACTGGGAGGACCGGTGACATTCTTCCCCTTTTTCCCCGTGTCTGCAGTCTTGCTGGAGACCACAGACACAGATGGCTTTTTTGGGGAAGAAGGGGGTTTGGAGGCCGTGGTGGTGGCTTGAGGAACGGCCTCCTTGCCTGAGCTCTGTGGGGGGGCTATGACCCTTGAGGTCCCCGCTGTTATGGGCTCAGCGGGGATGGGTGCCGTACTGACGGAGGTGCCATTTGCTGGGGCTGGGGCATGATGCTTTACATTAGGACAATTCCTACGTGTATGCCCCAACCCTTTGCAATGATAGCACTGCACCTCCGTAGTGCTGTAAAAAATCCTGTACAGCACCCCCTCAAATGGAACCCCAAAAGACCCCTCTATGTTCTCTGCGCCCTGAGGCAGGCACATTTGTACCTGCCTCTTGAAAGAGAGCACATGACGAAGTGCTCTCTCTCTGCACCCCAGGGGAATTTTTATAAATGGTGTTTTTACTTCCCCTAGGGTTAGCAGGTGGGGGCGCAGGAGGGAGTCTGGTAGGAAGGGGGGCACATTAGAGAGTGTTACTTTTGTGCCCAACCCTTCCAGGGGTTCTATTGGGACATATAATCCCCCCACTGTGATGCCTCTCTGTACAAGAATGTGAGCAGCAGCCAGCGTACGGGTAAAGAAAACTGCTTTCCCGTACATTTTGCTGGCTGCTACTATAACAGAGGGGCTGATGACGTTAGCTGCAGCACGCAGATAGATATCAATCCTGTAGACCCCAGACATCTGACATTTAACCCCATGCTTCCTAGTGATCTGCCCCTCAGCCCCAGCGGTGGTATTACTGGGGCCAGCAGAAACCACCTGTGACCAGGTATTAGCCACAGGGGTAGGTCTGCTGGCAGAACCACCAGGAGCTGGGGTTGCCTTATCTGCCTGGGGCCTATGCTGTGCAGTGCTGCAGCTAGGATTTTCAGGGGCCATTATTCCCCCTTTTGACCCCTGAGGCTTCTTAGTGGTCTTATCCCTCATGTTTAGACCCTTTTTTTTTTAGTTTATTTGTTTTATTTATTTTTATTTTTTGTTTTATGATTTTTTACTGTTTTCTTTTTTTTAAAATATAAAAGTGGGAAAAAGAAACAAAAAGACAAAACTAAGGGAGACACAACTAAGGGAGAGAGAGAGGTGATGCTTGGCAGTGGAAGGGTTAATGGCCTGTTGCAAGGTGTCTAATTGCAACAACACAGAGAACACAGAGGCTTTTTAACCCCTCTGTGTCTCTGTGTCAGATGTTAAAAAAAAGCCTTTTCAACAAAAATTCTAATTGTTTTCCCCCCCACTGCCTACAAAGATGTTACTTGTCTTCTCTCCCCCAAAACATAAAACCCAACACCAAACAAACAAAACTTCAACAAAACCTAATAAACTTTTTAAAAGAAAAAAAGGCAAAGTAACAAAGCTCCAGGAGTGAAGGTGTAGTGCTAAGGGAGGGGTGTGGCAAAGTATCCAGGAGACAGTTCACTCTCCTGGGATAGAGACTTGAGCCTGACTCCCAGAAAACTAAAACTTAAATTAAACTAAGAAAAATACGACAAAAACTCCCAAAAATGAACAACACCGTGCACAAAGTGCTTATAAACAGAAAGGTGTTAAAATAAAACTTGTATTTGAGGGACTAAGACCCTAAAAAGCCTTTTGTTTGGAGCTCAAGCATGCACACAACATGCTCTCTAGCACAGTACTTGTAAGCAGGACACACACTCTGGCTAGCGGTCAAGCAAATTAACTTTGATTGACAGTCAGGCAAATGCACTTAGATTTAAGAAAATACATTTTTGGGGTTTTTAAAAGTAGACAACTAGTAAACAATATTATATTGTATGCGTTGTGCACACACAGTATAAGCTGTGAGCCTGACACACACACTTGCAATCAGGGAGACAGGCAAATTAAGTTAGATTACACAGAAAAAAAACAAAGAAAAAAAAATGATGTTATAGCCCTAAAAAGGGCTTTTTGGGGTGCTGTGTTTACAGCAGAGATCTGATGAGTCCTTCAGCACTGCACTGGACACTGAATAAACTTGCCTAGCTATTGATTTCCCTATTCAATCAGCATCACCTACACTCTCCCTCCTCTCAGTAAGACTGCAAGTTAGTTATGATTCCAAAATGGCTGCTGTCCATGAGGTAGATGGCTCTGGAAGGGAGTGTATGCTGCTGATTGGCTGGAATGTGTCTGCTGACTGTGACATGCAGGGTCAAAGTTTGCTCAATGATAAAGTATTGGGGGCGGGTCGAATCTCGTATATGTTCGCTGTTCTCAGCGAACGCGAACATGCTATGTTCGCCGGGAAAAAATCCCCCGGCAAACTATTCGCGACATCTCTACCTGTCATATGTATGCAATACTGGAACAAATGATCCAGGGTCCATACCTCTGTGAGAGGTGTGAGCATGTTGCCTCTCTGGAAGCTCAAATTGGAGATCTGGAGCGGAGAATTGCAGCACTTAGTGATATTGCTCCACTGGAAAGGGGGTTGGTGCTCACTGAGCACAGTTTAGCTGGGCCTAGCATGGAGGGCAGAGCTGGGGCTAGTGAGGATGTCCAGGGAGGTAGCTGGGTTACAGTTACAAGGGGAAGCAGGGGGAACAGGAGGAGGCAGGCCAGTTCTGAGTTGGCAAACACCAACATATTTGCCAGATTGAGTGAAACTGTTGGGGATGTCCATTCAGGAATGGCAATGCCAGATAGAGCTGTTCCCTCTAACAGCCGGGAGAACAGCTCTACTGGAGGAGAGGGAGGGCAGTATAGGCAGAGCAACAGACATGTTTTGGTTGTAGGGGACTCTATTATTAGGAAGGTAGACAGGGTGATTTGTCACCCAGATCCCAGCAATCTAACAGTTTGCTGTCTCCCGGGTGCTCGGGTTCGTCATGTTGTGGATCGGGTAGACAAATTATTGGGTGGGGCTGGAAATGAACCGGCGGTCTTGGTACACATTGGTACCAATGACAAAGTTAGTGGAAGATGGAGTGTCCTAAAGAATGATTTTAGAGAACAAGGTAATAAGCTGAAGGCAAGGACCTTCAAGGTAGTATTTTCTGAGATACTACCAGTGCCACGTGCTAGCCCAGGGAGGCAGAAGGAGCTTAGGGAGGTTAATGCGTGGCTAAAGATGTGGTGCACTAAGGAGGGGTTTGGGTTTTTAGAGCACTGGGCTGACTTCTCACTTCGGTACAATCTCTACAGTAGGGATGGATTGCACCTTAATTATGAGGGAGCTTTTGTACTAGGGGATAGGATGGTAGAAAGGCTGGAGGAGTTTTTAAACTAGTAGGTGGGGGGGAGGGACTAGATATAAGTAATGGGGTAGAAAGTGTAGAGGGTATAAGGGATGAATTAACAACTCATAGGGGAGGAGATGGGGGAAGGGGTAGTATAGTCAATATGGAGGTAGTACTAAGTAATTCAAGTACAGTGGCAGGCACTTCAGAACTACAGACTCATAACATAAGGTGTATGCTTGCTAATGCCAGAAGCTTGCCAGGAAAAATGGGAGAGTTAGAATTATTAGCAATTAATGAAAAATGGGATTTATTAGGCATTACTGAAATGTGGTGGGATGAATCTCATGACTAGACTGTTAATCTGGATGGTTATAACCTATTTAGGAAAGATAGAGGCAATGGTAAACGAGGAGGAGGTATTGTGATCTCTGGAGCTAAAAAAAGTTTTTTTTTTCAAGCAGCTTTAAGTTGTTTTTTGCATGAAAAAATATTAAGTAAAACATGTTTAAACTTCATTGAAACAAACAGGAAGTGAACATAGCATATGTAGATTTAATTGACAGACAAGACCATCTATATTATTGCTCATTGGCTGACAGGGGAAAGCCTCCAGATATTTTTTTTTCTGCTTTGAGAACCTATTTTTTTTTTAAAAGAAATCATATTATCTATTACTATTTTATATGCAACAAAGAATAAAATGCTTTCAATGTCCCTATGAAACATACTATTTTAAAGAAATACACTAGTGTAATTATAAAATGCCTGTAATTTATTACCTTTTAAATGCAATTCAGCTTCCTGAAGTTGGAGGAGATTTTGATCTCACAGGAAATTCTAGCTACACAATGGGTATTTGGCATCTACATGTGCCATAGCTTCCAGTAAAAGAAATAAAAGTAATAGAAAGCTCAATACTACAGACTCATAACATAAGGTGTATGCTTGCTAATGCCAGAAGCTTGCCAGGAAAAATGGGAGAGTTAGAATTATTAGCAATTAATGAAAAATGGGATTTAATAGGCATTACCGAAACATGGTGGGATGAATCTCATGACTGGACTGTTAATCTGGATGGTTATAACCTATATATGAAAGATGGAGGAAATGGTAAACGAGGAGGAGGGATTTGTCTGTATGTTAAGCCTGAATTTAAGCCTATAGTCAGAGAAGATATTTATGGTGGACCTAGTGATAAAGCTGAATGTTTGTGGGTAGAGTTAAATAGCGGAGCAGCAAATTCCAAAAGAATATTAGTAGGAGTATGCTATAAACCCCCAAATATAGCTGAAAGTGAGGAAATACAATTATTGTTGCAGATTGAAAATGGAGCTAACCATGGTCAAGTTCTAATAATGGGAGATTTTAATTACCCTGAAATAAACTGGACTAAATGAGACCAGCAGTTCATCTAAGGGGAGCAGGTTCTTGAGTACACTCAGGGATCCTTATCACGCCCAGGTTGTATAAGAGCCTACTAGAAATGAAGCTATCTTAAATTTACTCATCACAAATAATATTGATATAGTATCAAATGTTGGAATAGGGCAACCTTTGGGAAACAGTGATCACAACACAATCTCGTTTGAGATTGAATTAAAAAAACAACATTTTAAGGGGCCAACGAAAACTCTTAATTTTAAAAGGGCAGATTTTACTGGACAACATTTAAATCCTTACTAAATATACATACACATCGGCATGTACCGTGTGGGAATAAAAGTAAAAGGAGTAAATCCTATCCAATGTGGCTTAACAATGATTTAAAGATCAAGATACGGAGTAAAAAACAGGCATTTAAATTATACAAACAAGAGGGGATAGAGACTGCCTTACAGGAATACAAAGAAATCAACAAGGCTTGCAAAAGGGCGATTAGACTGGCTAAAATAGAAAATGAAAAATGAATTTCAAAAAAGAGTAAGACTAACCCTAAAATATTTTTTAAGTATATTAACGGGAAGAAGGCGAGGAAGGAAGCTATAGGAACATTACAATGTGAAACAGGCTGTATGAAAATTAGTGACCAGGAAAAGGCAGATGAGCTAAATAGGTTCTTTTCCTCGGTATACACAAGGGAGGTACCAGTGGTTGGGACACTGCGACATAATGGGGCTACACTACCTTTGCCAAATAATTGGTTAACACAGGAAGTAATCCAAAACAGGTTGGAAAAAATAAATGTTAATAAAACCCCGGGTCCTGATGGAATACATCCAAGGGTACTAAGGGAACTGGGTTCTGTAATAGCCAAACCATTATATTTAATTTTTCAAGATTCACTCAACACAGGGTCTCTACCAGATGACTGGAGAAAAGCTGATGTGATACCTATATTTAAAAAGGGAGCAAGAGCAAATCCGGGGAATTATAGACCAGTGAGCCTCACTTCTGTAGTGGGGAAGATTTTAGAAGGGTTAATAAGGGATAATATACAAGAATATGTCTATTTGAACAGGATTATAAGTAGGAGTCAACATGGATTTATAAGGGATAGGTCATG
Organism: Discoglossus pictus; assembly: GCA_027410445.1. Lineage (NCBI taxonomy): Eukaryota > Metazoa > Chordata > Amphibia > Anura > Alytidae > Discoglossus > Discoglossus pictus. Next base: position 87,414,667 of record CM050169.1, read on the forward strand.
TCAAACAAATCTAATTAGTTTCTATGAGGAGGTTAGTAGGAACCTGGATCAAGGCAACTCAGTGGATGTAGTCTTTTTGGTTTTTGCAAAGGCTTTTGATACAGTGCCACATGGGAGACTATTGTGCAAACTAAGAGATACCGGAGTTGCAGTAAATATCTGCTCATGGATTGAGAGCTTGCTAAAAGACAGGAAGCAAAGGGTTGTTGTAAATGGAACATACTCTGATTGGACTAATGTGGTAAGTGGGGTTCCTCAGGGTTCAGTATTAGGTCCTCTCCTTTTTAACATATTTATTAATGACTTAGAGGTAGGATTGGAGTGTGGTGTCTCCATTTTCGCTGATGACACGAAGTTGTGCAAGGTAATTAAATCAGATAGTGATGTGCTTTCCCTCCAAAGGGATTTACATAAAATTGAGGAATGGGCATCTAAATGGCAGATGAGATTTAATACGAATAAATGTAAAGTTATGCACCTGGGAAGGAAAAATAGCCATGCAATTTATAATCTTAATGTGAGGACTTGACACTGCTGGGTTTTGAACCCTGGTCCCCAGGCTGCTGAACCTCTTCCCTACCACTGCGCCAGCCTGTGAATTCCTTTGAGATCTGATAACCTTGACTCTGCTAGCAATAGTATCAGTGCCTAAGTCTCTTCAGCTGTGCCTGGTCAGGTGTCTGGTCCTTGGCCTATATAAGGCACTTCCTGTCAATGTACCTTGCCAGATTATTGTGGTTCCTGTTCCCTTCAATAAAGCTTGTTCCTGTTTCACCTACAACTTGCTGAATTGTATTATTGCTGACCTAGGCTGCTGGTCTCCAAAACCTTGTGAATCCTTTATCATTACAGAATAATCTGGCACTTTTCATGGAGACCACCAGGACAGATTCTGCATTGGCCCAGCAGGTTGCTTTATTTGCAAGAACTGTGCAGACCCAGGCACAGACCATTCAAGTGCTGCAGGACCAGGTAGCTGAACTGCAAAGTAAAGTTCAGTCAATGCACAGTGAGTATACCAGCTACAGGGCACGTGATGTTGCGGCTGCTACTGTTACACCTGCACAAGATGCCTGCTTGCCCCTACCAGAAAAGTTTGGAGGAGATTGCAAAAGATTTAGGGGTTTCCTAAATCAATGCCGTTTGCACTTCATGATGTTACCTCACCGATTTCCTTCTGAAAGAGAGAAGGTGGGATTTATTTTCTCCCTATTCAAAGATGAAGCCCTGGCTTGGGGCTCCCCTCTTCTGGAACAGTCCAGTCCAGTCTTGGGTAATCTAAATTACTTTCTTGAGGCAATGTGCCTAGTTTTTGATGACACCAATCGATGTGCTACAGCAGAAGCCACTCTCCTTCATTTGCATCAAGGGAGGCGCTCTGTGGCTGAATATGCTGCTGAATTCAGACAGTGGGTTGCTGATACTACCTGGAACCAATCAGCCCAGAGGTTCCACTTCAGAAAAGGTCTCTCAGAAGCTATAAAAGATGAGCTAGCTCGTGTTGATCTTCCTGCTGACTTTGATGCATTTGTGCGTTTGGCTATCCGTATTGATCGGAGACTGTCTGAAAGAAGATTGGAAAGACAGGGCTCTTTTAGACCAAGTGCTACTCCTATTTCCTACTCAAGCATTTTTACTTCGACCCCACAAACACCTACAGACTCTGAGCCAGAAGCTATGCAGGTAAATCTAATAAGAGGGCTATTATCCAATGAAGAAAAACAGTGGCGACGCACTCACAATTTATGCCTGTATTGTGGTAGTGCAGGGCACTATGCCATCAATTGCCCTAGCAAAAGAACAATAGCTATGGCTGCTGAGGGTGCACAGATTCTACACCAATCCCAGATTTCAGATCAACTGGATTCTGTCACACAACCCTTGTTTTCTCTGGCTCATGGTGAAGAGGGTATGTTGACTCAACATCCTCATTTTGTGGTGCCTATCACGTTGCAATGTGGTGATCGTAAAATTTAGACTACAGCTATGATAGATTCTGGAGCATGCGGAAACTTTATGGACATTAAATTTGCAGCCGGAAATAGAATTCAGTCTATCCCTAATTCTTCACCTGTGTTATTGGAGACAGTAGACGGTTCTCCACTTACGTCAGGCCCGGTTACACATGAGACTGTGCCCTTAAAGTTGACTCTGGAAGTGAATCACCATGAGGCTATATCTTTCCACCTAATTTCCTCAACACAGTTTCTAGTGATTTTGGGGGTACCTTGGCTTGCTCTGCATAACCCACAGATTGATTGGAAGATCAGAACTTTTTCCTTTCCTTCAGAACACTGCTTAATGAATTGTCAACCCTCTAAGGTAACACCTGTTCCCACAACAATTAATGAAATGGTTGCTACAAACTTGACTAAGCTTCCTCTACAATATCAGGATTTTGCAGATGTCTGTTCAGCTTCCACCCCACAGGCCTTATGATTGCCCAGTAGAGCTGTTGCCTGGGGCTGCTATCCCGTTTGGCCGTATATATTCCCTTTCTGAGCCTGAATTGAAAGCTCTTCGTGAATACATACAAGAAAATCTTGCCAAAGGCTTTATTCGACCATCTACTTCTCCAGCAGGAGCTCCTATATTCTTTGTAGAAAAGAAAGATGGCAGCCTACGGCCATGCGTTAATTACAGGGACATTAATAACATCACTGTTAAAAACCGCTACCCCTTGCCTCTCATTCCTGAATTTTTGGAGAGACTTTGCTCAGCTTAAATATTTACAAAGCTTGATCTTTAGGGGGCATATAATCTGGTTCGCATAAGACCAAATGATGAATGGAAAACAGCTTTCAGAACCAGGTACGGGCATTACGAATATCTAGTAATGCCATTTGGGCTGTGTAATGCCCCTGCAACTTTCCAGCATCTTATCAATGATGTACTACGAGATCTCCTGGATCAATTTGTCGTGGCATATTTGGATGATATCCTAATATTTTCTGATAATCTTGAAAACCACAGAAAACAGGTCTGTATAGTTCTGGAGCGCCTTCGTACCCACCACCTATACATTAAACTGGAAAAATGTAAGTTTGAACAAACAGAAATTCAATTCCTGGGGTATGTAATAACTCCCAAAGGTTTAAGTATGGACGCAAGTAAAATTAAAACTGTGCTGGACTGGCCCATCCCCAAGAATGAAAAAGATATTCAGAGATTTGTGGGGTTTGCCAATTTTTACAGGCGTTTCATTAAGAATTTCTCTGCCGTTATTACACCGATCACTGAACTCACACGTAAAGGGACTCCTTTTCAGTGGTCCGATAAGGCTGATACCGCATTTTCCTGATTAAAGACTCTGTTTACATCTGCCCCCGTCCTGGCACATCCTCAGCCGGAATTACCATTTATTGTGGAAGTTGATGCTTCTGATTCAGCTGTTGGTGCTATACTGTCTCAGAGGACTGGACCTAAGATGCTGTTACATCCGTGTGCCTTCTTTTCCCACCAGATGGTGCCAGCAGAAAGAAACTATGACATATGGAATAAAGAACTATTGGCTATAAAAGCTGCCTTCACCGAATGGAGACATCTCTTGGAGGGAGCCACCCATCCAATTACTGTCCTCACAGATCACAAAAATCTGGAATGTATTCGATCAGCTAAGAGACTGTCAGCCAGACAAGCACGCTGGTCCCTATTCTTCTCGAGGTTTAATTTTTTGGTTACATACCGTCCTGGCTCCAAGAATGGTAAGGCGGATGCCTTGTCTAGAATAGCTGACCCCCTCCATACTACCGTAACCAAGACCACCATCTTGCCGGAGGATATATTTATAGGAGTCACATTTCCTTCTGATCTGATGTCTCGCATTAAAAAGGGCTACGCTGAAGACCCAGTTCTTCGTGATCCTCCTCGTGATCTCCATATGACGATGCTTAATGGGTTTTGGATTTTTCAACAACGTCTGTTTGCTCCGGAGTCAGTGCGACTGGACCTTTTACGTCTCTACCATGACTCAAAACCAGCAGGGCATCCAGGAATCCGAAAGACACAAGAGCTACTCGCCCGATTCTTTTGGTGGCCCAAGTATTATGAGGGTGTTAAGAAGTATGTGTCCTCTTGTGATGTATGTGCCAGACATAAGACTCCTCGCTCATCCCCTGTTGGCTTGCTTCAGCCTCTTCTGATTCCTCATCGTCCCTGGGGATCTATATCCAGGGACTTTATTGTGGAACTACCTCCCTCTAAGGAACACACTACCATTCTTGTTGTTGTGGACAGGTTAACTAAGATGGGTCATTTCATACCAGCTCGTGGTCTCCCTTCAGCTAAACAGACGGCTGACCTGGTTATTCGGTAAATATTTTGCTTGCATGGAGTGCCTGATGAAGTAGTTTCAGACAGGGGAGTGCAGTTTACATCTCGTTTTTGGAAAAAAAATTGTTCTAATCTAGGTATTAATGTAAATCTGTCATCAGCTTTTTATCCACAAAGTAATGGACAGACTGAGCGAACCAACCAGACTTTGGAGCAATATTTGCGGTGCTATATTAGTTACCTGCAGGATGACTTGCTGGATTTTCTACACACGGCGGAATTTCCCTATAACAATGCCCAACACTGCTCCACTTCTTTGAGCCCATTTTTTGCCAACTATGGTTACCATCCAACCTTTCTAGTGAGTCTCCCAATTACTACTTCCATTCCTGCAGTCACTGATCGGCTAACCACCTTACGAGATTCCCAAGACCTGTTGAAGGAGACTCTTTCGAAGGCTCAGGAATGTTACAAGAGAGCTGCTGATAGAACGGAGGCCCCAGTTTATCATGTTGGTGACAAGGTTTGGCTGTCAACAAGGAATCTTAAGCTTAAATTGGGTCAGAGGTTCATGGGACCTTTTGAGATCATCGCTCAGATCAATGCTGTCACTTTTCGTTTGCAACTTCCAGATTCCATGAGAATACATCCGGTGTTTCACGTTGCACTGCTGAAACCTTTCCATGTTAACACTTTCCCTGGCCGAGCCCTGCCTGCCCCACCTCCAGTCCTCGGGGATGGTGAGGATGAATACAAGCTCAGAGTTCCGAGAAAAACAGTTATTACACTGCATTCTGGGAAGTGGAGCTGGGACACACAAATGTGGCCACAAATGCCTTGCTCTTCATTCCATAGCCATTATTAAACATGGCTTCCTGTAAGCTTATGCATGCTGTATTACACAACTTTAATGCAAAGCCAAGGTTGGAATAAAGACAGGCTGAGTATCCAATCCATGTACAGCTGTTTCAAGATGACTGGCTATCATCAGCATGGAGCGGGATCTCGGCCTGTGTTGTGGAAATGATGAGTAGGTAGTTCACCACAACAATCATTTATAATATGGTGGGCAAAAGAGCGATAGAAGCCCTCCACCGTACAGAAGTACAGAAAAAATATACACATATGTGTACACATATACACATATATATATATATATATATATATATATATATACACACATGTGTGTGTGTATATATATATATATATATATATATATATATATATATATACATACACATAAGCTCAAAGACTGGGCCTTCCATTTTTTTTTGTAATGTGTTAATATTGTTTTACCTTGATCACAACCCATTTATAGCACTACGGAATATGTTGATGCGTTACAAATAAACTATCATAATAAGAATAATAATAATGAGCTATTATATTGGAAACATTTATTGTTTTAGCGTAAAGTGACCTTACTTCTCCTTGACCTAGACATATGGGACAAGGTGCGTTAAACATGTAACTCAACCCAATAAAGACACAACCACTGAATTGGGGTATAACCAGGCCACAGCTTTATTACCACAACATATGATAACAAATATATAACCAAAACACGAGATGTAGCGATACACCCCCAAGCGGAAGGAGCTCACCCTCCCAGTGGCCAAATGGAACCCCTTGCCCAATGAACCTCCAGTACCAACCAGGACCGGATACCTTCTCAACCAATGAACTGCCACCCGCAAGACAGATAGTCTAAGCACCACCAACCCCCTCCATGGCCTAAATGATACCCACCTTCAATATATAATTAAATAAAGCTAACCCCACTTCATTAAAGTGCACCCCATCAGATGATTAATACTCATGAGTCCCGAGGACCTCCAAGTCTCTATGTCGAATAGAAAACCCCACAACCTCCTAAGAAATGATGCCATTATCGTGTCCACCCTGCTCCTAGCCCGTCCAACCTTTAATGGTCATTAGCTCCTCCCCATTTTAATCTGGGTGTCATCTGGGACCAGATAACCAACAAACCTGGGAATAACTCCCTAAGCCTCAAAATATCCCATTTCATAATACGAATTAACTCTTTCATGGGCATAGAACCCAGATAATTTCCCCCCACATGCAACAAGATCTCCAGAGGAGGGAATAACCTTGCATACCCAACAATTTTTTTACAAAACCTGTCCCCACTTCATTCCCCAAATCCCAAACCATTTTACAGAGACTGCTTCCTCTGGAAAACCCAACTGTTGACCATTATCCTGAATAGCTGCCGACCTACATGCCCAATATATGTATGAATGCACCACAATCCATAACTGTAACGGGCCCCTGCAAACAAGAGAAATAAGACAGTATAAATGCAAGACTTGTATTTGTAACGTACACATCCTTGGCAATGTAGCCTACCCAGGCAGTTATAAAGAAACCCCAATTCCCGGATTAGCCCTGAAGGCCATTCAACTGACCAGATTGCATAGGTGAGGTGGGAAGTGCTCAGGGGCTGTCTCCTAATGCTAATGGTGCAGCGTCCTTGGATTTACTCCAATTTCTCCTTGACAAAGCGTCTGCTATGATGTTCTTCACCCCGGCTATGTGAGAAGCACAGACATCGCAATACCAATTGTCTCAGCAGCTTGACTACTGGAGGCGAAGAGGCAGTAGTTGAATTAATTGCCTGCACCACACTTAAGTTGTCGCAATGGAATATTACATGCCTGTCCCTCAAACTATCTCCCCACAAGTTACCACTATCGGGAACAACTCGTGAAATGTTAAATTCCTAGTCAAACTGTCAAGACCCACTCTCTGGCTGGGGTCTGCTGACCGGATTTGGGTTACTCTGGACCTTGGAGTAGCTTTGAGTACAGGAACATCATGTCTCAGCCCTTGGGTTAGACTGAGCAATATTGACAGTAAGTCTGATGAATCTTACTGCAAGCATATGTCCCCGGGTAAATAATACATCTACACACCACGTCTTGATGAAAATTATGAACAACTTTATTTGGAAAACAACATCTTTTAAACAGGCATACAAAATCACCAGGAGGGCTATCTTTAGTCAGCCCCTAACTGCCTCTGGCCAATCAGGCAGGGAACCATGAGACTCCTCCCAGGTCCGCCCACTAGGTGTGGCTACCTAATTCAGTTGGTGTCTGGCTCTCAAGGGAGAAACATCTCCCTGTCCTCTGGACTTTGCCCTGATTCTCTGAGTGAGAATCCCTGTAGACCCCCTGGGGTTATGGTGCCTCAATGTCTGTATAGACCCCTTTGTTCTGGCCTTGCTATCACTTCAAGTGTTTACTTTAGGTGATAGCTGGAAGGCAGATGGGTGATCAACTCAGGTTACATATGCAGTCAATATGGATGACTGCACACAACATGGCTCCAACATTCCAATACAATATATTTACAGATATTACCACTACAACATTTTATAACCCACATGTTATGAGTTGAGGCAGTACTTCCCACGTCAGTCCACTTAATGCGTTATGACGACTTTATTAGTGGTGACGTGGTAACTGCCTCTTCTCTCAATGCATAACAATAACAGTGGGACTCTGCCCTGAATATATTACATTATAACAGTGGCTCTGGGAGCCCAAAACCTTCTGTTCAATAACATGTGGCAGGTAACAGTTCCAAATCCAAGATGGCCCCTGGCTGATTCATGACAACACCTCCCCAAGCGTGGCAGGAAACATCCATGCCCCTAGGATTTTCCTAGCCACGCTGATAGTCATGACTCTTCTGGATTGGCTAGGCCCTCTGCACTCTCTCCACGTTCAAGTCCTTTAGAAAACAGTCCCAAAGTGCAGAGTAACAACCTTCCCCAGCCCTTGGTCTTGCACCCACTGTATAGAGCAAATTGCTCTTCCCATTCACACCCACCCAAATAGTCTGGAATCCCAGAGTACAACAGGTGGGCCACAGTTTCTGTCCCATAGCAATCCTGTTCCCCCCAGACAGTCCCCACAGCTGGGCTGGGATCTCTAAAACAGTCTCTGGGCCTATGGGATTGCAAAGGGACAGTTCCTCTTGGCTTTCTTCCTCTGGTCCAGCTGTTTCCGTTGCTGCTTGGGGAGCTACGCTGCTCCCACCCAAGCTGTGCTTACACTCCTCTGACTTGGCTGGGGGGCTATGCTGCTCCCATCCAGCTGAAGTGCCGGACTCCTCCATTACCCGGGGTTGAGCAACTTTATCCCAGTCCTTTCTGTTGAACTGGGTCTTTGGAGTGGTGTCTGTTCCAGTGGGCCCCTGGACAATGGTTATCCAGGGTATCTCCCCACTTGGTACACCCTCTTTCATGGTGCCACTCTGCACCCATAATGCTTTTGCCAAAGCTGGCATGCTTGCTGCCCCGGCCTGGCTCTTTGTGCCCCTGGCACTCTCTTGCTGTGTGAGGTCAGGTTCCCTGTGGCCAGAAACCAATTCCTTTCCCTCCCCACAGTCTCTTAAACAACCCTCCTGGGCTCTGTGCTTCACTAGCACCTCTGGGAACAACTCCCCTGGGGTGTCAGGGTACAGACAGTGGTTATCTGATGCAGGCTGGGGAATCTCATCATTCCCACCCAGCCTGGCCTCTAAGGCTCCCTTCCCACCGTCCATCACACAATCATCCCGAGCCTCTGGCTCCATTAACAGTTCTGGCCAACACACTTTGCCTAGAACTTCTGAGGGCAGACTTAACTTATCTGGCCCTAGCTTGTGAGCAGTTCCCACTTCCTCTGGGATTAAATCTCTTGGGGTATCAGGGGGCAGACATGGATTATCTGACCCCACCCAGGGAACATTCCACTGGGTCTCTGGCTCTTGGGGCTGGTGACTAGGCCCTGACACAGTTACTGCATGTTCTAGGGGCAAACATTCTCCATCCCCAGGAGTTGGCAAAGGAACAGTGTTTACCCCTTCCCACTCCTCACTTTGTTTACAGTCTAGAAAAGCCTCTCCCCAGTTCCAGTGAGCATACTCACTCTGGTACATACCGTCTGAGTTGTAAGGGTCTGGTGAGCCGTCCTCCCATCCGGATGGGCCAAAATACTTCTTGGGTATCGCATCCCACAATTGAACATATTCAGCCTCCAGTTGCTGCTCTTGCCGAACCAGGGGTTCTAGCAAAGGAGCCTCCGGGAACCATGGTTCCAGTCCCAGACCCCGGCAGCGTTCAACAAACAAGTTATTATGTCTCCTTGCAGTTCCCATGCCACATTCCGGATCACCATTCAGAATCTCCTCAACCCCATATTGTAGATCCAAACGAAAATAGAGATGCTCTCTCCGGCCACCAAAGGACTCTACCCTGGCAAGATACTGTTCCTCCAAGTCGATCTCTTTCTCTACCAGTTCCTCCAACCAGCTTGCCAGCTCATGGCCATGCCATAATTGCAAGAATGCCATCCATTGATTTAGCAGGACCCTTCCTCTGTAGTCCTCTTGGATAAATCCGTCAATGCTGTCTTTATCATCCTGGGACTGTTTAAAATTCTGATTTGCCAGTTTGACTCTTACTGGCATCTCTGCAGGGATGACCCCAAGCCTTTGCTGAGCTTGGACACTCACCCCTGTACGTTCTTCCTGTATTTGCTGCTTTATTAGGTTCAGTCCTTTAATTGCCTCTTCCAGCGTTATCTCCCCGGGGCAAAACTCCCTGGCTATACTGAACCTGCGTCTTGCCTCCTTGGACATGTCCTCATACTGCTGCTCCATTTTCTGATCCTTCTCAGAGTACCCCACCACTGTGCCACCAATTGTCAAGACCCACTCTCTGGCTGGGGTCTGCTGACCGGATTTGGGTTACTCTGGACCTTGGAGTAGCTTTGAGTACAGGGACATCATGTCTCAGCCCTTGGGTTAGACTGAGCAATATTGACAGTAAGTCTGATGAATCTTACTGCAAGCATATGTCCCCGGGTAAATAATACATCTACACACCACGTCTTGATGAAAATTATGAACAACTTTATTTGGAAAACAGCATCTTTTAAACAGGCATACAAAATCACCAGGAGGGCTATCTTTAGTCAGCCCCTAACTGCCTCTGGCCAATCAGGCAGGGAACCATGAGACTCCTCCCAGGTCCGCCCACTAGGTGTGGCTACCTAATTCAGTTGGTGTCTGGCTCTCAAGGGAGAAACATCTCCCTGTCCTCTGGACTTTGCCCTGATTCTCTGAGTGAGAATCCCTGTAGACCCCCTGGGGTTATGGTGCCTCAATGTCTGTATAGACCCCTTTGTTCTGGCCTTGCTATCACTTCAAGTGTTTACTTTAGGTGATAGCTGGAAGGCAGATGGGTGATCAACTCAGGTTACATATGCAGTCAATATGGATGACTGCACACAACATGGCTCCAACATTCCAATACAATATATTTACAGATATTACCACTACAACATTTTATAACCCACATGTTATGAGTTGAGGCAGTACTTCCCACGTCAGTCCACTTAATGCGTTATGACGACTTTATTAGTGGTGACGTGGTAACTGCCTCTTCTCTCAATGCATAACAATAACAGTGGGACTCTGCCCTGAATATATTACATTATAACAGTGGCTCTGGGAGCCCAAAACCTTCTGTTCAATAACATGTGGCAGGTAACAGTTCCAAATCCAAGATGGCCCCTGGCTGATTCATGACACAAACCACACATAAACCAATCCTCCGGACAATTCTTTTTTTTGTGCACCATTTTCCCTTAAAATACGGGCCTCAACCTAAAAAGCCAGCCGCATCAGCATCTATTAAACACTGGCTTCTCCAATATCAGTGTGCACCCATTAAAATGCAGGAGAAAAAAATCCCAAACTCGAAGGTCAGTACTGAGTTCCACCGATATCCTAATATGGTGATGAGAAAGCCTAACGCCCGCCGTGGTCAATGATAACCTCCTAGAGAATATTCTCCCCATCGGAATAATGAGGCATGCAAAATTGAGTTTTCCAAGGAGGGATTGCATTACTTTTAATGTGACCTCCTTGCACCCCAACACCCCCGAAATTGACTCCCTAAGGTCCTTAACCTTATTAACCGGAAGCCTACACTCCATCTTAACGTTATCAATCAAAATGCCTAAAAAACTAAGAGACTTACATGGGCCCTCAGTCTTATCCTCCGCAAGGGGAATACCGAACTCTAACGCCAGCTCCAGAAAATAACGCAGTAAAACGCTGCAATCTAGCGACTCCGCCGGACCCACAAATAATCCAGTCCGCCGACAAAGGACCCACTGAATGAAAGAACTAAACTTTTCAAAATAAGAACAAGAAATAGAACACCGCATCGGGAGGCACAAATCAACGAAATAACAGCCTAAGTTAAAACAGCCCAGTAGATGATGGGATTCCGGGTGAACTGGTAACAGCAGAAAAGCAGACTTAATGTCCACCTTGGCCAACAATGCCTCCTGACCAACTTAACCGCCTGATTAAATGAAGCATACATAACAGATGACAGCTCTTTATCAATCCCATCATTCACTGAGCAACCCTTAGGGTAATTAGCCTGAAAGAGCCAGTCTCCTTCTTAGGTACCAGGCCCAAAGATGACACCCTCAAACCAGTAATCGGAACCACCTCAAAAGGACCCACCATCCTATCTTTTGCCACTTTCTCCAAAAGCTTCCTCTTAACTGCCTCAGGATTGTCCCTAGCTGATTTTAAGTTAGGGGGCCTATCCAATCCCCCCCCCCCCTCTACCACAGATGGGATAGGAAAACAAAACTCAAAACCATTAACCAACAAACTAGCATTAGCCCCCTTACCTACAACCTTAGCGTACTGGTTTAGCCATACCCGCATCCTTTCTAATAGCACCGGGCTCCTCCCCTTTTTGAGATTGCTCACCTGGCTTTTGACCTTTTTGCTTTCTAAAACAACGAAAAACAGGGCGGGATAACCCACACTCCAAAAACTTGTGATTAAACTTACACAAAGCCCCCCATTTGCATGAACTTTCATTGAAAGCACAACAACACCCTTTTTTACCCACACTACTTGAAGAAGGCTTAGGCCCTGCGGCTGCTACCGGCCTTTAGGGGGTAACGATTTTAAGCCAATTCCCCATATCCCTGTCGTCCCACTGCATATTAGGACATACCGCCATTTTTGGTCTAAACCTCTCATCATAAGCCCACCAAGATAAACCCCCATAAGTCAGATGGATCCCCTCAATCTCACCCAGGTAACAGAAAAGAGAAGAGCAGTACTCTGGATGCTTTTCCCCCACAGTTATAAATATGATTAATTAACTAATTTTGGAGCTGTAATGAAGAGGTTATTATGCTTGAATGTCTTGCTTGTGGATATCCAGTTATCTGTGATGTTATCTGTAATAAGGAACAAAGGAAAGCCAACTTTCCCGGATGACACCCTGCTGGTGATTAAACAACAAATGGTCCTTACTAAAAGCCTCAGGGATGAATTTGCATCATGGACACAATGCACAGGATTCAACTCAAAAGAGACAAAAGGTCGAGCAAAGGTGCAATGAAGAATCACATCCAGGGGTCATTCACTGATGAAAGGTTTGAATGGCTGGGACAATCCCAGGGTGTGGCTATGATGTGTATAACTGGGCCAAATAGACTTGCTGGGTAGTAGAATTATCGTAGGAAAGGAACAGAGGAATACTCTACACTCTTGCATACACACATTAGTATTTACACACATTAGTATTATATAGGTAGAGCCTTGTATTTCAGATGCCAATCTCACCACTACTGTTGTATGTTAATAAACCCTTTAACCCTTTATAGCAGTCAGATGTAAGTTAACTGGTCAGGATATACGGTTAGAATTCCAGTATAAAAAGACTATATTTAACACCCACTATACTGGCAAAAATTACATATGCCTGAAGCCAGTTAGTAAAATTCTTGGGAATTTTTCTATATCTCCTCCTACGCTCTTCCTCCTTTTTTGATTCATCCTTCTCATCGTGCTTGACTTCAATAAAATTATCCAAAGGCAACAACTAGAACAATTCTACTTCTTCCAAATTTTTTCCATAATCTCCTTAGACACATGTTCCCCTACGGGCCCAATCGAACATAGAGCTGACTTTTTCTTGTCTCCTCCATTGTCTCTGAAGCCTCTGCAATGATAAGAATCTCTCTCCCTGCTTCTGTCACCCCACCTCCTCTCACCACCTCGGTGCAGCCTCGGTGACCTCATTCATGATCGAGACCTCCTAACAGGGGAAAACGTACTTCTGTTCCTGCGGGCCACTGACGGCGATCCCCCACTCCTATCACCCCACCTCTCCTTAGTCTTCCTGCCTCTGAAATCACAAGCATAGGTTGACCGCCTGCTCTTTCCGGCGCCACCTGTTCTGGCCTCCAGCTCCTGTCCACCGCGTCTCCTGCCGATCGGTGTCAATGACCGATGTTGCGAGGAACACAGAGTTAACCTTCTGTCCTGCTGCGGCCGCCTGCTTCTCCTAGTCGGTGAATTTGCTGATCTCGCCGCCGGACCTGCTTCTGGTCGTGCCCCGCTCCCGTCAGATGGACCTCCACCTGGGTCACAGAAAACAGATAGGGGGCAGCTGCTACCTTCCCTATTGCCCCAGTCCTCTCATTATCCCTCTCCATCTCTAGCTCCAAGCTGTAGGCTCCCTCATCCCCGCTGGCCCTTCCTACTTCCTTCTGCTCCTCTGCCTCCACTTGCTTGTCCCCAGCTAGTTCATCTTGCTGCCTCTCCCCCAAATGCTGGCGTTTCTGTGTAGCCCTGCTCATCCCACATGCTGGCTGCCTAGTCCTGTTGCCCCCCCAAACTTCTGCCTCCCGTTGGGCCTGCCTTCATATTCTCCTTCGCCTGCTCCCTCTCCTCCCTCTGCAGCTCCCCTGCCCCCCCCAGCCTCATGTGTGCTGCCCCTTTCCCAGCTACCCTTAATATGGCCCCCCCAGGCCTTGCTCCCGTTTCTCTCTGCCCCTCTCCTTGCTTGCCCTTTGCCCCCTTTCACTGCCCTCTGTCCCTCCTCCTCAGACCTCTGTCCTAAAGGCGCTGCGATTTCCGCCTCACGGCACCCGTCTGCGTTGCTCCATCCTCACTGGGTGACCTGATCTTCTTTCGCGGATGGATCTCTGTCACCATCTGTTTGCCGCAGGCGTGCTCCTGCACCGGACTCCTTCCAGGCCCTCCATCATGCTTGCCACAACACTCCGCCGCCATCCTCGGACCTCCTGTTCCCATCTAACCCCGCTAACTACTGACCGGTAAGTCACTTCTTTGCTCTTCCAGGCCCGACCCTCCTCCTTCCTGCTGTCTTGCCGCTCCCTCGCTCACTTGACCCGCCGGTCTGCACAGCAGTCTCCTCGCGGTGGTCCCACTTTGCCGCCGGGGGTCTCTTCCGATGGGCTGAGTCTCTGGGGAGGCCTGGATCTCCTCACTGGTCTCCCTCTTCCGCGGCCTCTGGTCCCTCCAGGTGCTCCTCTTTTTCATCTGTGGGTGGCCTGATTGCTGCCACCACTGCCTGCAGCCACTGGGGGCCGTGCACCGCCACTTGCTCTCTCAGCTGGAGCACTAAAGTGTCCAAAATTGGGGAGGCCATGGCAGATCTGTTGCTTCCTCGCCGAGTTCTATAAGAGAGGGAAAACCTCACTACATAAAACCTCCCATTAAGCCCCACCTACCACTAACTAACACTCCCCAGCACTATAGCCAGATGAAATGCCCCTTCCCCTATTCAGTCTCCAGGGGCAAACTTTATTTAAATATTTGATGTTTATGAACTATGCATATTACAGGGTTGCTTTGTAGCTAAATGTTTCCAATAAGATGAGTGCAGCCCTGCTGTGTGCATATTTATAACCATATATATTTTATTCACGCACTCCTCATTTCTGCAGTAACAGGGCACTTTGTCGTGACTCTCTGTTTCAAGTGCACAGGGATTAATAATTAACTTACACTGACACCCAAATCAGGCTTGCTTAATAACTCATATCTGGTAAGCTGGGTGTGGTGCAAAACACCAAAACCTGATAACGGAACTATGCAAGAGCAAACAGAGCCTGGAGAGTAGTATTATTATATAAAGAAAATAACTAATAAACACGACTGGACAAACACAGTTAGGAATATCTGACAGCAAAATAATTGAAAACTGAATTTTAAAAGGCACCACATGGGAGATGAAGCATCAGATAGAGGAGAATCAGTAGTGTATGAAAACATAGTTTTGGATGAAACAATCCCAAAATAAACATTAAAAAACTTACCCTAGATGGAATCTAGTGTTAGAGTGAGAGGAGCTTTTGGAGATTGGAGAGTAGTTGGCATCTATTTTACTTATTTTATATTACAAATACTTAATTTACAGGCAATTTTCCAGAAACATAACTACTGATAATATATAATAAACCAACACATAGGGCAATCCTACACATAGATACACATTTAGCTAGGCCACACCATGCACACAACCCTATACCCAAAATATAGAAATAAAAAACTCATTTGTTTTACAACATACATGCATACATATACACTTTTTGATCCTTATTTTATATTTGGGATTGCAATGGAGGGAAGCGCAAGGAGGGGAGAGGGGGTTAGGAGTGGTAGGAGTGGCAGTTCTGGGTGAGAGGGTAGGAACACAGGTAAAGCTACTGCCGGTGCAGCCGGTAAAAGGCACCAAGGCCCCTGACCTCTGAGGGGCCCTCGTGGACCTCCTGTGGGTCCATGTGGCCCCTGCAGCCCCCCTGTGGCCCTTGTGGCCCTCACAGCCCCCTGTGTCCCTCCCGTTGCCCCCATGGCCCTTTTGTGGTTCCTGCTGGCCTTCTGTGACCCCCGCAGATCCCCTGGCCCCAGCAGATCCTATATGGTAGCCGCGGGTTACCTGTGGCCCCCGCAGAATTTATGTGGCCCTGCGGGACCCCTGTGGCCCCAAGGGTCTCCTGTGGCACCCAAGGTTCCCCATGTAAACCCTAGGGCTCCCACAGACTTCATGTGTGGCCCATGTGGCCCACTGTGGCTCATCACAGGCTCCTGCGGTCCCCTGTGCCCCTTGCCAGCCCAGTAAGCCCCACAGCCCCTTATGGCCCCTGTGGACCTCCCATGGGTCCCCTGCAGCCCCTTACGGCTCACTGTACGTCCCAACAGGCCCCATGGGCCCCCATCAGGCACTGTGGCCCCCACAGCCCCTTATGGTCCCACAGACCTCTCATGGGTCCCCTGCAGCCCCTTAAAGCTCTCTGTGCCCCCCCAAAGGCCCCAAGGGTCCCCTGCAGGCCCTGTGGCCCCACAGCCCCTTATGGCCCACTGTGCCCCCCCACATGTTCCAGGGGCCCCATGTGGCCCCCACAGCCCCTTATGGCCCTGCAGACCTCCTGAGGGTCCCCTGCAGCTCCTTATGGTCCACTCTGGTCCCCCACTGTGCCCCTTATGGACCTCTGTGGCCTCCCTCAGCCCCCTGTGGTCCCGCAGCCCCCTGTGACCTCCCTCGGCCCCTTATGGGCCCCACAGTCCCTGCTGGCCCCCGCTGCCCCCTCGGACCTCTGTGGCCCCCCTCGACCCTCTGGCCTGCAGTGGACAGGTAAGAATCCGCTCTGTAAATCAGTGCAGAGTTTTCTGTCCTGTTGCAGTAATCAGTGATAAAGGTGAGAGTGGGTGTGGCTTGTTATGTGTAAGTTATATCTGTGTGCATTTGTGTGAGGTCCTGTTTGAATTTGCTCTGTAAATCAGTGCAGAGTTTTCTGTCCTGTTGCAGTAATCAGTGACACAGGTGAGAGTGGGTGTGGCTTGAGCTTAGGAGCTTTCAATCATTTCTAATGTAAGTGAAATTAGTGTGTAGGAGATTAAATAAAAGGAGGAAATCCAAAGAAAAGTTGTATTATAAGAAAAAACAGAAAACAAACGTATATATTTTTTTTCTGTTTTGTTTGGGTTAAGGTGTAGAAAAGCAATCTTTATACAAATACATTGATTTGTTTTCTCACTGTATTTTTGTAACTGATAATCATGAGTCAGTTCAGTGGCAACCTCACTCAGTGTACATCCTGGCAAATGTATGCACTACTGGAACAGATGATCCAGGGTCCATACCTCTGTGACAGGTGTGAGCATGTTGCCTCTCTGGAAGCTCAAATTGAAGATCTGGAGGGAAGAATTGCAGCACTTAGTAATACTGCTTCACTGGAAAGGGAGGTGGTGCTCACGGAGCACAGTTTAGCTGGGCCTAGTATGGAGGGAGGAGCTGGGGCTAGTGAGGATGCCCAGGGAGGTAGCTGGGTTACAGTTAGAAGGGGAATCAGCGGGAACAGGAGGAGGCAGGCCAGCTCTGAGTTGGCAAACACCAACAGATTTGCCAGATTGAGGGAAACTGTTGGGGATGTCCATTCAGGAATGGCAATGCCAGATAGAGCTGTTCCCTCTAACAGCCGGGAGAACAGTTCTACTGGAGGAGAGGGAGGGCAGAATAGGCAGAGCAACAGACATGTTCTGGTGGTAGGGGACTCTATTATTAGGAAGGTAAACAGGGTAATTTGTCACCGAGATCCCAGCAATCAAACAGTTTGCTGTCTCCCTGGTGCTCGGGTTCGTCATGTTGTGGATCGGGTGGATAAATTATTGGGAGGGGCTGGTAATGAACCGGCGGTTTTAGTACACATTGGTACCAATGACAAAGTTAGTGGAAGATGAAGCGTCCTAAAGAATGATTTTAGAGAACTAGGGAATAAGCTTAAAGCAAGGACCTCCAAGGTAGTATTTTCGGAGATACTACCAGTGCCACGTGCTAGCCCAGGGAGGAAGAAGGAGCTTAGGGAGGTTAATGCGTGGCTAAAAAAGTGGTGCAGTGCAGAGGGCTTTGGGTTTTTAGAGCACTGGGCTGACTTCTCACTTGGGTACAATCTCTATAGCAGGAATGGATTGCATCTTAGTGATGAGGGAGCTTTTGTGCTAGGGGATAGGATGGTAGAATGGCTGGGGGAGTTTTTAAACTTGTAGGTGAGGGGGAGGGACTATATAGAAGTATTGGGGTAAATAGTGTAGAGAGGGAAAGGGATGAAGTAGTTACCCATGGGGGAGGAGAAGGGGGGAGGGTTACAATAGACAGTAGGGAGTTATTAATAGGGGCCTCAAATACAGTGGCAAGCACTTTACAACGGCAGAGCCATAGCAACATAATGTGTGCATAGTGTATGCTTGCTAACGCAAGAAGTTTGCCTGGGAAAATGGACGAGCTAGAAATATTAGCAGTACAAGAAAAATGGGGCTTAATAGGCATTACTGAAACATGGTGGGATGAATCTCATGACTGGACTGTTAATCTGGATGGTTATAACCTATTTAGGAAAGATAGGGGAAATGGTAAAAGAGGAGGAGGGATCTGTCTTTATGTTAAGCCTGAATTTAAACCTATAGTCAGAGAAGATATTAATGCTGGCACTAACGGCATCATTGAATCTTTGTGGGTTAAGCTATATAGTGGAGGAGCTAATTCTAAACTCATATTGGTGGGAGTATGCTATAAACCCCCAAATATAGCTGAAAGTGAGGAAATAATAATAAATAGTCCAAATTAAAAAGATCAATAGAGATCTAAAAAGGTTGAACTTGATGGACTAACTCTTTATTCATTCTCCAATACTATACTATTAATAATTATTTAATCAATAATTCAATTAATAACTAATCCGCATATTGCAGATCAGAGGAGATCTTAACAGGTTGAACTTGATGGACTGAAAGTCTTTTTTCAACCTTAATTACTATGTAACTATTTAACTATGTAACTAAATACAATTATTGTTACCGATTGGAAATGCAGCTAAGCATGGGCAAGTTCTAATAATGGGAGACTTTAATTACCCTGAAATAAACTGGATAAATGAGACCAGCAGCTCATTTAAGGGGAGCAGGTTCTTGAGTACACTCGGGGATCATTATCTGGCCCAGGTAATACAAGAGCCTACTAGAAATGGGGCCATCTTGGATTTAGTCATCACAAGTAATATTGATATAATATCAAATGTTAAAATAGGGGAACCCTTGGGGAACAGTGATCACAACACAGTATCATTCGAGATTGAATACAAAAAACAGAGTTGTAAGGGGCCAACAAAAACTCTGAATTTTAAAAGGGCTAACTTTAATGGGCTATGGGCAGCAATACTAAATATAGACTGGGACAAAGAACTTACAGGGAAAAATACTGAAAATAAATGGACAACATTCAAATCCTTACTAAATAAACATACTCATCGGCATGTACCATGTGGAAATAAAATGAATAGGAGTAAATCATATCCCATGTGGCTTAACAATGACTTAAAGATCATGATGAGGAAAAAGAAACATGCGTTTAAATTATACAAGAAGGAGGGAACAGAGGCAGCTTTATGTGACTATAAGGAAATCAACAAGGCTTGCAAAAGGGCTATTAGACTGGCTAAAATAGAAAATGAGAAGTCAGTTCAAATGGAAAGTAAGACTAACCCTAAAATATTTTTTAAATATATTAATGGGAAGAAGGCCAGAAGGGAAGCTATAGGAACATTACAATGTGACACAGGCTGTCTGATAATTAGTGACCAGGAAAAGGCAGTTGAGCTAAATAGGTTCTTTTCGTCGGGAGGTACGAGGGAGGTACCAGTGGTTGGGACACCACAACATAATGGGGCTACACTACCTTCACTAAAAAATTGGTTAACGCATGAGGAAATCCAAAAGAGATTGGAGAAAATAAATTATAATAAAGCCCCAGGTCCTGATGGAATACATCCAAGGGTACTGAGGGAGCTGGGTTCTGTAATAGCCAAACCATTCTATCTAATCTTTCAAGACTCACTCACTACAAGTCTCTACCGGATGACTGGAAAAAAGCAGAGGTGATACCTATATTTTAGAAGGGATCTAGAGCAAATCCGGGGAATTATAGACCAGTGAGCCTCACATCTGTAGTTGGGAAGCTTTTAGAAGGGTTAATAAGGGACAGAATACAAGAATATGTCTATTTGAACAAGATCCTAGGTAGTAGTCAACACGGATTTATGAAGGATAGGTCGTGTCAGACCAATCTAATTAGTTTTTATGAGGAGGTTAGTAGGAACTTGGATCAGGGCAACTCAGTGGATGTAGTCTTCTTAGATTTTTCAAAGGCATTTGATACAGTGCCACATGGAAGACTAGTGAGCAAACTAAGGGATACAGGAATTGCAGTAAATATCTGCTCATGGATCGAGAGCTGGCTAAAAGACAGGAAGCAAAGGGTTGCTGTGAATGGAACATACTCTGATTGGTCTAATGTGATAAGTGGGGTTCCTCAATGTTCAGTATTAGGTTCTCTCCTTTTTAACATATTTATTAATGATAAAGAAGTAGGACTCCAAAGTAGTGTCTTCATTTTTGCTGATGACACTAAGTTGTGCAAGGTAATAAAATCAGATAATGATGTACTTTCCCTACAAAGGAATTTGCATACATTAGAGAAATGGGCAGCTAAATGGCAGATGAGATTTAATACAAATAAATGCAAGGTTATGCATTTGGGAAGGAAAAATAGCCATGCAATCTATAATCTTAATGGAGCAAATCTTGGTGTATCAGATATTGAAAGGGATTTGGGAGTGCTTGTAGACAACCACCTAGGTAACAGCGCTCAAAGCCAAGCAGCAGCTGCAAAGGCAAGTGGAATATTAGCATGTATTAGGAAGGGTATAGAAGCAAAGGAAGCAAATATAATTCTGCCACTATACAAATCCCTAGTACGCCCTCATTTGGAATATGGAGTACAATTTTGGGCACCACTTCATAAAAAAGACATTTTAGAGCTGGAAAAAGTACAGAGAAGGTCTACAAAACTAATAAGGGGAATGGAGGGGCTAAGTTATGAAGAAAGACTAACAGAATTAAAATTATTTTCGCTAGAAAAAAGGCATCTACGAGGGAATATGATTACCTTATTTAAATACATCCAGGGTCAATATAAGGCTTTGTCAAGTAAACTTATTGTAGCAAGAGATTTTCAATTGACAAGTGGACACCCTTTGAGGTTAGAGGAAAAAAGATTTCACCTTAAACAAAGAAAAGGGTTCTTCACAGTTAGGGTGTTTAAACTGTGGAATTCTCTACCAAAGGAGGTGGTAACAGCGAATTCGATAGACAACTTCAAAAAGGGGTTTGATGTATTTTTGAATAAAGAGGGCATTCAAGGCTATCCTAGATAACTAGCGAAGGAATATTGATCCAGGGAGAAATTTGATCGCCAGTTTCTGGGGTCAGGAAGGAATTTTGCTTTTTTTCCCCTTATGAGACAATTGGCAAAGTTTTAATGGTTTTTTTTTTCTGTTTGCCTTCCTCTGGATCAATTAACAATTAATAATAAATAGTGCACATAAAAAGATCAATAGAGATCTAAAAAGGTTGAACTTGAGGGACTAACTCTTTATTCATCCTCCAATACAATACTAATAATAATTATTTAATCAACAAATTAATTAATAACTAATCTGCATATTGCAGATCAGAGGAGATCTTAACAGGTTGAACTTGATGGACTGAAAATCTTTTTTCAACCTTAATTACTATGGCCCTCATCCAATTGCGATTTTGCCAATTGAATATGGTTCTAAATAAGCACATAATATATATTTTTTAAAGAAGTTTCTAGTTAGTGAAAACCGTGCTTTTGGATAGATGCTTAATAACTAAAAACTTCTTTAAAAAATATATGTGATGTTCTTATTTAGACCCCTATTAAATTGGCAAAATTGCAATTGAATGAGGGCCTATGTAACTATGTAACTATGAAAGTATTTATAGTACTATCACATATATAGTTGTGAGCGTATGACTTGTTGCTAACGCTGCAGGCTCGCACAGCGAGCCAAGGCCCTCGCGAAGCGAGGGCACTGGGCGAGGGTCTCAGTTGATGGCATGGATTGCCGAAGGCGCTCCTTGCCAGCAATTGAGGACCCTCGCGAAGCGAGGGCCTCAGTTGCTGGCATGGAAAACCGTAGGCGCTCCATGCCAGCACCTGAGGACCTCGCAAAGCGAGGGCCGCAGTTGATGCCATGGAGCGCCG
Organism: Discoglossus pictus; assembly: GCA_027410445.1. Classification (NCBI taxonomy): domain Eukaryota; kingdom Metazoa; phylum Chordata; class Amphibia; order Anura; family Alytidae; genus Discoglossus; species Discoglossus pictus. The sequence continues at coordinate 87,436,928 of CM050169.1, forward strand.
AAGGCGCTCCATGCCAGCAACTTTGACCCTCGCAAACTTCACGTCGCAACCCAAAGAGCACGACACACACATTACGACACTCGCAAACAACATACAACACACGTTGACACACATTACGGCCTCGCAACACTCGGACGCAACTCGCGAACATTACAAAATTAAAAACACAATACATACACACAGCACATACATAAAAACCTTACCTACACCAAGAGGGAGCACCCAGGACTTTAAAAATGCAACTTACACCTTCATTTTACTCTAAAAAAGAGAGTTTAGACAGTAAACAATTTGCTAAGCGACACAAAAAATGGCCGACGAACAAAACGAAAACGAGGCTACACACGCAAACACCATACGACACACGTAAACAGATATTACGACCTCGCAAACATCGGACGCAACACGCCGACATACAAACATTTAAAACACAATAAATACACACAACACACACATAAAAAGATTACTAACAGCAAGAGGAACCATCCAGCACCTCAAATAAACAAATTACACCTTCATTTAAATAAAAGTAAAACACTTTAGACACTAATACAATCGCTAAGCGAGAGAAAAAATGGCCGACGAACAAAACGAAAACGAGGCTTCAGACATAACTATACTACACTTACCCGCAATAATGAAACACATACTATGCGGAATGTATCACAATCATATTAAACACCATTTTGACCACTACTACGCATAAAATGGCGGATGGAACGCAAATTGTAAGCTGGAACCCAAATAGCGCATGCGTATTGCGTTCTAACGGTCTAACTTTCCAGAATTTTCTACAAGTTTATAAATACTGCCTATTTTACACAAAAAAATACATTTCTCCTCAGGTGATGAACGGAGTGACTTCATAGATAACTGCTGCTTTTACTTGAGAAGACAATTCTTTCATAATTTACTACTTTACACTGTGCAAATTACAACTGAGAGGTAAGCTATAATATATTACATTTTATTATTAAGACAGGACAAAAAAAAAAATATCAACTAGGAAAATGTGATTTATGTAGTGACATGTGACACGCACATTTATGTCTATCATGTATAATCACATGTCACACACACATTTATGTGTGTAGGCCCACAAAAAAAATAAGGTTCATTTAACAAAACAAAAAAAAAACACAATTCAATATCAAAAAGAGGTTTATGTATAGTGACATGTGACACGCACATATATGTGTATCATGTATATTGACATGTGACACGCACATTTACGTGTATTGCCCCTGCAACAAAATGATCTTAAAACAAACTAATTAAAAAACTACATTTAAATGACATTAGAAAATAAAAATTGTAATATTAAAATATGAGGCATGTATACTGATATGTGACACGCACATATATGTATCATCTATAGTTACATCTCACACACACACGTTTATGTGTGTTGGAAAAAACAAAAAATAAGGTTCATTTAACAATTAAATTATGATTCATGTATAGTGATATGTCACACGCACACAAAAAAATTACATTGAACTCTGGAAATGTGCTTCATGTATGTGACATATGTGTGTAGCCCCCCCAAAAAAATAATGTTAATTGAAAATAATTACAGAAGTATATTTAAATGACATTAATTTACTGCAATTCAATAGATCACCTAAAGCTGAATCTTTCTACTTCTTTTAATATTCAAACAGACTCTGCATCAACAGCGTCACTCAACAATTTGCACCGTGCATTGTGAAGCACAATCCCTTTTAAAGAACAGCAACAAAGAAGAACAGGTAAGATATAAAAATACATTAGATGCTGAAAAGCCCATGCTTTGCTAAATAAAAAATTAAAATTATACAATTAAATATTTCACTTTCTTTTTCAAACAGACACTACAAGAAGACCGGCGGATTAAGATTGCCAGGAGGGGACCCTCTGTCATTCGACACTTCAATCAAGGTAAAGTATTAAGTATAAAAAAGAAACGAACCATGAGCCTCATTCAATTGTGAGTTGGCCAATTGAATAGGGCTCTATATAAGCACATAACATATTTTTTATACAGAAATTTTTAGTTAATGAACTTCGATCCAAAATCAAGGTCTTCACTAACTAAAAACTTCGGTCAAAAGTTATGTGCTTATATAGAGCCCTCTTCAATTGGCAAAATTACAATTGACTTAGGACCTATATATCTTTAATGGCCGAGGGCCTCATTTAAATGTGATTTGCCCATTTCAAAAGGGCTCTATATAAGCACAGAGGATATTTTTTTAATGAACTTTTTAGTTAGTGAAGACCTTGCTTTTAGATACAAGTTCACTAACTAAAAACTTCTGTAAAAGAAGATGCTCTGTGGTCATATTGAGCTCTATTCCATTGCCCAAAACGCAATTGAATGAGGCCCAGACAATATAACAAATGCAGCAACCAAAGGCCCTCATTCAATTGCTATTTTGGCCAATTGAATATGGCTCTAAATAATCACTTTTAGGCCCTCATTCAATTGCGATTTTGCCAATTGAATAGGGCTCTAAATAAACACATAATATATATTTTTTAAAGAAGTTTTTAGTTAGTGAAAACCGTGCTTTTGGATAGATGCTTAATAACTAAAAACTTCTTTAAAAAATATATGTGATGTGCTTATTTAGACCCCTATTCAATTTGCAAAATTGCAATTGAATGAGGGCCTTAGAGTCCTAGGGCCTCATTCAATTATCGGCCGTAAAACGGCCGCAAAGCTGCGATTCCTTGCGGCTGTCTTACGGCCTCGTGTAGAGCTACTTTTACCTTGCAATTCAATTATACGGCACCGCAAGGATATCCCCTTTCGGCCGGCCGCATATCATGCAAACGGCCGGAAGCTTTTTCCCAGCGCCCGTAAATCTTGTTTTCCAGCCGCAAAGTCCTAAAACTGAAAATGCAAATATAAAATCAAGAATGCACTGTAAAGCTCCGTAAATGCTAGGCATCATAATGGGGGACACGAGGATTAATAGCAACACCCTTTCAAGCTTGCACATCAGCCCAAATCAGATATATTATTTACGGATTACTTTACGTCCCGTAGTTCCGCGGGCTGGTCCTTGTTCAAACCCGTACGGGTTTGTAGATGAAGGGCCGCAAACCAAGCATTGTAATAGCCAATATTTATTCAATCCAGCACTGCAAAGCACTGTAAATGATGGGGAACATAATGGGGGGGCATGAGGATTACTAGCCAAACATTCTCAAGCTTGCACATCGCCAAATTGTACTTTGATTTTAAAATCCGTACAAGTCCCACGGACTTCACTGACCAAGCCCGTAGCTCTGTATTCAAGCCCGTGCGGGCTGTCCTCCAAGCCCGCAGCTCGTTTTTTCAAGGCCGTATGTGCTTGGAGGTTAAAGGTATCCATTTTGTTACGGTTTTTGCAGTCTGCATGGTTTAAGCCTGTAACCCTAAAATGGAGGCCCAAGCATTACAGCCTCCAAATGAACAATAGTTCAAATTAGTTTAATATTCCTCATATGTTTGATTGGTCAGCACACATACAGGTTCCATTGTAGCCTCTAAAACAGCCCTATAATAGAATATGTCACCCCAACATTGGCGCGCACAGCAAATGTGTTTTGACAACATGTAGCTGACATGAGCGGTCCCACATCATTGCGCAGTTCTAATATTTTTGACTAGTAAGCGTCGATGAAAGGGCGCAAGTGATATGACCTAATGCCATAAACCCTTCTAACCCTTGTAGCTGCAGCCTAATCCTAACCCTTACACCCCACAGCCTAATCCTAATCATTAGATCCGCTAGCCTCCTGTCGGGCCTGCTGTTGTTGATGCGCGAATGTGTCGGTGCGCAGATGACAGCGCACATTCGATGCACGCTATATGGTTGATCAACGATAGAATACACATCTCGCTCATCACATCTACATTAGAGAATACAAATAGTGGCCAAATCAGACCGCCACTTGGCATATATCAAGTACCAGGGGAATATTTCATTATATGTGGTTAAGTTCTTCAGTTGTGTCCGACTCTCCGTGACCCTATGGACTGCAGCACATTCAGCTAGGTCTCTGCCTGTGCTGTTATCCAAAGTTTGAAGGCCAAAGAGATTGGAGTGGGTTGTCAGTTCCTCCTTTAGTGGATTGGGATTTGTCTGATCTCTCTGCTATGACCTGCCCACCTACAGTAGCTCACAGCTTCATTCAGGTACACAATCCCCTTCACACCACTTAGCAATGCTGAAGGGGACCAGGGGAACATGCACCACACATATCTACTCTGACCCATCAGGAAGGGCCGCAAGCTCTGGGATCGACAGCAAACTCACCGCCATCAGGCATAATCTCTGCTACGCCCATCCTGGTGGGAGCCATGTGCCAGGTGTCTAGTTATTCCCATTTGGTGAACTTCCAAACTGTTCTGCTATTTATCAATTTACATGGGTGAGGCTTGCTAAGTGGTGGTGGTGGTGAAGCAGCTATCTTATACTAGCTGTTATCTATTCTTAGGTTTCTGTTCTGGATGGTTCTCGGCTCACAACTCTATCTGTATTACGGCTGCTGTCTGTAACTGCATAGGCTGAACAGGCACACCAATACATGGACTCTCTATGTCTCTATTACAGGGGTGTCCAAACTCTTTCCTAGATTGGAAGATATCCTTTATGTGCACAGGTGAGTCAATCAGGATGACTGAAGAAGCGATTGACTCACCTGTGCGCAGCAGGGTTATCAAATCAAGCCATGTGTGTGGCCCACCAGGACAGAGTTTGGACACACCTGCTCTATTGCTTGATTACTGTTGTGGTGACCAGGAATGACAGTGATTTGTCAGCTTCATGAATTTAATGATGCATCCATCTATCCATTGTTATTTCATGGAGCTGACATGTCAGTATCATGTCCATGTGTAGTGTGTGTGATACACATGTGGTGGCATGTTGCTGTATGTCATATTCACCTGCCATGGAGGCTGGGTCCTGCTGCTCCACCGGGCCTGATGCTCCAGCTGCGTTGGAGGGTGCAAGCATGGCCCTTGCAATACCTTCATGGGCAAGGTACTTGACCCTCCGCCCCTCGGCCTCCTGCGCCATCTTCTTCCTCACCGCGGCCCTGATGTCGTCGAACCGATGCTTTATGGACCGCAGACTCCGTCCACGGCCCGCTACACCGTTCACCAGATCCACCACCTGCTGCCAAGCATTAGCACAGGGCCCAGCCTTGACTTCCCTACCCCCCGAGGTGATGACGGGGCGGGCACGGATGGCCTCCAGGAGGACCCTGTTCTCCTCCCGGCTATAATTGTGGGCCCTGGACCTGCCTCCAGCCTCTTGCTCTTCAGACTGGGGATGAGGACCCTCTCCACTCTCCTCCTCCCTCCTCCTCCTCCTCCTCCTTCCTCCTCCTACTCTCCTCTCCTCCCTCCTTCCTCTCCTCTCCTCCCTCCCTCCTCCTCTCCTCTCCTCCCTCCTTCCTCTACTCTCCTCCCTTCTCCCTCCTCCTCTCCTCTCCTCCCTCCTTCCTCTACTCTCCTACCTCCTTCCTCTACTCTCCTCCTTCCTCTCCTCTCCTCCCTCCTTCCTCCTTCCCTCCTCTCCTCCCTCCTTCTCCTCCTCTCCTCCCTCCTTCTCCTCCTATCCTCCCTCCTCCTCTCCTCCCTCCTTCCTCCTCCTTTCTCCTCTCCTCCCTCCTCCTCCTCTCCTCCCTCCTCTCCTCCCTCCTCCTCCTCTCCTCCCTCCTCCTCCTCCACTACCTCCTCCTCCTCCACTACCTCCCCCTCCTCAACTATTACCTCCTCCTCACTCCTCCCCTCCTCTTCCCCACCTCCACGCCCCGGGACTCCCTGCCACTCCTCCACCCTCTGCTCCTCTCCCTCCATCACCACCTGAAAAGAAAAGAAAGAGAAATAAAGAAATGTTTTAGTGGGTTTGCCTGCTCCACGCTCATCCCCCATTCTGATCGCCTCTAACTCTATTTCTGCTTGGATATCAATGTTGTAACTAACTGCAGTAATCAACCTTAAGTGGACAGAACCTGTGACAGCAGTGGGAGGGGTGTACAGCACCTCTCACTCTGGACCTGAGAGGCGCTGATGAAACACGCTAGAGGCTAGATCAATACTTTCATAAACAATGTGGAAGGGTCAGTTACAGTTTGCATATATACAAGGCATGCGGCTATTTACTGTGTGCTTCTATCATGTGTGGGGAGTGGCCCATGTCTGAGGCCACTAATATCCTATCTGCATTATACTCTTGGCGTGGTACCTATCCTGAAGCCATCCTCTGTACCAGAGGTAGTAGGAACTACATGGTCCTGCTGTTCTAGGCTGAAAAAAAGTTCTTGTCAAGCCCCATTGAAAAAGCAGTTTGGAACACCTATGTGTATTGCAAATATGTGTAGAAATCTCACTCAAACTCAATCTCCAACTCAATCAAACTCAAACTCAATATCCAACTCAATCAAACTCAAACTCAATTAAACTCAAAATCAAAATCAAACTCAATCAAACTCAAAATCAAAATCAAAATCAAACTCAATCAAACTAAAACTCAAACTCAAACTCAAAATCAAACTCAATCAAACTCAAAATCAAAATCAAACTCAAACTCAAACTCAATCAAACTCAAAATGAAACTCAATCAAACTCAAACTCAAAATCAAACTCATTCAAACTCAAAATCAAAATCAAACTCAATCAAACTCAAACTCAAACTCAATCAAACTCAATCTCAAAATCAAACTCAAACTAAAACTCAAAATCAAACTCAATCAAACTCAAACTCAAACTCAATCAAACTCAATCTCAAAATCAAACTCAATCAAACTCAAAATCAAACTCAATCAAACTCAAAATCAAACTCAAACTCAAAATCAAACTCAAAATCAAACTCAATCAAACTCAAACTCAAACTCAATCAAACTCAAACTCAAAATCAAACTCAATCAAACTCAAACTCAAACTCAATCAAACTCAAACTCAAACTCAATCTCAAAATCAAACTCAATCAAACTAAAACTCAAAATCAAACTCAATCAAACTCAAACTCAAACTCAATCAAACTCAAAATCAAACACAATCAAACTCAAAATCAAACTCAATCAAACTCAAAATCAAACTCAAACTCAATCAAACTCAAAATCAAACTCAATCAAATTAAAACTCAAAATCAAACTCAATCAAACTCAAAATCAAACTCAAACTCAATCAAACTCAAAATCAAAATCAAACTCAATCAAACTCAAACTCAAAATCAAACTCAATCAAACTCAAACTCAAAATCAAACTCAATCAAACTCAAAATCAAACTCAAACTCAAAATCAAACTCAATCAAACTCAAACTCAAAATCAATCAAACTCAAAATCAATCTCTCTCTCTCTCTCTCTCTCTATATATATATATATATATATATATATATATATATATATAGAGAGAGAGAGAGAGAGATTGAGATAGAGAGAGAGATCCAGATATAATACGAAACAGAAAAATATAAATAACTTACCTCCCTCCACAAAACTCTTCTCCCCACAACCAAAAACTCTCCAAAGCCAACAGCAAAAAAAACACAATTGTACTTCTCGCCAGTGTATTCAGTAAATATAGAAATTGGCAAAACATACAAATAAAAGACAGCTTGATAGGATTAAAAGCATGTACAATGCAACTTACCTCCCTCCAAACCCCTAAGGGCCGGATCAAAGATCCCAAATCCTCCAAACACCTATAAACAAGCAAAGAACTCAATTTTACTTCTCGCCAGTGTATTCAGTAAATATAGAAATTGGCAAAACATAAAAGTAAAAGACAGCTTGATAGGATGAAAAGCATGTACAATGCAACTTACCTCCCTCCAAACTCCTACGTGCCGGATATAACCACCAAAACTATCCAAAATCCTCCAAACACCTATAAACAAGCAAAAAACACAATTGTACTTCTTTACATCGGCATCCGTAAATGTAGTAACGGATTCCTGTAAAAAGAACTTAAACCGCGACTTTTTAATAAAGCAACTTACCAACTCTCAACCAACAAGCTCCTGGAACCGCGTGCTACCTCGTCAGAAATCGCAACACAGTCGAGGCGTGGGTGCGTGTCATTCCTATTTATTCACTCCCACTGTCAATCAAATGGTCTATCCTGTAAGTGATTGGCTGTGCGACCTCTGGCGCGATGCGTGATTCCGCTATTGGATGGTTCGTGCCGGGCGCGGCTAGTCCGTCCCCCTTCCAGCTTGCGTGCGCGCCTAAACGTCATGGCCTTCCTACATTCTGAAGGCCGCGATTCGCGTCTGGCTAGATTTAATTTACGGCCGCATCCGTTGAAGTCCACACGATGCACTTACGGCATTGGAATGAAACCGGGATGAAAGGGCCCTAAAAGTATAAAGGAAGCAATAAAAGGCATTCAAATTACTGTAAAAACAATCCCCATTGATCAAATATGTTAATAAAAGAGATTTTTTTATGGTCATGTACATCCTCAATATGGCGGCCAAATTAACCCTTTAGCACTCAGAAAGGCTAGAATGTGTCCCCTAAACATATCAACATTATCTGATTTACATCTCTTTTATCACATCTACATTTTTGAACACAAATATTGTATATATTTCCACGCCACATTACATAGATCATGGAGCATGTGCCCAAATTCAAATGTGGGCCAGAATATTAGGGGTTACTAATTAAAATGGCTAAACCAATCCATAATCAGGGAACTTCATAACATGATGAAGCTTAGATACACCAGTGAGCTTTTCCATTTGTGAAATCCACCCGGATAATCACATCTGGGGTAATTAGGAAGCTATATAACCACATCATCATCCATGAATTAGCAAGTCTGAACCATCATGGATAGCAGCAACCTGAGTGCAGCGTATAGGTATGTGAGGAGAGCGCAGCGTCGTAGGAATGGATATTTGTTTCGAATGTTGCAGAGTGGAAACCGGGCTGTCAGGCGTGCGACTGTGGAGTGGCTGAGGCGTGACAGAGAGGGGCGGCTGGGAGTGAATGTGGGTGAGCGTGCTGATGCAATCCATGGTGGTCCGGAACCAAGCCAGGCAAGTGGCTCATCACAGGATATGCCTAGGGTCATGGTGGGGGGTCAGTTAGGGGGGAGAGCTCCAGTGGCACAGGGAGGGCACCTGCAGACAGGGAGGAGGACCTTGATGTGGGTGATCAGCTGATGGGGGGGCCAGATGAGAGACCCCTAGAGGGTGTGGCACATGAAGTGGGGGCGGGGGGTGAGCAGGCCCAGGAGCCTGCCAGGAGGATTCGTGCACCCAGGGTGTACAGGGAGAGAGTCACATTAGAGGGGTTAACTGATGTGGAAGTGTATGAGCGTTTTAGGCTAACCCGTGCCAGCCTGGAGGAGCTCTATGCGGTCCTGAGGGAGGACATGGAGCCTTCCTCACGGACCAATAGAGCCATCCCAGGCATGACACAGATGTTAGCTGCCATACACATCCTATCATCTGGTAGTTTTCAGAACACTGCTAGCATAGTAGGAGGAATGTCTCAAGCAAGCCTTTCAAGGTGCCTGAGCACATTCCTCCATGCTATCGTTCCGAAAACTGCCAGATACATCAGTTTTCCCCACACTGGGGAAGAGATCTTGAAGGTGAAAGCAGATTTCTTTCGAATGGGAGGTATCCCCAATGTGCTCTGTGCTATAGATTGTACACATGTAGCATTGATACCTCCTAGAGAGCAAGAAGCGCTGTTCCGAAATCGCAAACACTATCATTCCATCAATGTACAGGCTGTTTGTGATGCAGACATGCGCATACAAAATGTGGTTGCAGGCTTCCCGGGAAGTACTCATGATGCCCATATCCTGCGTCAGTCATCCACCCATCTTTATTTTGAGTCTGGAGAAGCTCCACCTGGGTGGCTACTGGGTGAGTACCCATAAAGGATCCCCTAAAATATCCATCATGTTCCACTGTAATGCTATTCCATTGTTGCGTGAAAAATGCGCAACGACGCATGCGCCAACAGACAAAATAGAGTCCCTCAATAGCGCGCACAACATCTGCGCGCAGGAGTTGAGATAAGGATTTAAGGGTGGACTTAGGGGTTTTAGGCTTAGGGGTCTTTGGGCTAAGGCTTTGGATTATGAGTGTTAGGCATGGGGTCTCAGTGGTTTGGGTTAGAGGGTTTTGGCCCATTAGTCAATAGATTCTACAACTTGCGCTCTTTGATGGACGCACATTTTGTCACACAATTTCCAACAGTGCGCTACTGTCGCCGGCTTCTGGCATCGACGTTTTGTCCGCGCTCATTTGCCATACGCCATAAAGAAGGTGTGCCGACTGAGCCATTGCATCGTAGCTTGTTGCTGTGCCTAACACGATGTGACGTGGTCATAGGAGTATGAAGTTCCAAGCCAGAGATCCCTAAACTAACGTCACATTAATCATTGCGTATATTTACAGATGCTTTAACGAGCAGCACAAACTCCCATTCATATCTACATCTCCCATTTTTGTTGCCTTCAGGTGATGCAGGATATAGGTGTTTGCCGTGGTTGTTGACCCTTGTGAACAATCCACGCACAGAGGGGGAGGAGAGGTACAATGCGGCCCATGCCAGAACCCGGAATGTAATAGAGCGCACCTTTGGACTCCTGAAGATGCGCTTCAGATGTTTACATTCCACTGGCGGGGCGCTACAGTATACACCAATGAAGGTTTGTCACATCATCATGGCCTGCTGTTGTCTGCACAATATAGCAGTACAGGCAAACTGTCTGGGGAACATTGATGATGCTCCGCTTGAACCGGCGGAGCGTCCAGTACCTCCCGATGGTGGGGATAATGTTCAGGGGTCACAACTACGTGCCGACGTCATTCGTGAGTACTTCCCATGTAAGTCTGAAACTAATTACAACCAACTATAATGTACATGGCTTATGGTTACTAATACATCTCTTTTCTCCTTCCCCATTGTCTTCCAGAATATCCAACAGTCCACAGTAGAGGATAGCTTTGTGATGTAACATATGTCTCGTGACGCATTCTTCATACTGGATCAAATACAGCCTGCTCTGATATCCATTAATGGTAAGTATGCGCACATTCCCATACACATCATATATATTGATATCTGCCAACCTCAAGAAGCTAAGCTAAATGGATGGTCTGATGTATTCCACAATGTCAATGGATATAGGCCTCACAATCCTATTTGAAAACATCTGCCCAGAACAGTAATGTTCACATTGTCTGATCATGCTATTCCACATCCCATGGAGGTCAATGCAATTCCTAGCAATCTGGATATATGAACATACCAACATACTGTAAACCATACTAAATGTACCTCATGTGATGCAAAGAGGGGATGTCCCCTGTTCTTTGTCAGCGAATGCTGGTAAAAGCATTCTCAGTCAGATAACATGAATAGTCTCAAGGATGTGTTAACTAGGAATCATTGTGCAATATATCATATGGATTGTGTGACTCATCTCATCATATTGCCATTACAGAACTGTTGCCGTGTGTCAACACATTGTTTACCCACACAGACATGGGAAACGACCTTGCCAGCAACAGAACATCAGCTACATCAATGGCGTCTACATTGTAAGTGAGTATTTGCGGGAAACATGTGCATGTCTGCATGAGACGAAATGACTAATAACTCCATTAATGTAGGCCTAACTTTCGTTTTCCCCAAGACATCCCCTATGTATTGCTGAAGCGGTCCGAAATGTTTATCGGACCATGCAGACGTGTCCTGGGGGAACAGATTTCTTCGTTGAATACTCCACTTGATCTATCCAAGGTAGAGAACCACATGTGGATGTCCGAACATGTATCAATGTGTGATAGTTGTGATCTTCCCTTTCTATTACAGGATGCACTGGTCTCTCTCTCTCTCTCTCCCTCTCTCTCTCTCTCTGTCTCTGTCTGTCTCTCTCTGTCTCTGTCTGTCTCTCTCTGTCTCTGTCTGTCTGTCTGTCTCTCTCCTCATCCCACCCACCCCTGTTTACCCTTAATTTATTGAGTCACACAAGTCTTCTGCTAACTATCCCAATTAACCCTTTCCACTATGTTTTCTCTTGTCTTCTTCCTCACATCCCCTGCCTTTTCCTCAGACTCTTCTTTACTTCTCCCCTTTTTGTCTGCATCATTTTCATTTCAACTCTCATGCCCACCTCTCTCCTTTTATTCGCCCATCAGCTAATCTTACTATGTGTCTCCTGACTGTCCCATCTGCAGATTACATTATCTGTCCACATGGGGCAGATACCTTATTACATAATAGTGCATCACACTTTACATCTGATCCCTTTCCTCTCCGACTAATGCATATCTTTCTACTTGACACAACCTCCTTCCTATGTATCTCTGACTTACTTATTAACCTTGCTATTCCTTATCTACTCTTCCCCATGTCCATGACCTTTAACTTGGAAGTGGTGATTTTTGAATCTTGTGTGGGCCTTTGGGAACAAATCATTTATCAACAGACTTTACGCTCAAAACAGGGCCCTCCATTTTCTGGCGTTGGCAATATTACATACTGTATATTTTCGTGTTCTTCTCCCCTGTACAGCGCCACGGAATATGTTTGCACAATACAAATAAATGATAATTAGACTACTCATAATATTCCCACATCAGGACAAATTAGTCTGGGCCATCATTATCATCTGACAGATGGTTAGCTTGGACGAGATCCCAATGCATAACATTTGTGCCGACATACCTGCATCTGTTGGTGGCTGCTCATATGGCATATGTAAGGTTTCCACTAATATATTATTTGTGTGTTTGTATTCCAGATCCCGGTTAGAACAAGGCATGACGATAAACATCCTGACATTCCGTGGCCATGTCAATGTCCTCATGTATGTGCATGTGTCCGTTTCATTGCTTTGTTGGATCCAGTTTGATATCTGATGACCCTGAATAGCCGATATGTGTCACGAGACAATTTCACTATACAATGCAGATGTGATGTGACATCTGTCAGCTGATGTTCCTGGTATATCCACAGCATGTGTATGCTCATATAGTCTATCTCGATTCATAGGTACCTATTGGTTTAGACATTCTATCCTCTCCTCTACTTGGACTGTTGTGAAGCCTGCAGCACCAACCCTTCAAGATCTTTTCTTCAGTGCTGATGTGACCCTCTCTGTGCATATGGGGAAGAGTAAATCCAGGCTTGGGACTTAACAGTTAAGGAGGTTACGTTAATCTTCAGTTATGCATATTCAACAACAGTGAGTATAGATGCTCAATCAGAGAAAAAACTATCACTGATATTGCCTGGTTTGTTGTGAGTTCTCTGCAATAAGTAACATCTGACTGATATGGTCCTGGTCAGGTCACCATCTTTTTGACCAAGGTTATCTATGTGCTGCTTATTGTTGCGTGAGAACTGACGTTATGGGCTCATAGCATTCACTGATTGAGCACTTATACTTCTGATGTAGCATCAGAGTGTCCGTTTAACACACAAGCATACATTTTGCTCTCCCCATATGTATATCACCTTATTCTGGATTATTATGGTGTTTCCTTATTGACTGTTATATATATGTAGTAACAATAATGAGATCTATTATATTGCCTAATGTTGGTTGATACACTGTACATCCCCTGATCATCTATATCAATGTAATTTTCCCTGCCTGCATTCTGCTCTCATATCCCTATTTCCCTGCGTTACTTGGATTTTGTATCCTACCCCCCTCCACCATGATCTTTTGCATACCTGTGTTGATTAGTCAACCTGTGGCTTTGTGGCAAGCTTGCCTTGTTAATTTCTGTAAATATTAAATATGATTTATCCGAGATGTTGTTTGTGTCTGCCTCGTCACTGTTGATACCATAGCATTTCCGGAACATCAATATAAGGACCTTCAGACTCCACATCTGTGCTCTGCACCATCAGTTAGGGGTGTCAATAGAATTCTTACAGTGTGATTGCATTTCTGATTTCAACCATGAGGGAAGGTTGGTATTAACAATCTATATGACGCAGAAACAGACAAATGAGACAGGTGTCCGTAAGTGGCTCACATCCTAATAGTGAACATACAGGGCCTCATTCAATTGTGATTTTGCCAATTGAATGGGGCTCAAAATAAGCACAGAACATATATTGTGTCAAACAGATTTTAGTTAGTGAAAACCTTGATTTTGGATAGATGTTTACTAACTAAAACATTTTTCATAGTTTTTCACATGTTATGTGCTTATTTCTAGCCCTATTCAATTGGTCAAATTGCAATTAAATGAGGGCCACAGTATCTAACATAAGTGAGTACACCCGTCACATTGTTGTTAATATTTTAGTATATCTTTTCATGTGACAACACTGAAGAAATGACACTCTGCTACAATGTAAAGTAAGTTTGCTGACCCATCAATAACTCAATACACAGCCATTAATGTCTAAACCATTGGCAACAAAAGTGAGTACAACCCTAATTTGAAATGTCCAAATTGACACGAAATGTCAATTATGTGTGGCCACCATTATTTGCCAGAACTGCATTAACCCTCATGGCAAGGGAGTTCACCCGAGCTTCCCAGGTTGCCACTGGAGTCCTCTTCCACTCCTTAATGATACATCAGAGCTGGTTGATGCTAGAGACCTTGCACTCCCCCACCGTCAGTTTGAGGATGCCCCACAGATGCTCAATATGGTTTCGGTCTGTCGACAAGCTTGGCCAGTCCATCACCTTTACCTTCTTTAGCAAGGCAGTGTCGTCTTGGCGGTGTGTTTAGGGTCGTTATGTTATGTTGCCCTGCGGCCCAGTCTCCCAAGGGAGGGGATCATGTTCTGCTTCAGTATGTCACAGTACATGTTTGCATTCATGGTTCCCTCAATGAACTGTAGCTCCCCAGTGCCAGAGATAAATGGATAAGTCACAACGAACACAAAAACAGTGATATGAGATGAACGCATTATTTTGAACCGAAACTGTGATGATGAGAGAGGGGAGGCAGCATCTGACATCATTAGGTAAATGCATATAGGGGGAATCCACACAACATATTAGCGAAAACATATATACACATGCATATATGTTTGGTCTGGGCCTGCATGCATGCTGCCAGCACTGAGGAGCTACAGTTCTTTGAGGGAACCCATGAATGCCAACATGTACTGTGACAAACTGAGAAAGAGCATGATCCCTCCCATAGGAGAACGGGCCGCAGGGCAGTATTCCAACATGATAACGACCACAAACACACCTCCAAGCTGACCACTGCCTGGTTAAAAAAGCTGAAGGTCAAAAGTTGATGAAATGGCCAAGTAGGTCACCAGACCTAAACCCTATTGAGAATCTGTGAGGTACTCCTCAAATGGAAGGTGTGGAGTGTAACGGAACCCATCACTGTTTTACCCTGTTTTATGGTTATGGTTAAAATATGATCATACTGTTATACTGTATGCATGTTGGTTTCTGCTCTGCAAAATCTTAGCCCAGACTATTGCAGACCTTGGCATAATAGATAATCCTAGTACAGAGACTCATCATAGGATAAGGAAGTCTATTGTATAAAGTGTTTTCATTATCAGACATAACAAAGAAGGATGATCTAAGCAATGTCTGATTGTATCAAAGTAGCCAGGTAGTCTCCGGGAGGTGTGACCCACCTGTTGTCCCGCTATGTGTATTGTGTGGCCAACTATGAGGGATGTGTGTATTGCCTGTGGGAAGAGATGTGTATATATATATTTCTGCCCAACAAAATAAAGTCAGTATTCATTTGACTCCCAATTGAGTGTGGGCAAATATTGGAGGTTGGGAATGGTGAGACTGTAGTGCTTCTTGGATATTGTACCGTATACCAGCGGAGATATTGGACTGCGTGTTCCAACTCCGTTACAGGGAGTGCAAGGTCTCTAACATCCACCAGCTCCATGATATCATCATGAAGGAGTGGAAGAGGACTCCAGTGGCAACCTGTGAAACTCTGGAGAACTCCATCCCCATGAGGGTTAAGTCAGTGCAGGAAAATAATGGTGGCCACACAAAATAATCGCCAATTTCACTTAGGGGTGGACTCACTTTTGATATTTCCCCTGAATTAATCTATCCATGTGTCAGAAACACGAATATCATGCTTCACCGTTACTGTAATCAAACTCATGAATATTACCTCCACCCTCAGCTGCACTAGTGGCTGTTACCCCAACCCTACATTAACACAGGGCTGGTATATTGAAGGAAGATGTATGTACTTATCCAATAACGTTGGTGTGTAGCATTCATGTGGTGTTTACCAATCATGGTACAGTACAAACGAAAACAAACAATGATAATGTGAGCATAATGTTTAATCTTATGCTTAAAAATAAAAAATAAAAAAAAGAAAAAAACAGGAGGCAGAAAATCCAGAACATCAAGAAATTGGAACCTAAAGAGATAAGAACAAGACATCAATTAGAACAATATACGCATTGACTGCAACACCTCAACGTCAATACATCTTGGACATCAATTGCTTCTATATGCAACATGAACATGTTCTCACCTATTTCCGCTTCCACTTGTGTGTTTCCTGGCTCTCCTGGCCTTTGGAAAATGTTCCCCTAGGCCGGCCCGCCCTCTTCGAATGTTTGGAGGCTCTTCCGGCCTGGATGCTGGGGACAGGGTCTGGGATGTTGAAGGGGGTGAGTTTGAAGGGGTAGCCCGGTCTTGGGGCTGGCCTTCTCGGGCCATTTCAGGCCTTCGGGCGTACTCCTCCATTAGAAGATTATGCCGCCTCACCTCCTGGAACATTCGTTCATTTTGCTGTGTCATTTCCTCAAACACACGGTCATTATGGCGTCTCCTCTCCTCGAAGTTCCGGTCATTGTTGCCTCTCCGTTCCTCGAGCTTCCTGGTATCGTGGCATCTCATCTCCAGCATGAACGGTTGATTTTTCTCACGCTCATGCTGGAGATGAGCCAGGAAATCCTGGCACTGGGCCGCTGACAGCGCCGGACTAACTGGCAGCGACCCAGACCACTGTGTCCTCTGGGTGGAGGCACTGCTGACTGGTGTGTCCTGCCTGGGAGACGCCTGCTGGGCCTGCGGGGCCAGAGTGGCTGGCTGGGCCTGCTGGTCCTGCGGGGCCTGTGGGTCCGGAGTGGCTGGCTGGTCCTGCTGGTCCTGCGGGGCCTGTGGGGCCAGAGTGGGTGGCTGGGCCTGCTGGTCCTGCGGGGCCTGTGGGGCCAGAGTGGCGGTATGGGCCTGCAGGGCCTGTGGGGCCAGAGTGGCTGGCTGGGCCTGCTGGTCCTGCGGGGCCTGTGGGGCCAGAGTGGCTGTATGGGCCTGCAGGGCCTGTGGGGCCTGTGGGGTCAGAGTGGCTGTATGGGCCTGCGGGGCCTGTGGGGCCTGTGGGGCCAGAGTGGCTGTATGGGCCTGCAGGGCCTGTGGGGCCTGTGGGGCCAGAGTGGCTGTATGGGCCGGCGGGGCCTGTGGGGCCTGTGGGGCCAGAGTGGCTGCATGGGCCTGCGGGGCCTGTGGGGCCTGTGGGGCCAGAGTGGCCTGCTGGTCCTGCGGGGGCTACATGCCCTGCCGGGGGCCCATGCTCCAGGGCACCATTGATTGTGGATCCATATTGTGGGCCCAACTGGAATGGGACCACATTGGGTGGCCCCACATTTGTCCAGCCCACATTGGCTGTGAGACAGGCGGTGCCATTATCCTGGCTGGAGGCAATTGATGGCACCTTGTGGACTTTCATACGAGGGCCCTGCTACAGGTGAGGTTGCTGCAGGGGGTCCTGCATCTTCAGAAGGTGCAGGAACCTGCGGAGGCAGGGGACGCCTGGATGGTACTGAATTGAGACAAGATTTTGATTTGAGTATTGTTGTTTCCATATCTCTGAGATCAGAGTGACTTGTAATTGGCTGTGAATGTTTGACGCTAATCAAAATTGATCTGCATCATTAGTATTGTGGATTCTGGCTGGGATCTTTCCTGTTATGTGACAGCGACTGCTGGCAGCAGCAGTTGGACCAAGGGGCTGATAAATGGCGCTGCCGCTGTTATATACATCATTTTCAACTTACACAGAAGCCCAAAAGCACTAGCCCTCACACTTATCCGAACCCCTTACCTTAACAACACCATAACCCACTAAATATGCATGATTATATAATCTCCAGGAAAATGCTGTGACATGTAGAGGCTGCTCACTGCTGTTACCAGCAGTCACGGTCAGATAACAGGAAAGGGCCCATGGCTCATATGACTATATGTAATGCTGGTGCGGTGTGCCAACTGCAGTTAATTAGGACACGTGCTCATCTGAATCTGTTGGCCAGTGTGTGAGACAGACCAATCTGTGACCAATCCTCAGCAATGTGAGTTAACATGTTAATGTAACATGGTCCAGATTATGCTGTTACACGACACAAACTTGCAGTCCATCAGAGTCTGTATCCGCATATGCTGCAGTGTGCACATCCATACATGTACTCTCATGGGGATGTACCAGCTAGACCGGACCTATCCTGTTGTATGTGCGCATCTCTGGAAGTGCACCGCCAACGACTCTAGCTACGCCAGCCCAGCAGGCCAGGTAAGTGGTTATGGGTTTCAGGTTCTGGCTACAGTTAGGGGGTATGGGTTAGAGTTAGAAAGTGGGGTTTAGGGGGTTAGGGTTAGAGGGTTAGGGGCTTTGGGTGTACCAACTATTTTTGACGGCTACATGGGGACGCAAGCGCAGCCGCATCCCTAGAGTCGGCGGCGGCACTCTTCCAGCACATACTGAAATGCCCACATAAAACAGGATACATCCGCTATACCTATAATCAAAATGTACATGAATTCTAAGCAGTAGGAGGGTTAAGCCAAACAGCTATGGATGGGCCAGTTTAACATGGAGTAGAGTGTGACAGGGGAACTCATTACAATAAACAAACAATTGCAATGGAGTTGTCATGTATGCTTTATATGCACTGGGAACCAACAGCAAACATAACAGTAACATCAATAGATTTGCAAAACGGTATCAGAATCAGTTGTGGGAGGAGGTATTGGACATATATTTCATTGCTAACAATTCTGACAAGTATATTTCTTTACACTGGATTTACATGATTTTTGCAGCCTCATATATCTGTAGTCACAACCAGATATCTTACAATGCAATTCAACGTCAGTTATCTATCTGTGTGGGGTACATGTGCGTACATATGAGGGTGTTAAGGTGTACATGGTACTCACATTGCAGGCTTTGGGACTGACCCGAGTCCACCAGGCTAGGGAGGCCCACGACTGCCGCTGGCTGGATCATGTCGCGGACTGTGGCCTCCCAACCGGGGTATGTGAATGTTTCTGGCGGCCCACCACCGGTTCCACGTGCTGCTTCGGCATCATTGGCCATCTTCTTTTTGACGTCAATGCGGCAGTCTTGGAACCGGTGCCTTGACAGTCTGCCAGGTACGATTCGCATACCCCAGCGAGGAGACCTCAGCAGCGATCTCGTTCCAGGCATCAGTCCTCTGCCTGGGCCTCACTTCACTCCCACCGGTTAGGATGGATCGTCGTGCTTGCACTCCTCTAACCAGTGTTTCAATCTCCTGGCTTGTGAAATTTGCTGCCCTTTTACGTGCAGCAGCAGCAGCTTGCTGGCCAGCCTGTGGCTGGGGGGCCTGCTCTCCATGCCCTTCGCTGCCTTCTCCCTCCATCTCTCCTCCTCTCTGTATCTCTCTTTCTGTGACAAAACCTCCAACTCCAAGACCTGTGTGTCCACTTGCACAGCATACAACACAGTCACAGATTTACGAATTTCACTCCCTTTTAAACTATTTGTGCCCTTGATTGTCATCTTCCTATTGGTTAATTAATTTCAGGTTTGATTTCAGGATTACGGGCTTGAGACTTGGCCGTAGCTTCTTAGTGAAGCACGTACGGGTTTGGCGGATGATTGCCCTCCAAGCCCGTAGCTCGTTATTCAAACCCGTGAGGGCTTGCATGATAGATGAAGTTAAATATCTTTATTTGCGCATTTGAGAGTAGGGGAATGTTGAGCTATTAATTCTGAAACCAAACATCACTTTCACTTTTAATAAAAAGCAAAGAATGGCTTTTCGATGCTACGACTTGTAAGTTAGCCCTTAACGACCCGTAGGTCTATTTTACCCATTTCCGGACTTGACGGAGGCTAATCCCGCAGCCTTTGCGGGTCTGAGGTGCTCCAAGCCCTCGGGACTTTGTCCACGGATATTTGACAAGAATTTGAAAATACAAAAATTACGGATTTGAGTATAGGGGAATGTTGTGCTATTTTTGCTAACACCTACAATCACTTTATAGTCTCCTCAGAGTGCAGGATGGCTTTATTTGGGCTTTATTATGTGCTTAATTGGTGCTAGCGGGACCTGTTTGCTGCAAGTAAGCTGCGGCTCGCTTTTAGCCTTGCAGAGAGGTTTCCCGTAGCAATAGAATAGCAACCGGGGCTTTCTTGCGGCCGAAACTCTTGCGGCCGTTTTAGATCAAAGGCTTTCCTCCGGCGCGAGCGGCCGCAAGGGATAACAAGGCGCCGGCCGCAAGCCTGCCGGAGCCCCCGGCCGGAAGGGAATAGAATAGCCGAATAGCTTGCGGCCAGTCCTTGCGGCCCCGCAACGGCTGCGGCCGCTAATAGAATGAGGCCCCTATTGAATTGGCCAAAATGCAATTGAATGAGGGCCAAAGTATGCAACATATGGTACACACAAAGTGGTACACACAAAACAGGATTATAACAAACTCACACAAACACATAGCAAACTAAATTAACTTTCTTATTCAATGTTTAACAACCTATAAGCCTTACAAAGAAGCCTAAATAAGAATAACAAAAGTGGTGCGCACCTAACAGGATTGTACAAAAAACTCACACAAACACATAGGAAACTACATTAACATTCTTCTTTAATATTTAACAACCTATAACCAGTACAATGAAGACTAAATAACTTTAGCACAAGTGGTGCGCACAAAACAGGATTGTAACAAACTCACACAAACACATAGCAAACTACATTATTATTCTTATTTCATGTTTAAAAAAATATAACCATTCCAATAAAGGATAAATAAGTATACCACAAGTGGTGCGCACAAAACGGGATTGTACAAAAACTCCCACAAACACATAGCAAACTAAGGGCCCTATTAAATTCCAGCCTCGTAAATAAGAGGCTTCTACTTAAGCCCTACGTACTGCAAAGTTTCTCTAACTTACAATGCTATTAAATTAGCCCTGCTGCGAGCAACGTGTGAGCTACGCAGCAGGGCCGTACGTATCTACACTGCGTAAATGTACATGAGGAGTGACAGCCTGCGAGATGATATCGCAGGCTCCCACTCCTCATCAAGTGCTGCGGGGGTCCTAAAAGGGACCTCCGCGGCAGTCCCCCACATAAGCATTGCCGTGGGGGGTACTCCAAACCCCCCCCAGGCACCTAAAATGAACCCCCCCTCAATGCGGGGGTCCCTGTCGGGACCCCCGAAGTGTCCTCACATGAACACCTTGCTGCAGGGGTCCATAGGAACCCCCGCAGCCCCCACACATTAACCCCTTGCAGCGGGGGTCCCCGATCGGCACTGATCAGGCCCCCGCTGCATTTAAAACTTTTAAATTCCCCGCCGCGGCTCCTTAAAGGGGCCGCGGCACACTATTACCCAATCCCGGCCGCGGCACTTAAAATTAACCCCCCTCTATGCTGGGGGTCCCCATCGGGACCCCCGAAGTGTCCCCACATAAACCCATTGCAGGGGGGGGTCCCCGATCTGCATAGATCAGGCCCCCCGCAGCATTTAAAACTTTTAAATTCCCCGCCGCGGCTCCTTAAAGGGGCCGCGGCACACTATTACCCAATCCCGGCCGCGGCACTTAAAATTAACCCCCCTCTATGCTGGGGGTCCCCATCGGGACCCCCGAAGTGTCCCCATATAAACCCCCTGCAGCGGGGGGCCCCGATCGGCACCGATCGTGACCCTGCTGCAATTCAATTTTAAATTTCCCGCCTCGCGGGTCCTCAAAGGACCGTAAAGGTCCTGAAAGGACTCGCACTAAAAATATTAACCCCAGGCAACTATAATTACCCCATTAACTCATGATGGTCAATCCAGACCACCATAAGGCCTAAATTAACCCATTAAGTAATGATGGTCAATCCAGACCACCATAAGGCCTAAATTAACCCATTAAGTAATGATGGTCAATCCAGACCACCATAAGGCCTAAATTAACCCATTAAGTAATGATGGTCAATCCAGACCACCATAAGGCCTAAATTAACCCATTAAGTAATGATGGTCAATCCAGACCACCATAAGGCCTAAATTAACCCATTAAGTAATGATGGTCAATCCAGACCACCATAAGGCCTAAATTAACCCATTAAGTAATGATGGTCAATCCAGACCACCATAAGGCCTAAATTAACCCATTAAGTAATGATGGTCAATCCAGACCACCATAAGGCCTAAATTAACCCATTAAGTAATGATGGTCAATCCAGACCACCATAAGGCCTAAATTAACCCATTAACTCATGATGGTCAATCCAGACCACCATAAGGCCTAAATTAACCCATTAACTCATGATGGTCAATACAGACCACCATAAGGCCTAAATTAACCCATTAACTCATGATGGTCAATACAGACCACCATAAGGCTCTATTTAACCCCATCAGTCCCATAAGGGTATATTATTACCATTATGGGCCTGTTACAACCCAACATTAACCACATAAGTGCCATGATGGTCCTCAAGGACCATCATGACACTAACTACAAACACTACACTATAACCCCCAATAAACCATTTAATCTAAACTAACCCCCCTCTACACTAATCTTTTAACACTTACACTACCTACCTACACTACCTACCCCCTAATAAACCTCCCCAACACTCTAATTACAAAAAACAATAAACCTACAGCACAGAAAACAAAAAACCTACAGTACAAAAAACAAAAAAACCTACAGTACAGAAAAAAAAAAAATTACACACCTGAAAAGGAAAGACAGATAAACACAATACAATAATACATATAATACATTACATACATTACATACAATACATGACATTACATATAATATATTAAATATAATATATTAAATATAATATATTACATATAATACATTACATACATTACATACAATACATGACATTACATATAATATATTAAATATAATATATTAAATATAATATATTACATATAATACATTACATACATTACATACAATACATGACATTACATATAATATATTAAATATAATATATTAAATATAATATATTACATATAATACATTACATACATTACATACAATACATGACATTACATATAATATATTAAATATAATATATTAAATATAATATATTACATATAATATATTACATATAGTCCTAATCAAATACCCCCTATCTATCTAACATACAATCTATTTAATTTAAAATAAATCCTAACTATATCAAATACATCCCCCTATCTATCTAATATACAAAAAATCCTAACTACATACACAGACCCTTATTCTAAAATAAAATAAAATAATTACAGTCCTAACTACATACACAGACCCTAATTCTAAGCTAAAATCAATAAATTAAGACCACTTACCTTTAAGATGTTGCTTCAGATCACTAACCTATGGGTCAAACAAAAAAAAAAATTAGTACAAAACATTAACATCAAATAAATAAACATTATATACATTCTACATATTCAACTCACCTTTACAGCATGTCCAGTCACTGTTAAGCTCTTCCGGCGCGGCCCTGTTAAAAAAAAAAAACACAATACATGAATACATGAATACAATATATAAACAATAAATAAAATACACAAATAAACATCTAAATATACATTTAACTTACCTCCCCGCGATGTACCCGGCCTTCTCTCCTTCAGCCCCGGCTGGGCCGCGGAACCATCCGCGCTCTAAAAAAAAATAAAAAAAAAAATAACGGAGGTCTGCACTGGCAGACCTCCCCGACGCTACTGAACCTCCCGGAGTCGTTTCCGGGAGGAAATTGGCATTGGCGGCTTGTGATTGGCTGAAAAAGCTGTCAGCCAATCAAAAGTCGTCAATGTAGGAGCCAATCAGGATGCGCAGATGTCTTCTACCAATCACTCCGTGGGGGTGTATCCCATAGTGATTGGCTGAAGGCATCTGAGCGTTGTGATTGGTTCCCATAAAGATAGACAAGTGTTTTAGCCAATCAGGGTGGGATATTGGGGTGTATCCCATCCTGATTGGCTCACACATTGACGACTTTTGATTGGCTGAAATTGATAGACAGCTTTTTCAGCCAATCACAAGCCGCCAATGCCAATTTCCTCCCGGAAACGACTCCGGGAGGTTCAGTAGCGTCGGGGAGGTCTGCCAGTGCAGACCTCCGTTAGTTTTTTTTCTTTTTTTTTTTTAGAGCGCGGATGGTTCCGCGGCCCAGCCGGGGCTGAAGGAGAGAAGGCCGGGGACATCGCGGGGAGGTAAGTTAAATGTATATTTAGATGTTTATTTGTGTATTTTATTTATTGTTTATATATTGTATTCATGTATTCATGTATTGTGTTTTTTTTTTAACAGGGCCGCGCCGGAAGAGATAAACAGTGACTGGACATGCTGTAAAGGTGAGTTGAATATTTAGAATGTATAGAATGTTTATTTATTTGATGTTAATGTTTTGTACTAATTTTTATTTTTTGTTTGACCCATAGGTTAGTGATCTGAAGCAACATCTTAAAGGTAAGTGGTCTTAATTTATTGATTTTAGCTTAGAATTAGGGTCTGTGTATGTAGTTAGGACTGTAATTATTTTATTTTAGTTTAGAATAAGGGTCTGTGTATGTAGTTAGGATTTTTTGTATATTAGATAGATAGGGGGATGTATTTGATATAGTTAGGATTTATTTTAAATTAAATAGATTGTATGTTAGATAGATAGGGGGTATTTGATTAGGACTATATGTAATATATTATATGTAATATATTATATGTAATATATTAAATTTAATATATTATATGTAATGTCATGTATTGTATGTAATGTATGTAATGTATTATATGTAATATATTATATGTAATATATTATATTTAATATATTATATGTAATGTCATGTATTGTATGTAATGTATGTAATGTATTATATGTAA
This sequence comes from Discoglossus pictus, assembly GCA_027410445.1. Classification (NCBI taxonomy): domain Eukaryota; kingdom Metazoa; phylum Chordata; class Amphibia; order Anura; family Alytidae; genus Discoglossus; species Discoglossus pictus. The sequence continues at coordinate 87,462,021 of CM050169.1, forward strand.
TATATTATATGTAATATATTATATTTAATATATTATATGTAATGTCATGTATTGTATGTAATGTATTTAATGTATTATATGTATGTATTGTATTGTGTTTATCTGTCTTTCCTTTTCAGGTGTGTAATTTTTTTATTTTCTGTAGTGGGGGGTGGGGTTGTAATGTATTTTTTTGTTTTCTGTAGTGGGGGGTGGGGTTGTAATTTTTTTTTGTTTTCTGTACTGTAGGTTTTTTTGTTTTTTGTACTGTAGGTTTATTGTTTTTTGTAATTAGAGTGTTGGGGAGGTTTATTAGGGGGTAGGTAGTGTAGGTAGGTAGTGTAAGTGTTAATAGATTAGTGTAGAGGGGGGTTAGTTTAGATTAAATGGTTTATTGGGGGTTATAGTGTAGTGTTTGTAGTTAGTGTCATGATGGTCCTTGAGGACCATCATGGCACTTATGTGGTTAATGTTGGGTTGTAACAGGCCCATAATGGTAATAATATACCCTTATGGGACTGATGGGGTTAAATAGAGCCTTATGCTGGTCTGTATTGACCATCATGAGTTAATGGGTTAATTTAGGCCTTATGGTGGTCTGGATTGACCATCATGAGTTAATGGGTTAATTTAGGTCTTATGGTGGTCTGGATTGACCACCATGAGTTAATGGGTTAATTTAGGCCTTATGGTGGTCTGGATTGACCATCATGAGTTAATGGGTTAATTTAGGTCTTATGGTGGTCTGGATTGACCACCATGAGTTAATGGGTTAATTTAGGCCTTATGGTGGTCTGGATTGACCATCATGAGTTAATGGGTTAATTTAGGTCTTATGGTGGTCTGGATTGACCACCATGAGTTAATGGGTTAATTTAGGCCTTATGGTGGTCTGGATTGACCATCATGAGTTAATGGGTTAATTTAGGTCTTATGGTGGTCTGGATTGACCATCATGAGTTAATGGGGTAATTATAGTTGCCTGGGGTTATTATTTTTAGTGCGAGTCCTTTCAGGACCTTTACGGTCCTTTGAGGACCCGCGAGGCGGGAAATTTAAAATTGAATTGCAGCAGGGTCACGATCGGTGCCGATCGGGGCCCCCCGCTGCAGGGGGTTTATATGGGGACACTTCGGGGGTCCCGATGGGGACCCCCAGCATAGAGGGGGGTTAATTTTAAGTGCCGCGGCCGGGATTGGCTAATAGTGTGCCGCGGTCCCTTTAAGGAGCCGCGGCGGGGAATTTAAAAGTTTTAAATGCAGCGGGGGGCCTGATCTATGCAGATCGGGGACCCCCCCTGCAATGGGTTTATGTGGGGACACTTCGGGGGTCCCGATGGGGACCCCCAGCATAGAGGGGGGTTAATTTTAAGTGCCGCGGCCGGGATTGGCTAATAGTGTGCCGCGGTCCCTTTAAGGAGCCGCGGCGGGGAATTTAAAAGTTTTAAATGCAGCGGGGGGCCTGATCTATGCAGATCGGGGACCCCCGCTGCAAGGGGTTAATGTGGGGGTGCTGCAGGGGTCCTGATAGAGACCCCTGCAGCATGGGGATGTGTATAGGGTGCAGGGGGGAGCCTCACGCTGCTGTCTCGGGCTGTTCCGAGGCAGCACGTAGAGGCTTTCGGATCCCTTGCGTGGACTTTTTGTCCACGTAGGGATTCTTACGATATGCGAGACTCGTGCATAGATTTAAGGCTACGTAGCTCTCTCGGAGCCTATTCTCGGCCATTTTCTCGCAGTCATATCGTAAAGCAGGCTGCGAGAGATTCGGTTCTCGCAAACAGCAGGAAAACTGCCTTTTGCGAGCACCGAGAGAACTACGAGGGAGAATTTAATAGGGCCCTAAATTCATATTCTTAGTTAATGTTTAACAACCTATAAGCCTTACAAAGAAGCCTAAATAAGTAGACCAGAAGTGGTACGCACAAAACAGGATTGTACTTAAACTCACACAAACACATAGGAAACTAAATTAAGATTCTTCTTTAATGTTTAACAACCTATAACCATTACAATGAAGCTTAAATAAGTATACCACAAGTGGTGTGCACAAAACAGGATTGTACAAAAAACACACAAACACATAGCAAACTAAATTAATATTCTTCTTTAATATATCACAACCTACAAGCCTTACTAAGAAGCTTAAATAAGAATAACAAAAGTCGTGCAAACAAATCAGGATTGTAGATAAAGTTAGACAAACACATAGAAAAAAATAACCATAACAGATACAATACAGCAAAATTAAGACATTTTTTATTGATTTAAAAGACATTTCACTCAAACAACATTTTCAATTTTATGTTACAACAGATACTGCGTGAAGACAATCGGACGAGGACTTTCAGCACAGGACCAGACCATCGGACGAGGACTTTCAACACAGGACCAGACCAGCGCACGAGGACTTTCAACACAGGACCAGACCATCGGACGAGGACTTTCAACAAAGGACCACAACATCGGACAAGGGCTATCGCCAGAGGACCACAACATCGGACGAGGGCTATCGCCAGAGGATCACACCATCGGACCACGACTTTCAACAGAGGACCAGACCATAGGACCAGGATTTTACACAGAGGACCACACCATCGGACGAGGACTTCCAACAGAGGACCAGACCATTGGACAAAGATTTTCAACCGAGGACCAACAAACATTCGGATTTAAATCACACTTCAACCAAGGTACAGTATAATAAGTACAAAAGGAGAAAAATAAAGAAACATGTTTCATCTGCATCCGTGTCAACAGAAAAAAAAAAAAATAATGACTATCTCCCTTATTCTATTTAAATTGGCACTATGCAATACATAGCTCAATAACCACATCAATGTTTTTTTTTTGCAGAGAAGTTTTTCAGTGGTAAACATCTATCCACAAACAAGGTTTTCAATAACTAAAAAATTATTTCAAAAAAAGATGTTAACTGCTTATTTACAGCAGTACTCAATTGGCCAAATTGTTATTCAATAAGGCCAGGAATTATAACTTTTAACAAAATATAACTGATACATTAATGATTTACCTTTTATTTCTCAATTGTGCACAATAATCTTTAACAGTAATTACAAACTTCAATATACCCAATTACATTTCTTTTTTGGCCTTTACAGATTAATATGTCTGATAACGAGAGCAAACAAGAGAAGAAAAGACGTCAAACTAGAGAAAGACAAGAGAGATGGGCCGCCCAGCAGACACCAGAGGAGAAAGAAATTCGACGAGAAAAAGAACACAAAAGACTTTGCGAGGACTTTCAACACAGGACCAGACCAGCGGACGAGGACTTTCAACACAGGACCAGACCATCGGACGAGGACTATCAGCTGCAAAAATGAAAGATACGCCAAAAAAAACTACAAAGCAAATAAAGAATTTACAACCAATCCCTTTAAACATCACATGACATTTTACAAGATACAATTAAAGACACACCAAAAAAAGCAAATACAAAAAAAAAAAACATTTACAACCTGTTACTGAAACATTACAGGACATTTCAACAAAACAAGGACAACATATACCAAGAAAAGCCACGAAAAAAACTAAGCATTTAGAACCTGTTGTTCAAACATTCCATGACTTTTCACCTGATGAATATGAAAGTCAAACTCCTATATGCTTTGCAAATTGTCCTTTACTCAAGTCTTTAGCAGTAGAGGCTCATAGTTGCGGGGACATGACTACTCAATGTCAGTTTTGTGAGGCTTATTATTTTAAACAGGAGAGACCCAGAGATGGACAATTTATTAGTTGTTGTCAAAAAGGCAAGTTCAAACTTCCAGAAAGGAAAGAATTTCCAATCTATTTACAAAATATTATGACTGACCCTACTTTTCCAAACTACAAACATTTTAAGACAAACATAAGATCCTACAATAGTGCCATATCCTTTGCATCTATGGGGGCAACATTAGCTGCTAATGTACCAGGACATGGTCCTTACTGTTTTAAAGTCCAAGGCCAAATTTATCCTCGTACTTCACATTTACATCCAGAGGAAGGAGAGCAAAGAAAATTCGCTCAACTATATGTCCTATATACAATGGAAGCTGTTGACCAACGTATGCAGATGGAAGAAAATAAAAAATTCTTACCCAGTGTTTTCATAGAGCTCAATAACATTATGGACAACAATCCCTACAGTAAAGCTTACAAAAAAATTGGCAGAAGTAGAAAATGAACAACTACTTCATGCACAAAGACATCAATTACCCATGCCAAAGGTTAATATGGTGCTTTAAAGAGACAGACATACTGATAAACGTCGTTATAACTTGCCAACATCAAATGAGGTTGCAATGGTGTTTCAAAATGATGAAGGAGAACCACCATTTCAAAGAGACATTAGAATATATCCCAGAAATGAGGAGCAACCATTTATTAATATTAATATCTTAAGTCCAAATTTAGATCCAATGACATATCCCATCTTTTTCCCACATGGAGAAGCAGGTTGGCAACCAAAATTAACCCTTTCCAGTTACCCAAATGCTAAAGCCAGAATACGAAATAATGTTTCTATGCTTGAATTTAAAGTAGCTCAAATTGCCATTCGACATGGATTTAATCCGATTTTATGTGGTGGAAAACTAACACAACAATGGATTATTGATTCATATTTGCAAGTTGAGGCAAATAATTTAAACTTTATAAAATATCAACAAGATAAACTACGTGTAGAACAATATTCTGGACTCATGGACTATGTTGCTGACGTGGCTACAAGCAGAGACATGACAGCTGGCAAAGCCATCATTTTACCATCTTCCTTTCAAGGATCTCCTCGAAATACGAGAGAAAGATACAATGATGCAATGGCTATAACCAGATTTATTTCTGACATTTACATGTAAATCCACAATGGCCAGAAATTACACAAAATCTACTTCTTGGACAAACTGCTTCTGATCGACCAGATTTAGTAGCCAGAGTTTTTAAGATCAAATTAAATGAATTAATACGTGACTTCACTATAAATCAGTTATTTGGCAAATGTCTTGCTTATGTATATACCATTGAATTTCAAAAAAGAGGCCTTCGACATGCACATCTTCTGATAATACTTCAAGAGAAAGATAAATTAGATACTTCGGACGAAGTGGATGCAGTCATAGTTGCTCAACTACCAGATCCAGAACTATATGGTATACTATATGAGATTGTTACTCATCGCATGATTCATGGACCCTGTGGAGACCTTAATCCACAATCACCATGTATGGAAAATAATAAATGTTCCAAAGATTTTCCAAAAGATTATAGAGACAAAACATATGCAAATTGTGATGGATATCCACTTTATAAAAGAAGAGAAGGAGATAGTGCCATTATTCGTGGAAAAAAAGTGGACAATAGATATGTAGTACCCTACAATCCACATTTACTCATGAAGTACAACGCCCACATCAACGTAGAAGCCTGCACTTCCATCAAATCAATTAAATATGTCTACAAATATATTTACAAAGGCTATGATGCAGCTACTGTAGTCGTCAAAAGTGCAGACAACCCTGAAAGTAGTGAGTTAGTACATGATGAACTTGCATCTCATGTAGATGCTCGCTATGTCAGTGCGCCAGAAGCTATGTGGCGGCTTTTAAAATTTGAAATGCATGATAGATCACATGCAGTATATAGATTAGCAGTACATTTGCCAAAACGACATTTAGTCTATTTCCATGCTGGAAATGAAATGAATGCATTGGCACAAAGTGAAGATCGTCACACTACACTAACTGCATGGTTTGCATTAAATTCCAATGATGCTCAAGCAACACAATACTTATATATTGAAATTCCATATCACTATGTTTTTGTGAATGGATTATGGAGACCAAGAAAAACCAGAGGCAATAAAATAATTCCACGAATTTACACAGTCAGTCCAAGAGATGTTGAACGTTTTTGCTTACGGATATTACTTTTAAATGTTCCAGGAGCACAAAGTTTTGAACAATTAAGAACTGTTAATGACATTGTATATGAATCCTTCCATTTAGCTGCAAGACATAGAAACTTACTCGCTGATGATACAGAGTGGGAAAGATGTTTAGAAGAAGCAGCACAATGTCAAATGCCACGACAGATGAGAGAACAATTTGCTTTTATTTGTATCTTCTCAAATGCTCCAAATGCATTAGCTTTGTGGGAGACTTTTAAAAGTAATATGGCTGAAGACTTTATGCGACGATACAATGAACCCATTGCACACTTAAAAGCGTTAATGGAAATCCAAGAAGTATTTTTAACTCATGGATTAAGTTGTGCAAGTTTTAATTTGCCTGATCCAGGTCTTATAGATGACATAAACTTTGAAGACTATGACATTCAACTACAAGCAGAAAGAACACAAGAAAGACTTGCAACTTTAAATACACTACAATTGCAAGCATTTCATGCCATTAAAAATGCAATAGATGATGACATGGTGACAGAGCGTTATTTCTATCTTGATGGACCTGGCGGATCAGGAAAAACCTATTTGTACAATTTATTAATGAGTTCAGTACGAGCACAAGGCCAAATAGCAATGGCGTTTGCCACTACTGGAATTGCTGCACTTTTATTAGAAGGTGGAAGAACTGTTCATAGTGGATTTAAACTGAATTCATAAACTCTCTAACTCCTTCTAACACCACATATTTTGCAGCTAAAGAAAGGTGCAATTATCATGTTACTGCGAAATATGAACCCCAAAAAAGGCCTATGCAATGGCACAAGATTAATTGTTCAACAATTAAAGGACCATTTTATAGATGCTGAAATTTTAACTGGTACCCATAAAGGAGAGAGAGTTTTCATACCAAGAATAGATTTAGCACCAAGTGAAAGTAGTCTCCCTTTTATACTTCAAAGAAGACAATTTCCCATTATTATGGCATTTGCCATGACCATTAATAAATCACAAGGTCAAACTTTCAAATCTGTGGGTATTTTCTTGGAAGAACCAGTATTTGCACATGGTCAATTGTACGTTGCGTTGTCACGGTGCAAAAATCCACAGGCTATTAAAGTTTACATTGAAAACAATGAAAGTCAAGGTGATTTATTAGAAGATGGACGTATTTTTACTAAAAACATTGTCTACTATGAAGTACTATAACTTTGCAGGATACAAATTAAAGCCATGCAAACATTTTTTAAAAGCATTCAAAAATACATAACAATTAGTTGTTTAATTCCGTCATAATTAATGGAAGTACTGTTTATGGATAATTCGCCTCACAAAATACTTGCCTTGCATTTTTATGATGTTAAAATGTTAAGTCACTATGTTAATGTTTCTAATGTTACAAGTTTAAAAACAATATTTTCAAGTTATTTCATTCAACATATTACAAAGTTCATGTTAAGAGCTCAAGCACCTTTTAAGTCACAATGTAAATATTGTCTGTTATCTTAAGATTACTACCTACATTAATGTTTATCTCCAGTTTATGTGGTCAGTAAGGAATTACTTTCATTAGGTACGTTTTAAGGAGAGTTTTTACTGTATGCCTTCCTCTACATTCAATGTATATTGAACTTAACAATTATTCTGATACAAATTGCATGTTAATACTGATTAATTTAAAGTTCAACTGTTTTTACATTCAAATGTTAATACTTTTAATACAAAATTAGGTTACACAATTTATTCACTATGTTCCTGTTTATAATGTTCCAAATTCTACAAATGTTTTGTCAACTTCCAAAGTTACATAAAAAATAAAGTTCAAGTTTCAAAATATATACTTTGAAGGTTATTGCTTACATATATTTTAAACTTCATGTTAAAATTCGGGACGTTTCAACAAGGCTTTTTACTTTTTGCTTTCCTCTGGACTCAATGTATATTAAAGTTAACAATTCTTCAGATACAAATTTCATGTTAAAAAACCATTACATCAACATTTTACAAAAATACACGTTCATATCACAATACTTACAAGTGTCAAAAATCTATATAAATAACTAAACAACTTGACAAACATATACATCACATTGCCGTCATTTTTTGACGGGCAAGTCGCTAGTAATATATATATAGATGTATATGTAAATGCATACTTTTGTATATATATATACATATATATATATATATATATATATATATATATATATATACATATACATATATACAGTGCCTTGCAAAAGTATTCACCCCCTTTGGCATTTTTCGTCTTTTGTTACCTCACAACCTGGATTGTTTGAGGATTTGCATCATTTAATTTATAGAACGTGCCCATAACTTAGAAGATTTTTTTTTGTTTTATTGTGAAGCATACAACAGATAGGACAAAATAACAGAAAAAGTCAATGTGCATACCTATTCACCCCCTTAACTCAATACTTTGTAGAGCCACCTTTTGCGGCAATCACAGCTCCAAGTTGCTTTGGATAAGTCTCTATGAGCTTGCCACATCTTACAACTGGGATTTTTGCCCATTCCTCCTTGCAAAACTGCTCCGATTCCTTCAAGTTGGATGGTTTGCACTTGTGACCAGCAATCTTTAAGTCTGATCACAGATTTTCTATTGGATTAAGGTCTGGGCTTTGACTAGGCCATTCCAACACATTTACATGTTTCCCCTTAAACCACTCAACTGTTGCTTTAGCAGTGTGTTTGAGGTCATTGTCCTGCTGGAAGGTGAACCTCCATCCTAGCCTCAAATCACGCACAGAGTGGTACAGGTTTTGCTCAAGAATATCCCAGTATTTAGCACCATCTTTCCCTCAACTCTGACCAGTTTCCCAGTCCCGGCTGCTGAATTGGGGATGGTGTTCTTTTGGTGATGTGATGTGTTGGGTTTGCAGCAGACATAGCGTTTTCTTTGATAGCCGAAAAGTTAAATTTTGTCTCATCAGACCAGAGCACCTTCCTCCATACATTTTGGGAGTCTCCTACATGCCTTTTTGTAAACTCAAAACGTGCCATTTTGTTTTTGCTGAAAGTAATGGCTTTCTTCTGCCCACTCTGCCATAAAGCCCAACTCTATGCAGCGTATGGCTTATTGTCGTCCTATGTACAGATACTCCAGCCTCTGCTGTGGAACTCTGCAGCTGCTCCACGGTTACCTTCGGCCTCTCTGATTAATTCCCACTTGCGGCGTCTTTTGGCAGGTTTGCTGTTGTGCCATGTTCTTTCTATTTGGTTATGATAGATTTGATGGTGCTCCTGAGGATCATCAACGATTTGGATAATTTTTTATAACCTAACCCTGACTTGTTCTTTTCAACAACATTGTCCCTTACTTGTTTGGAGAGTTCCTTGGTTTTCATGGCAGTGTTTGGTTAGTGGTGCCTCTTGCTTAAGTGTTGCAGCCTCTGGGGATTTCAAAAAAAGGTGTGTATATGTAATGACAGATCAGGTGACACTTAGATTGCACACAGGTGGACATCATTTCACTAATTATGTGACTTCTGAAGGCAATTGGTTGCACCAGAGCTTTTTATGGGCTTCATAACAAAGGGGGTGAATACATACGCACATGCCAATTTTCTATTTTCTATTTCTAAAAAAAATAGTTTTATGTATATATTTTTCTCATTTCACTACACCAACTTAGACTTTTGTGTTCTGATCCATCACATAAAATTCAGATTAACAAAACATTGAACATAAGGCTGTAATGTAACAAAATAGGTAAAAAGTCAAGGGGGTGAATACTTTTGCAAGGCACTGTATATGTATATATATATATATATATATATATATATATATATATACATATATATATATGTAGGTGCTCAATCAGAGAACAAACTAACCTTAATAGGTCAGTTCTATGGCATGATAACCCACTCTGAGAGCAACCTCTTTTAGCTCACTTGTACCCTTCACAGGGAGAAATATCCTGTAGTATATATTATATATATATATATATATATATATATATATATATATATATATATATTACTAGAGTGACCCAGCCTGAAATACCTGGCAATTCTACCAATTCTACCATGAACAATATTTTTTGTGGCCACCATTATTTTCTAGCACTGTCTTAACCCTCATGGGCATGGAGTTCACCAGAGCTTCATAGGTTGCCACTGGAGTCATCTTCCACCCCATAATAACATCACAGAGCTGGTGGATGTTAGAGACCTTGCACCCCCCACAACTTCAGTTTGAGGATGCCCCACAGATGCTCAATAGGGTTTAGGTCTGGAGACATGCTTGGTCAGTCAATCACCTTTACCTTCAGTTTCTTTGGAATACTGCCCTGCGGCCCTGTCTCCGAAGAGAGGGGATCATGCTCTGCTTCAGTTTGTCACAGTACATGTTGGCATTCATGGTTCCCTCAATAAACTGTAGCTCCCCAGTGCCGGCAGCACTCATGCAGTACCAGACCAAACATACAGTATATACACATATGTCTATATGTGTATATATGTTTTCTATAATATAGTTACATAGTAATTGAGGTTGAAAAAAAGACTTTTAGCCTATCAAGTTCAACCTTTTAAGATCTCCTCTGATCTGCAATATGCAGATTAGTTGTTAATTGATCCAGAGGAAGGCAAACGGAAAAAAACCCAAGTAAAACTTTGCAATTGACAAATCTTTATACTGACCCTGGATGTATTTATATAGGGTAATCATGTCCTCTCTTAGATGCCTTTTTTTCTAGACAAAATAAGTTTAATTTGGTTAGTCTTTCTTCATAACTTAGCCCCTCAATTCCCCTTATTAGTTTTGTTGTCCAACTCTGTACTTTTTCCAGTTCTAAAATGTCCTTTTTATGAAGTGGTGCCCAAAACTGTACTCCATATTCCAACTGAGGGCGTACTAGGGATTTGTATAGTGGTAGAATTATATTTGCTTCCTTTGCTTCTATACCCTTCTTAATACATGCTAATATTTTATTTGCCTTTGCAGATGCTGCTTGGCATTGAGAATTGTTATGTAGGTGGTTGTCCACAAGCACTCCCAAATCCCTTTCAATATCTGATACCCCTAGATTTGTTTCACTAAGTTTATAAATTGCATTGTTATTTTTCCTTATTTTTCCAAGCTCCTACTAACCTCCTCAAAGAAAAGAATTAGGTTTGTTTGACATGACCTATCCCTCATAAATCCATGTTGGCTTAACCATCCAGGTTCAAGACAACAACATGTCATTGGGAAGGAGAAAGGGAAAAGAAGAACCCATTCGGGTTAACACCCCTTTGGGTGATTAGAAAATATATTGACTAAGGGCCCTATTAAATTCGAGCTGCGTATGAAATCGTTTCTCGCAAATGCGCATCGTAACGCGATTTACGTAATACGAGTCGACTTGCGATTGACTTGCGTAATTTCAGACTCCTTTGCCGAGATTTGCCTCCGAAAAGCGCTACGTAGTAAGTAGCGGAAAAAAATTCCTTGCGTAGATGCTCGTATCTCGCAAAATCGCTAAGTGCACAAAAAACACCCGTAAAATGGTTTACGCATTACGTACAGACAACTTAAAAATGTAAAAGTGAGTTTAACAGAGGAAAAGCATGGAAGGCCATTACAATTGATTTCACCATCCCCTCCCCCCACCAAAGCAAAGACATTATACAACCAATTAGTTGTTACATTTTGAATGAAAAGCCATGCTGCAGCTTACATAAAGCAAAATTAAAGACACACTATCTGATTACATAAAAACACAAAAACCTAAAAATAATGCCATATTAACCCTGTTATTTTGTATACATGTTGCTCATCACATCTACAGTACATTTGGGAACACAAATATGGGGCACATGGAGTATGTGAATATGTCCTGTTCAGTCTTTCGGTCGGGTCTGTCTGTGACCCTCTGTCACTGCTTACTTACAAGGTTCCTATGCTGGTGATTTGGCCGTCCACTCTGCTTTCACTCTCCCACCCACAATGGCCCTTAATGGGATAGCTCACAGCTTCATTGAAATACACAATACCTCTTGTTTAGTCTTTCGGTCGGGTCTGACTGTCTCTGACCCTCTGTCACTGCTTACTTACAAGGTTCCTATGCTGGTGAGACCGGAGTGGATTGTCAGTTCTGCTGTCACTCTGCTTTCACTCTCCCACCCACAATGGCCCTTAATGGGCTAGCTCACAGCTTCATTGAAATACACAATACCTCTTGTTTGGTCTTTCGGTCGGGTCTGACTGTCTGTGACCCTCTGTCACTGCTTACTTACAAGGTTCCTATGCTGGTGAGACCGGAGTGGATTGTCAGTTCTGCTGTCATACATATAGTTACATAGTATTTAAGGTTGAAAAAAGACTTTCAGTCCATCAAGTTCAACCTTTTAAGATCTCCTTTGATCTGCAATATGCGGATTAACTATTAATTCATTAGTTGTTAATTAATTATTAATCAATTATTTAATGTTTTTTTTATTTTTTTTATTTTTTATTTTTTTATTATTATTAATTAGTCCAGAGGAAGGCAAATAGAAAGAAAAAAAAAAAAAAGCGAGACTTAGCCAATTGTCTAAAGGGGAAATGTTAAATTTGGATCATTACTGTCTCTCTAATTATCCATGATAACCCTGAATACCCTTTTTAATTAGAAATAAATCTAGTCCCCTTTTAAAGTTATCTATCGAATCCGCTGTCACCACCTCCTCTGGTAGAGAATTCCACAGATTAACCACCCTTACTGTGAAGAACCCTTTTCTTTCTTTGAGGTGGAATCTTTTTACTTCTAACCTCAAGGGATGTCCTCTTGTCAGTTCAAAACCTCTTGGCACAAAAAGCTCCCCCGACAAATCTTTATACTGACCCTGGATGTATTTATATAAGGTAATCATATCTCCTCTTAGACGCCTTTTTTCTAGAGAAAATAAGTTTAATTTGGTTAGTCTTTCTTCATAACTTAGCCCCTCCATTCCCCTTATTAGTTTGGTTGCCCTTCTCTGTACCTTTTCCAGCTCTAAAATGTCCTTTTTTATGAAGTGGTGCCCAAAATTGTACTCCATATTCCAAATGAGGGCGTACTAGAGATTTGTATAGTGGCAGAATTATATTTGCTTCCCTGGCTTCTATACCTTTCTTAATACATGCTAATATTTTATTTGCCTTTGCAGCTGCTGCTTGGCTTTGAGCACTGTTACCTAGGTGGTTGTCCACAAGCACTCCCAAATCCCTTTCAATATCTGATACACCTAGATTTGCTCCATTAAGATTATAAATTGCATGGCTATTTTTCCTTCCCAGATGCATAACCTTAAATTTATTCGTATTAAATCTCATCTGCCATTTAGATGCCCATTCCTCAATTTTATGTAAATCCCCTTGGAGGGAAAGCACATCATTTTCTGATTTAATTACCTTGCACAACTTTGTATCATCAGCGAAAATGGAGACACCACACTCCAATCCTACCTCTAAGTCATTAATAAATATGTTAAAAAGGAGAGGACCTAATACTGAACCCTGAGGAACCCCACTTACCACATTAGTCCAATCGGAGTATGTTCCATTTACAACAACCCTTTGCTTCCTGTCTTTTAGCCAGCTCTCAATCCATGAGCAGATATTTACTGCAATTCCTGTATCCCTTAGTTTGCCCAATAGTCTCCCATGTGGCACTGTATCAAAAGCCTTTGCAAAATCCAAAAAGACTACATCCACTGAGTTGCCTTGATCCAGGTTCCTACTAACCTCCTCATAGAAACTAATTAGATTTGTTTGACATGACCTATCCCTCATAAACCCATGTTAACTCCTACTTATAATCCTGTTCAAATATACATATTCTTGTATATTATCCCTTATTAACCCTTCTAAAAGCTTCCCCACTACAGAAGTGAGGCTCACTGGTCTATAATTCCCCGGATTTGCTCTTGCTCCCTTTTTAAATATAGGTATCACATCAGCTTTTCTCCAGTCATCTGGTAGAGACCCTGTGTTGAGTGAATCTTGAAAAATTAAATATAATGGTTTGGCTATTACAGAACCCAGTTCCCTTAGTACCCTTGGATGTATTCCATCAGGACCCGGGGCTTTATTAACATTTATTTTTTCCAACCTCTTTTGGATTACTTCCTGTGTTAACCAATTATTTGGCAAATGTAGTGTAGCCCCATTATGTCGCAGTGTGCCAACCACTGGTACCTCCCTTGTGTATACCGAGGAAAATAACCTATTTAGCTCATCTGCCTTTTCCTGGTCACTAATTTTCAGACAGCCTGTTTCACATTGTAATGTTCCTATAGCTTCCTTCCTCGCCTTCTTCCCATTAATATACTTAAAAAATATTTTAGGGTTAGACTTACTCTCTTTTGCAATTAATTTTTCATTTTCTATTTTAGCCAGTCTAATCGCGCTTTTGCAAGCCTTGTTGATTTCCTTGTATTCCCGTAAAGCAGTCTCTGTCCCCTCTTGTTTGTATAATTTAAATGCCTGTTTTTTACTCCGTATCTTGATCTTTAAATCATTGTTAAGCCACATGGGTTGTGATTTACTCCTTTTACTTTTATTCCCACACGGTATATGCCGATGTGTATGTATATTTAGTAAGGATTTAAATGTTGTCCATTTATGTTCAGTGTTTTTACCTATCAGTTCTCTGCCCCAGTCTATACTTTGTATTGCTGCCCTTAGACCGTTAAAATCTGCCCTTTTAAAATTAAGAGTTTTTGTTGGCCCCTTAAAATGTTTTTTTTTTAATTCAATCTCAAATGAGACTGTGTTGTGATCACTGTTTCCCAAAGGTTGCCCTATTTCAACATTTGATACAATATCAATATTATTTGTAATGAGTAAATCTAAGATAGCTTAATTTCTAGTAGGCTCCTGTATAACCTGGGCCAGATAATGATCCCTGAGTGTACTCAAGAACCTGCTCCCCTTAGCTGAACTGCTGGTCTCATTTATCCAGTTTATTTCAGGGTAATTAAAATCTCCCATTATTAGAACTTGCCCGTGCTTAGCTGCATTTCCAATCTGTAACAATAATTGTATTTCCTCACTTTCAGCTATATTTGGGGGTTTATAGCATACTCCTACTAATATTCTTTTGGAATTTGCTGCTCCGCTATTTAACTCTCCCCACAAACATTCAACTTTATCACTAGGTCCACCATAAATATCTTCTCTGACTATAGCCTTAAATTCAGGCTTAACATACAGACAAATCCCTCCTCCTCGTTTACCATTGCCTCTATCTTTCCTAAATAGGTTATAACCATCCAGATTAACAGTCCAGTCATGAGATTCATCCCACCACGTTTCGGTAATGCCTATTAAATCCCATTTTTCATTAATTGCTAATAATTCTAACTCTCCCATTTTTCCTGGCAAGCTTTTGGCATTAGCAAGCATACACCTTATGTTATGAGTCTGTAGTTCTGAAGTGCCTGCCACTGAACTTGAATTACTTAGTACTACCTCCATATTGACTATACTACCCCTCCCCCATCTCCTCCCCTATGAGTTGTTAATTCATCCCTTATACCCTCTACACTTTCTACCCCATTACTTATATCTAGTCCCTCCCCCCCACCTACTAGTTTAAAAACTCCTCCAGCCTTTCTACCATCCTATCCCCTAGTACAAAAGCTCCCTCATCATTAAGGTGCAATCCATCCCTACTGTAGAGATTGTCACTGTCACTCTGCTTTCACTCTCCCACCCACAATGGCCCTTAATGGGCTAGCTCACAGCTTCATTGAAATACACAATACCTCTTGTTTGGTCTTTCGGTCGGGTCTGACTGTCTGTGACCCTCTGTCACTGCTTACTTACAAGGTTTCTATGCTGGTTAGACCAGAGTGGATTGTCAGTTCTGCTGTCACTCTGCTTTCACTCTCACACCCACAATGGCCCTTAATGGGCTAGCTCACAGCTTCATTGAAATACACAATACCTCTTTTTTGGTCTTTCGGTCGGGTCTGACTGTCTGTGACCCTCTGTCACTGCTTACTTACAAGGTTCCTATGCTGGTGAGACCAGAGTGGATTGTCAGTTCCTTCTCCAGTGGTTTGGGATTTGGCCGTCCACTCTGCTTTCACTCTTTCACCCACAATGGCCCTTAATGGGCTAGCTCACAGCTTCATTGAAATACACAATACCTCTTGTTTGGTCTTTCGGTCGGGTCTGACTGTCTGTGACCCTCTGTCACTGCTTACTTACAAGGTTCCTATGCTGGTGAGACCTGAGTGGATTGTCAGTTCTGCTGTCACTCTGCTTTCACTCTCCCACCCACAAGGGCAGCAAACACACACAGAGGGTTTGCAGAGGCACAATGAGCACCAGCCAACTCACCTCTATCAGGGGTAATCGCCACTACTCTTATCCAAGGAAGTCCCACGCCATTGCTGGTGGCCATGTGCCAAGATGGCCATTCATTCCCATTTGTTGACCTCCCATTATGTTCTGCTATTCATCAATTTACATTAGTTTCGATTGCTAAGTGATGTTGGGGAAGTGCGGGTGAAAGCAGAGTGGACGGACAAATCCCAAATCACTGGAGAAGGAACTGACAAGCCACTGCAGTATCACCTATCATTATCCTGTTAGGCCCTCAGGGGAATGTTCCTACTCCCCAGTCCCGCTAATTGTACTTGGCCTGTGCATTAACCCTTTATTATGCCTAGATTGTAGATCAATTATATGCATTATATGATATCTAATGCTATTAGGACTATTATTCCTCTTAGTATGTATGGATCTATTGCAGGTTAACTAGTGCTCATTAGTTTACAGCTATAGTAATGTGACACTAATGTGATGCATGTGGATGTCCCCTAACCCCAACCATTGAAAACACACCGACATGGTGAGAAGAGGATAACACAGCTTTATTTTTGGACACAAACCACAATCAGCAGTGGTCAAGACTGTGCATTCACAGAACGGTATAACAAAACTTTATTTTTGGACACAGACCACAATCAGCAGTGCATTAATATCATGAGTGTGGTGTGGGCGGGTCCCGAGAGAGCAAGGGGCTAAATAAAAAAAAGGGGATACCTACAGGGGTCAATCTAATAGTCTAGAATAAGCATGATGCATAGCACCTACCAGGGTCACATGCGGTCAGTACACCGCTGCCACCGGAATATGATGAGAAAAAGGATCATCACAAATCACTCCATTTAACTGAAGAAACCATTAGAGTGCATGGCACTTACAACTTGTCTGGATCTGCTCAATGGAACAAATGATTCAACCTCTGGACTGTGTAATCCAATCCAGTTTCACACATACAGTGTGGTGTGTGAAATTGCCCACAAAAATGAATGGTCAACAAAAAACAAAAAGACGGAGGAGGATAGAAAAAAACTAATGACAATGCATGTACAGTAAAGTGCTAAATACTGTACCAATATACCAACTCACCTGATTCCCCTCTGCAAGCATTACTAACTATTAGCTACAGTAGGTCTCTGGATAATGAGTAATATGGGCAAATACCCATTAATATGGACAGGACACAAAGGTCAGCAGCCACATTCACTGTTTCTTACATCAGACCCAAGGATCTGTTCTCAGACCGACATTGAGGTCAGGATCACATGCTTTATTAGTGCATATATTAATGCTGGCTGTCATTAATATGCCATTGTAAGACTTTGCAAGTCCACCGCCATAGCGGTATTAGTCTACATTTCAGCTAACAATAATCATGTCTGAGATATCTGGCAATATGATAGCTTTAAGATTGTGGGAGCTTCATGTTAAGGAGGGGGCTGTCATTGGAGTAATGTCTACCTGAGAGGCACTTGGAAAACCTTACGCCTCATATAATTCCTCCACAATGCTTGCAGATGCAGAAGATGCCTTCATGGGCCTGAATTGTACCTAAAACAAAACAAATGGAAAGAAAAACAAAGAGAAAACCTAAAGTCTAAGGGCCTAAAAAAAAGGGGACTGCAGCATCCCTTCCCAACAGCATTCCCCAGTG
Organism: Discoglossus pictus; assembly: GCA_027410445.1. Lineage (NCBI taxonomy): Eukaryota > Metazoa > Chordata > Amphibia > Anura > Alytidae > Discoglossus > Discoglossus pictus. The sequence goes on from CM050169.1 coordinate 87,479,863, forward strand.
ACCATCAATTGGTGGCATGTTCAACCGAACTTTACGTGTCCACAGAGAAGAGGATCATGGACCATGTGATGGGAGGTAGCCATCTGCATACAAAATATCACCATCACATAGGCAAAGATCCAAAACTCTGTAGCCAGGCTAGAGGTCAGCATTGTGACCAATAGATGGTCACTGAGGAGTGCTGTTGAGAAGGCACAATAATGTTCACAGCCCCTAGGTCCTCCTCCGCCTGGGCACAGGACCTGCATTGTCCACGGCCGGACTCCGTCTCCCTGTTGGTGGTGGGGGAGCTGGAGGAGGTAGTGGCACCACGGGTGGTGGTGGCGGCGGAGGCATGGTGGAAGGAGAGGAGGGACCAGGCTGCTGTTGGCTGGTGACCTGCCACGTTCCCAGCAGCCTGACCAAATGCTGCTGCAGCCTCCGATGATGGCTCCTCTCCTCCCTAAAGCGCCTGTCCAGGCTGCACCTCATGCCAGAGATGTTGGCATCAATCCTCCTCACGAGGGCCAACAACTCCAGCAGCGCAGCCTCAGTCGTTGGTGGTGGTGGTGGGGGGGGGCTGGGGTCCTGCTGGCAGGGCCGGGTGGGAAGATGGCGGGGAGAGAGTGGGGAGGATCTGGGACCCGGCTGGAGACAGGGTCTCTGATGTTAGTGTCCCCGGTGGCTCAGTGTGTGGGGAAGGAGGAGCTGTGGCATATTCCACTACTTCTGAGGGCCCCGGCGAGATGGCAAGTCTTTGGAGGAGGGGGACAGTCGGGCTCTGGACAGGGGGGCTGTCAACAACCACGACCTCCCCCTCCAAAGAGCCAGGGCCCTCGGATGAGCCTGTAGCCTCCTCCCCCTGAGCGGTCTCCTGCGGGGCGGGGGCTGACGGCCCCGCCCGTGGCTCATCACTGGACCCAGACCTCCTACTGGATGCTGAAATAGAGAAAAGAAAGGTACATGTCATTAGTATGCTGATCAATACATTGATATGTTTTCACTCCTAACTATCTGACATCTAGGCCTGAACATGGATGATTCTCCTAATTGCAACTCACATTAGCTGTCATTTGCTAGATTGGATCTATTCTTTGGTTTCTGGTCTTGACCTCTCCTGGCTCCTAACGCTGTCTGTATTTCTTCTGCGGTCTGTAACTGCATAGGCTGCATTGGGCACACCAGTACATGGACTCTATTGCTTGATTACTCTTGGGGTGGCTAGGAATGACATTGACTTGTCAGCTTCATGGATTTAATGACACTTCCATCCATCCCTTGTTAATTCCATGGAGCTGACATGTCACTTTCCTTGTTGGTCACCATGTGCAGTGTGTGTGATGCACATGTGGTGGCATGTTGGTGTATGTGATATTCACCTGAACTGGAGGCTGGGTCCTGCTGGGCCACCGGGGATCAAGCTCCAGCTGCGGGCGATGGTCCCAGAAAGTCCCTTGCGATCCTCTCCCACTCCTTATAGGTGACACTGTGTCCCTCAGCTTCTCTGGCCATCTTCCTCTTCACCGTGGCCCTGATATCCACATATCTGTGCTTCAAGGACCTCAAGCCCCTAGGAACCGTGGACACCTCCTTCATCACTTCCACTACCTCCTTCCAAGCCTGAGCCTTAGGCCCAGGCTTCGCTTCCCTTGCAACAAGGATGACTGGCCGGTCACGGATCGCACCCAGGAGGACCATATTCTCCTGGGGCGTATAATTACGGGCCCTGCGCCTGCCCTTGCCAATAGCCCCTTGCTCTCTCGACTGTGCTTGGGGACCCTGGCCTCCCTGCACTCTTCCTGAGGCCTGTCCCTTCCCCAAACTACCCCGCCCCATTGGAACAGGCCCCTTCCCCTCTGTCCCTCCTCATTAGTGCCTCTGTCTCCCTCCTCCTCCTCCCCCCCCCCCCCTCCGGGGACCACTCCTCCTCCTCCGGGGACACCTCCTCCTCCTCCGGGGACACCTCCTCCACCCCCTCCGGGGACACCTCCTCCACCCCCTCCGGGGACACCTCCTCCTCCTCCTCCTCCGGGGACACCTCCTCCACCCACTCCGGGGACACCTCCTCCACCTCTCCTCCACCCTCCACTACACTCTCCTCACTCTCCACTCCTCTCCTCTCCTCCTCTCTCCACCTATCTCCTCCCTCCATGCTGAAATAATAACAAAATAAGGATAACTCAAAATAAGTGTAACTGTTATATAGGTGATGAAAAAAAAAGTGTATGTTCTATGTGTTTTTAATAACTGTTGGGGGATGCGGTGCAAAGGTTGGGGGGGGGGTGTCCTAACGCTATGTATGTCTCTATGTGTCTTTAATCTATGTGTCAGGCAAATATGTGTAATGTGTAAATATGTGTAACTCTTACGTGTAAATATGCTAGTAATAAAATACAAAACAATCAAAAAGAGTGCGCCTACAAATCAAAAGAACGATAAAGAAATAAAAGTATTACTGGAATGTCTGTTGGAAAGAAAATATGTGTGTGCTATGTGTATTTAATAAGTGGTGGGGGATGGGGTGTGTTGGGGGATGGGTGTGTGGGGTGTGTGTCCTAACTATATATATGTCTCTATGTGTGTTATTGAATCTATGTGTCTTGCAAATATGTGAAATCTGTAAATATGTGTATAAAGTGCGTATGTAATTGGCTGAGAGGCTTTTGGCGGGTTTTTGCGCCATCGCCATTGCCACGTTGGCCCGCCAAAAGCCTCTCAGCCAATTACATACGCACTTGGCGGCCCGCGTTGGGACTCTCAGCCAATTACATACGCACTTGGCGGCTCGCGTTGGGACTCTCAGCCAACTACATATGCACTGGGCGGCCCGCGTTGGGAATCTCAACCTATTACATACGCACTTGGCGGCCCGTGTTGGGACAGCCAATTACATGCGGCCAAGTGCGTATGTAATAGGTTGAGAGGCTTCTTGACGTAAAATCATCAGCTGGAATGCCATGTAAAGATCCACAGGTGACCAATGGCAAAGCAGAAATTAACGTGCCTAATACCAGGTTATGCAATCACCAAGCTATATAACTCCATCCCCAACAAGTCATCAGCATGTCTGAAACAGCATGGATGATCATGTGAGAGGGATGATGGACAGGATGAGTGGGCGGATGAGGTTGAGATGCTTTTGTGCATCTCACCTAGCACAGTATGAAGACCAGGAAGCAAGGTGTGTGATTGAGGGGGTGATGGGGACTGGCAGAGAGGAGTGTCTGGGAGTGAATGAGGGTGTGAGTGGTGATGTGATCCATGCTGGGGCAGAACCAAGCCAGGCAAGGGAATTACCACAGGCCATGCCTAGTATCGTGGGGGTGGATCAGGGAGGAGAGAGAGCTCCAGTAGCACAGGGACAGAGGGATATAGGGCCACCTGCACACAGGGAGGCTGACAATGTTGTCGGTGATCAGCTGCTGGGGGGAGTACAGGATGTGGTGGCTCAGGCAGAAGGGGGGGAGCCTGACCAGGAGCCTGACCATGAGCCTGACCAGGAGCCTGGCCAGGAGCCTGACCAGGAGCCTGGCCAGGAGCCTGGCCAGGAGCCTGTGAGGAGGCGAAGGGCTCCCAATGTGTACAGGGAGAGACTCACATTAGAGGGGTTAACTGATGGGGAGGTGTATGAGCGTTTTCGGCTGACCCGTGCCAGTCTTGGGGAGCTCTATGAGGTTCTCAGAGCGGACCTTGAGCCTTGCTCAAGGGCAAATAGAGCTATCCCAGGAATGACACGGATGTTAGTTGCAATACACCTCCTTGCTTCTGGTAGCTTTCAGACCACCCTGAGCATAGCCGGAGGAATGTCTCAGCCAAGCCTCTTGAATTGTCTGAGTGCATTCCTCCGTGCTATTGGTCGGAAAGCTGCCAGATACATCAGTTACCCTAACACTGCTGAACAGATCTCGAAGGTGAATTTCGATTTCTTCCAATTAGGAGGTATCCCCAATGTGCTTGGTGCTATTGACTGTACACACGTGGCACTGATACCTCCTAGAGAGCAAGAAGCGCTGTACAGAAATCATAAGCATTATCATTCAATCAATGTCCAGGTTGTTTGCTATGCGAACATGCGCATACAAAGTGTGTATGCAGGCTTCCTGGGAAGTGCTCACGACGCCTATATCCTGCGTGCATCCGGAATATGTGACCTATTTGAGTCCGGCAGATTTCCATCCGGATGGCTACTGGGTGAGTACACATTAGTAATGGCAGTCAACCATATCTTACTATGACTGGATACAATAACACATACGGTACATCATGTTTCCCTCTATTGCTATGATGTTCACATGTGCATTACGGAGTAATACTCCCAAAGCCAGAACATAATAGCTCATTGCTGGCCATAACCCTGTGTTAGCTTGGCCAAACAGTATGCAGTTCACAACAACATATGACAAAAACCACAATTGATTAATCATTAGGTTTATGTTCTGATGCATTCCCTTGTATGACATGGACATCTCTAGTTTACATAACGTGTTGTGTGTTACATAGTTACATAGTTACATAGTATTTAAGGTTGAAAAAAGACTTTCAGTCCATCAAGTTCAACCTTTTAAGATCTCCTTTGATCTGCAATATGCGGATTAACTATTAATTCATTAGTTGTTAATTAATTATTAATCAATTATTTAATGTTTTTTTATTTTTATTATTATTATTTTTATTAATTAGTCCAGAGGAAGGCAAATAGAAAGAAAAAAAAAAAAAGCGAGACTTACCCAATTGTCTAAACGGGAAATGTTAAAAATTTGGATCATTACTGTCTCTCTAATTATCCATGATAACCCTGAATACCCTTTTTAATTAGAAATAAATCTAGTCCCCTTTTAAAGTTATCTATCGAATCCGCTGTCACCACCTCCTCTGGTAGAGAATTCCACAGATTAACCACCCTTACTGTGAAGAACCCTTTTCTTTCTTTGAGGTGGAATCTTTTTACTTCTAACCTCAAGGGATGTCCTCTTGTCAGTTGAAAACCTCTTGGCACAAAAAGCTCCCCCGACAAATCTTTATACTGACACTGGATGTATTTATATAAGGTAATCATATCTCCTCTTAGACGCCTTTTTTCTAGAGAAAATAAGTTTAATTTGGTTAGTCATTCTTTATAACTTAGCCCCTCCATTCCCCTTATTAGTTTGGTTGCCCTTCTCTGTACCTTTTCCAGCTCTAAAATGTTCTTTTTTATGAAGTGGTGCCAAAAATTGTACTCCATATTCCAAATGAGGGCGTACTAGAGATTTGTATAGTGGCAGAATTATATTTGCTTCCCTGGCTTCTATACCTTTCTTAATACATGCTAATATTTTATTTGCCTTTGCAGCTGCTGCTTGGCTTTGAGCACTGTTACCTAGGTGGTTGTCCACAAGCACTCCCAAATCCCTTTCAATATCTGATACACCTAGATTTGCTCCATTAAGATTATAAATTGCATGGCTATTTTTCCTTCCCAGATGCATAACCTTAAATTTATTCGTATTAAATCTCATCTGCCATTTAGATGCCCATTCCTCAATTTTATGTAAATCCCCTTGGAGGGAAAGCACATCATTTTCTGATTTAATTACCTTGCACAACTTTGTGTAATCGGCGAAAATGGAGACCCCGCACTCCAATCCTTCCTCTAAGTCATTAATAAATATGTTAAAAAGGAGAGGACCTAATACTGAACCCTGAGGAACCCCACTTACCACATTAGTCCAATCGGAGTATGTTCCATTTACAACAACCCTTTGCTTCCTGTCTTTTAGCCAGCTCTCAATCCATGAGCATATATTTACTGCAATTCCTGTATCCCTTAGTTTGCCCAATAGTCTCCCATGTGGCACTGTATCAAAAGCCTTTGCAAAATCCAAAAAGACTACATCCACTGAGTTGCCTTGATCCAGGTTCCTACTAACCTCCTCATGGAAACTAATTAGATTTGTTTGACATGACCTATCCCTCATAAACCCATGTTGACTCCTACTTATAATCCTGTTCAAATATACATATTCTTGTATATAATCCCTTATTAACTCTTCTAAAAGCTTACCCACTACAGAAGTGAGGCTCACTGGTCTATAATTCCCCGGATTTGCTCTTGCTCCCTTTTTAAATATAGGTATCACATCAGCTTTTCTCCAGTCATCTGGTAGAGACCCTGTGTTGAGTGAATCTTGAAAAATTAAATATAATGGTTTGGCTATTACAGAACCCAGTTCCCTTAGTACCCTTGGATGTATTCCATCAGGACCCGGGGCTTTATTAACATTTATTTTTTCCAACCTCTTTTGGATTACTTCCTGTGTTAACCAATTATTTGGCAAAGGTAGTGTAGCCCCATTATGTCGCAGTGTCCCAACCACTGGTACCTCCTTGTGTATACCGAGGAAAAGAACCTATTTAGCTCATCTGCCTTTTCCTGGTCACTAATTTTCATACAGCCTGTTTCACATTGTAATGTTCCTATAGCTTCCTTCCTCGCCTTCTTCCCGTTAATATACTTAAAAAATATTTTAGGGTTAGTCTTACTCTCTTTTGCAATTAATTTTTCATTTTCTATTTTAGCCAGTCTAATCGCGCTTTTGCAAGCCTTGTTGATTTCCTTGTACTCCCGTAAAGCAGTCTCTGTCCCCTCTTGTTTGTATAATTTAAATGCCTGTTTTTTACTCCGTATCTTGATCTTTAAATCATTGTTAAGCCACATGGGTTGTGATTTACTCCTTTTACTTTTATTCCCACGCGGTATATGCCGATGTGTATGTATATTTAGTAAGGATTTAAATGTTGTCCATTTATGTTCAGTGTTTTTACCTATCAGTTCTCTGTCCCAGTCTATACTTTGTATTGCTGCCCTTAGACCGTTAAAATCTGCCCTTTTAAAATTAAGAGTTTTTGTTGGCCCCTTAAAATGTTGTTTTTTTAATTCAATCTCAAATGAGACTGTGTTGTGATCACTGTTTCCCAAAGGTTGCCCTATTTCAACATTTGATACAATATCAATATTATTTGTAATGAGTAAATCTAAGATAGCTTCATTTCTAGTAGGCTCCTGTATAACCTGGGCCAGATAATGATCCCTGAGTGTACTCAAGAACCTGCTCCCCTTAGCTGAACTGCTGGTCTCATTTATCCAGTTTATTTCAGGGTAATTAAAATCTCCCATTATTAGAACTTGCCCGTGCTTAGCTGCATTTCCAATCTGTAACAATAATTGTATTTCCTCACTTTCAGCTATATTTGGGGGTTTATAGCATACTCCTACTAATATTCTTTTGGAATTTGCTGCTCCGCTATTCAACTCTACCCACAAACATTCAACTTTATCACTAGGTCCACCATAAATATCTTCTCTGACTATAGCCTTAAATTCAGGCTTAACCTACAGACAAATCCCTCCTCCTCGTTTACCATTGCCTCTATCTTTCCTAAATAGGTTATAACCATCCAGATTAACAGTCCAGTCATGAGATTCATCCCACCACGTTTCGGTAATGCCTATTAAATCCCATTTTTCATTAATTGCTAATAATTCTAACTCTCCCATTTTTCCTGGCAAGCTTCTGGCATTAGCAAGCATACACCTTATGTTATGAGTCTGTAGTTCTGAAGTGCCTGCCACTGAACTTGTATTACTTATTGTAATTGGAAGGGCTATGTAAGTGAGATGACTTCAGAATTCATCTGATAGAGGAGAATGAAAAGTGTTTGGCAAACTTTTTCTTGCATGAATATATCCCGGAATAAACATGAATTAGCTTACCTTGAAGTTATCAAAATCTCCAAGGTCTTTTGGCATTTGCGTTTGATCGTGTACGCCCCTGGGAAATTCCACCTGAATTAGCATCACATTTACGTTCACAAGAATACACTATCATGCTTCATCTCAGACCTCTGGCATGTGCTCGGTACAAGAACTGCAACAGTGACTTCCTGCTCTCTACCAGAAGGGTCGCAATATGTACCCTGTTGTATTTCCCTTGTATCTCTGCCTCATGTAAGCGTCCTGTGGGTGTGAACATCTGGATTTTACATTTGTGGAAATCACATTGTAATTGATCTGAAGCTTCATATAGAATACATGTGTTAATACACTACTAATTATCCTATCAGATGCATTCATGATCCATCTCCCTTACATATATCTTTAACTGTGTATTAGCCACAGGGATGCGTTGATAGGTCATGATGACGATATTTGGGCATATGCTTTGTCAAACATCACAACATCCTATTCATATCAACATCCTATTTTATTTCCACCAGGTGATGCAGGATATGGGTGTTTGCCGTGGTTGTTGACCCCTGTGAGCAATCCCCATACTCGGGCAGAGGTGCGGAATAATGCTGCGCATAAAACCTGCCGGAATGTAATTGAGCGCACCTTTGGTGTACTAAAGATGCGCTTCAGATGTTTACATTCCACTGGGGGTGCTCTACAATACAAGCCCCAGAAAGTTTGTCGCATCATCGTTGCCTGCTGCTGTCTGCACAATATAGCAGTACAGGCCAACTGTCTGGGGGACATTAATGCGGCTCCGCTACATTGGGAGGAAGAGCCTTTATTTCCCCCTGAAGTGGATAATCTGCAGGGGTCACAACAACGTGCCCGCCTAATTCGTGAGTACTTCACATGTAAGTACATACCCAATATGCATGGAACACAGTCTAATGTATCTGGATTATGCCTAACTCCCAAATCTACCTTTATCCATCGCCCTTGTCATACAGAATTCCAACCAGTCCACAGTAGAGGAGAGTTCCCTGGCGTTGTCGATGTTTGTACACTGGAACAAGCCACATGATCAGTTACAGGTAAGTAAGCACACATTCCCATACACATCTTAAGTACTGACGGTTATAAACATCAATGGCATAGATAATTTGAGTGGATTATATATCCCACTATGTCAATGTATATATGCCCCACGTTACATTGTTATCTAGTAATTTAGATTGAAAAAATACTTTAGTCCATCAGGTTCAACCTCTATAGATCTATGATCTGCAATACGCAGAATTATTGTTAATTGATCCAGAGGAAGTAACCGAAAAACAAAAAGTGAAACTTTGACAATTGTCTACACAGGGCAGAAAAATATAACATTCCTTCCTGACCCCAGATACTGGTGATCGTATTCATCCCTGGATCAATACTCCCTCTCTATTTATCCAGGATAGCCCCTAATGCCTGTTTGGTTTTTTAATGTAAAAATATACCCAATCCCTTTTTAAAGTCACCTACAACCTCTACGGACCAGGATTGTTCACATTGTCTTATCCTGCCAAACCACATGAAATGGGATCAAAATGTCGTAGATAGATACCATACACACATACTTTGGAGATCAAGAACCAGTCACGATAACACAAAACCGAGTCCTCTGGTTATTTCCTCATAATTCAACTTTATTCAGTTTGATCCAATATGGATCACCAGCCAAACCCAACATGGTGGCTGCTGCTGACTGGCTGGAGACGTGACTACTACTGAAATATATCCAGACACAGCTTTTTAGACTTGTTTACATGAGACCATGCCGAAATCCAGATTTTAGCACCCTGTAGCAACATGGCATAACTCACTAAGCGGCAATGACTTCTTATTAATAAGAGATATCCAATACGAAAAGAACACATACTTTGTCTAATTTGTGACTGTAATCCTAACATCATATTAACCTTACAGAGCTGCTGTCGTGTGTCAACTCTTCTTTCAACAACCTAGACATAGAAAAACATGACCAGCAACAGAACTGCTACATCAATGTGAACTACATAGTGAGTATGTGTGTAATAATATGGCCACGTATGCTGATGGACACAAATAACACATCAATCACTTTATTAATATCGGCCTATCCTATCTCTTTCCAGAATACATCAGATAGGTAAGCGGTGATAACTAATGATGATCCACAGCGCACGTGTCCTGGTGGAACAAATCACCTCGTGGATGAGCTTGGGACTGCGTCCAAGGTAAAACACCACATTTGGCTCTCCAAAGATGCATTACTGTGTAATCTATGTGATATTCCTACATCATTAGCCAGATGAGTAGCTCGTTTCATATGTAGGGAAGGAACAGTGAAGACGTTTGTATGAAATGAGCAACATATATCGGTACAGTGGATCGAAAAGGTCTAAAGTCTACACACCCCTGTTAAAATGTCATGTTTCTGTGCTGTAAAAAAATGAGACCAAGATAAATCATTTCAGAACTTTTTCCACCTTTAATGTGACCTATAAACTGGACAATTTAATTTAAAAACAAACTGAAATCTGTTAGGTAGAGTGAAGAAAAAATCCAAAAATAAAATCACATGGTTGCATAAGTATGCACCCCCCTAAACTAATACTTTGTTGAAGCACCTTGTGATTTTATTACAGCACTCAGTCTTTTTGGGGATGAGTCTATCCGCATGGCACATTTTGACTTTGCAAGATTTGCCCACTCTTCTTTGCAAAATCACTACAAATCTGTCAGATTTCGAGGGCATCTCTTGTGCCCAGCCCTCTTCAGATCACCTCACAGATTTTCAATTGGATTCAGGTCTGGGCTCTGGCTGGGCCATTCCAAAACTGTAATCTTTGTCTGGTGAAGCCATTCTTTGTTGATTTGGATGTATGCTTTGGGTCGTTGTCATGCTGAAAGATGAAGTTCCTCTTCATGTTCAGCTTGCTAGCAGAAGCCTGAAGGTTTTGTGCCAATATTGACTGGTATTTGGAACTGTTCATAATTCTCTCTATCTTAACTAAGGCCCCAGTTCCAGCTGAAGAAAAACAGCCCCAAAGCATGATGCTGCCACCACCACGCTTCACTGTGGGTACTGTGTTCTTTTGGTGATGTGCAGTGTTGTTTTTGCGCCAAACATATCTTTTGGATTATGGCCAAAAGGTTCAACCTTGGTTTCATCAGACCATAACCCCTTTTCCCACATGCTTTTGGGAGACTTCAGATGTGTTTTTTGCCAAATGCAGCCTGGCTTGGATGTTTTTCTTTGTAAGAAAAGGCTTTCGTCTTGCCACTCTACCCCATACGCCAGACATATGAAGAATACGGGAGATTGTTGTCACATGTACCACACAGCCAGTACTTGCCAGATATTCCTGCAGTTCCTTTAATGTTGCTGTAGGCCTCTTGGTAGCCTCCCAGACCAGTTTTCTTCTGGTCTTTTCATCAATTTTGGAGGGAGCTCCAGTTCTTGGTAATGTCACTGTTGTGCCATATGTTCTCCGCTTGATGATGACTGGCTTTACTGTGTTCCATGGTATATCTAATGACTTGGAAATTCTTTTGTACCCTTCTCCTGATTTATACCTTTTAACAATGAGATCCCTCTGATGCTTTGGAAGCTCTCTGTGGACCATGGCTTTTGCTGTGGGATGCGACTAAGAACATTTCAGGAAAGACCAACTAGAGCAGCTTAACTTAATTTGGGGTTAATCAGAGGCACTTTAAATGATGGCAGGTGTATGCTGACTCCTATTTAACACGATTTGGAATATGATTGCTTAATTCTGAACACAGCTACATTCCCAGTTATAAGAGAGTGTGCAGACTTATGCAACCACATTAGTTTTCTTTGTTTTTTTCTTCCATCCACCTAAAAGATTTCAGTTTGTTTTACAATTGAGTTGTACAATTTATATGTCACATTAAAGGTGGATAAAGTTCTGAAATGATTTTTCATTGGCTAATTTGTTTACAGGAGTGTGTAGACTTTTTATAACCACTGTAAGTGACGAAGTAAGCGCTCCGGGAGCATGTGCAATGTAAATATTGACATGTTCCTTTTATCTTTCAGATCGCAAAGATGAGTCCCTTTCCACGGTCAGAACAAGGAATGATGAGCATTCCCACGTTCCAGGACTATGCTATTGTCACATTGCATCATGTATGTACATATGTCAGTCATCATGTGTTGCATCGGGTGTGATATCACATCCTCTACATCGATTTATATGAACCTATTGCTTTAGATATGCCATTCTCTCCTCTACTTGGACTATTGGGAAGCCTGTATCATACTTCCTTCCAGATCTCTTCCTCAGTGCTGATGTGATCCTCCCTGTACATATGGGGAAGAGTAACTCTAGCCTTGGAACATAACTGTTAATGAGGTTCCGTTTACCTTCATTTATGAATATGCAACAGCAGATAATAGAGATGCTCATTCACAGAACAGAATACACCTCGAACTGGCCAGTTTGTTGGTAGTTCTGCTAACACATGAAATTAGTTTAGACACACTGATATGGTCCTGGTCAGGTTCCCATCTGAGTGTCCAAACTTAGGTATGTAGAGTCTTCTCTCATAGTGCCATTTCCAGTGACATGACCTAGGGGGTTCTAACATTGACTGATTGAGCACTTCTACCTCTGCAGTTGCATAGGAGTGTGTGTTGCGCGCACACACAAGACTACAGATTACTTCTCCCCATGAGCATATCTCCTTCTGTATTGTTGGGTTTGAATATTGAATGTTATCCTGATATATTTAATAATATAACTGATATTGCCTCATGTTGGATGATGCACTGTATATCCCCCCTCAACTGATCATCTATACCAATGTCATCCCCCCTGCGTGCATTCTGGCCCTATTTCCGTGTGTTACTGGAACTCTGTATCCTACCCACCTCCACCATGATACTGAGCAGACCTGTGGTAATTTGTCACTGTGTGGCTTTGTGAACAATTAAACCGTTTTTTTTTTCACTCAATGTTTGTGTAATCCTGGATATTTACCATGTAACAAGTAAATTACCCTGAAAGTCAGATGTGCTCAGCACCATCAGTTAGTGGTGTAACTATTCTGTTCAATCTGCGTTTACATTAGTACATAATCATGAATGTCGATTCATATCATTCAAGTTGAGCCCTTCAAGTCATTATATACAACCCTGCATGTCTATAGACATGATTTCAGAATTCACACCCCTCCGACTTGCCCCTACATGTATATTGGCAAGGTACAGATTAATGTAGCATATGTATCTATGTAAACACACACAGATATATGTATTGAACAATGACACTTCATTATATCTGTATTCTCTCAACTAGAAAGCATGATATGGTACAAACACACAGAAACAGTGATGACAGTATAACATAATCATACTTTATTTCATACACAGAGTACAAACAGAAATGGACAAGACTCTGCATTAATATCATGTGTGTGTTGTGAAGAGATCCTAGTATGGCAAGGGGCTGTGGCAAATCTGAGGACATCTGAAGAGGAAACAGACAACATCATTAGGGTAATGCATAGCATCTCCTAGGGTCACATGTGGTCAGGACCCCACAGTAACCAACAGCATATAACACGACATTTAATCAACATAACCATTAATGCGCATACAACAACCATATGGTTGCCAGAATAAACAGACACTATAAAACAGGGATCATGTGATACTAAGCGATTTCACACACAGTGTGAATTGGTCAATAGATGATGTGAATCTGGAAAACAGAGGTAGGAGTTGTTAGAACAATCATAAGCTGTTATTAGAGTACATTGTTTTTGCTTTTGACACTACTCTAAACCAACTAACATCTCCGAGCAGTAATAACCATATTTATTCTATCCTGTTCAGTCAGCCTTCCAGGAATATGCTTAGGATGTGGAATATGACAAGGCATGCTTCACTGTGAACACAATCCTTCAGCAAAATGTACTATCACTATCTATATGGAATAGTTGTGCCATGCTGATATCACATCTCACTTCTAAATGGGTGGTACCAAGGCCAGACAGATTACACTGTTCACATTACCTCTAAACACATGCACATTGATCATGATGTCAAACCAAGGAAATTGCCACTTTGGTTTGGATGACATGAAAAAACTGAATCCAATTTCATAATGTTAACAGGATGGAATGCTACAAAAACTTATGTGGAATTGCTGGTTTGGATTAGCAGATAGTAATGGGACTGTGCAACTCGATAGCCTGGACACTGATCATTATAATGGAAGATCACACAGTCATGTTTCTTAGTGAAAAGATATGTAGTCATATATTGCATTTCAGAGCCATCTGCAGTGGTGAATAACCCTGATAGAATGCCCGTTGTGAACTGGGTTGAGTGTTTACTCACATGATGGTATTGTACTGCTCGAAGATGAAGAAAATGTCTTCAGAGTTGTGAGATTTGGCTATTAACACCTACAAAGACAAAAACAATGTATCATTCCGAACAATATTATGATTAAATACAGCATTTAAGCTCAAGGTCAATCCACATTGAACATCAATTGTTAAAATGTTAAACATAACCAGCCATGTACACACTCTGTAGCCAATACTATGTCAACATCTATAACAATCAGTATTCTGTGAGGAGTGATCAGGAGGCCCTCTCGGATGGTCCTAACACCTCCTACTCCAAGTTAGCGGGCCCCCACCGTCTGTGCCCGCGGCCCGTCTCCCTCTTCCACGACGTGGTGTGGGAGCAGGGGGTGCCACTACAGCAGGTGGCTGGGGTTCAAGAGTGGGCGATGTCTGAGATTAGGAGGCAGACATCTCAGGTTGCGATTGGACAACCGAAGGCTGGAGAGGTATGGGCTGGCGACGTAGTTGACGCAACAATGCGCGTCTCTCCCGGCTTGCGCGTTCCTCATATCTCTCCATCATTCGGTTGTGCCTCCTCATCTCAGCATATATAGCACGGGTGGTGGCTGAGATCACTCTGTTGCCAGCCAGGATGGCGCTACTAACAGCCAATTGTCTTTCGCTTATGTCCAGCATTTGCTGTGCTCTCTGGCTTTGGGCCTGGTCCTCTTGTTCTATGTGCGCCATGATGTTCCGTAATTGGCCAGAGAGCGGTGGCAGAGGGCCTGGAGGTGCTTGACTGGCGGCTGGCGACTGGGCGGCTGGCGACTGGGCGGCTGGCGACTGGCCGGCTGATGACTCCGCGGCCGGCGACTCCGCGGCTATTCCTCCCGGGGCCGGGGCACTTCCTCCCGGGGCCGGGGCACTTCCTTCCGGGGCCGGGGCACTTCCTCCCGGGGCCGGGGCACTTGGGGCCGGGGCACTTCCTCCCGGGGCCGGGGCACTTCCTCCCGGGGCCAGTGATGTGGATGGTCCCGGGCCCTCCTGAATGTCCTGGCCCACTTCAGCCCTTCCTGCATCCTCCTCTTCTGAATCTGTGGATACTGCAATGGAATAAACATATATTTCAGTTGGTTGCCATACACAATTGCCAGCTATGCATTTACATATCATTGACATCATGGTCACCTGTGAGTGACTGTGGTGCTTGTGTTACACAGATGAGCCACGGGCTGCATAATGAGCATGGTGGATCATGGCTCATATGAATGTGTACTGCATGTGCCTCAGACACGTGCTCTGCTGTATCTGCTGTGCAGTGTGTGAGACTGACCAATCTGACAAGTTTCCAGCAATGGTTGTTAATATGCAGCTGAGACATGGGCCAGGTTAGGACAGTATATGACACACATGCAGTGCTACAGAGTCTGTATCCACATATGCCGCACAGCCAAATTTTTATTCTCAATCGCAGTGGAGGCCAAAGTCAGGCCTGCATTTGTGGATAGCCATGCTGCACCCAGCTGAGAATATCATTCTCCAAGTCATTAAGTCTAATTGACTCATCTGTTCACATAAAGGAAATCCACATATCCAGGCCTGTGCGCAGCCCAGCAAGTTTGACTTTGGACACCCTGCTCTATTGCAATCAAT
Source organism: Discoglossus pictus (assembly GCA_027410445.1). Taxonomy (NCBI): domain Eukaryota; kingdom Metazoa; phylum Chordata; class Amphibia; order Anura; family Alytidae; genus Discoglossus; species Discoglossus pictus. The sequence goes on from CM050169.1 coordinate 87,495,554, forward strand.
CTGGATATAATTAGAAATTGACATATCAGGGAGACAAATTATGAACATGATAGGTTTGCTACCAGGACTGAAATGGTTATTGTCGCCCCATAAATTTTTAGTCAACCATAGGGCTTACAGTGCTATTGTATGTGAATTATCCCTGTGTGTGGCCAGGGGTGTAGGAGGCCATATAATTCTTGAGCAAGGGTGGGCAGGTTCGGGCCTGGAGGGCCACACAGGTAAGCCAATCGCCTTTTCAGTCATCCTGATTGACTCACCTGTGCCCAAAAAGGATATCTTGAAAGGCTGGCATGTATGTGGCCCTCCTTACCCACCCCTGTTCTAGAGGGATACAGCTCATTATATACAACAGCCAGAACACAAGCCTATTTATACATACAAACATACATACATACAAACAGCATGATATCTTGAAAGGCCGGCACGTATGTGGCCCTCCTTACCCACCCCTGTTCTAGAGGGATACAGCTCATTATATACAACAGCCAGAACACAAGCCTATTTATACATACATACATACAGCATGTTATCGGCAGGCTTTTGGACAGCCCATCCCCCCACAATCTCAGCCAACCATGTGTGTGATATGATACTCACATTGCAGGGTGTTAGGACGATCTGTGTGCATCTGTCCTGGTATTCCCACCACAGATTCACAAGGGATAAAACGCATCACTGTCCTCTCCCATTCCTTGTAAACAAAAGGGACCGCATGCCCACCACCAGTCTGATGTGCTGCTGCTGCCTCATCGGACATCTTTCTTTTGACAGCCATCTTTAGATCATCGAACTTGTGACGCACTGTCCTCCAGTCCCTATTAGCGACCCCTACTGCCGACACAGCTCTGCCAATTTGGGACCAGGCCTGCCGCCTCTGGCTGGCATTAATGTCTCTCCCACCACATATGATCCCCTGGCGGGCACAGATTTCCCTGAGGAGAACCTGGATCTCCTCTGGGCTATAATTGGGGGCCCTGGGTCTTGCCACAACCTGTTGCCTTACAGAGGGTGCCTGGGCTTCCTCCTCTATCCCTGGGGCCTCTCCCTCATCCCCACTACCTCCCACCAAGGGATCAGGCCCCTGACCCTCTGCCCCTTCCACTTGGATTCCTAGCTCTGGGGGCACTTCCCTCCCCCCCTGCTCTCCTCCTTGCTTTCCTCCTCCTCCTCTCCCTCCTACTCCTCCTCTCCCTCCTCCTCCTCCTCTCCCTCCTCCTTTCCCTCCTCCTCCTCCTCTCCCTCCTCCTCCTCTCCCTCCTCTTCCTCTCCCTCCTCCTCCTCTCCCTCCCCCTCCTCCTCTCCCTCCTCCTCTCCCTCCTCCTCCTCCTCCTCATCCTCCTCCTCTCCTCAGATGTTCTCCACCGCGCCTCTCTTGCCTCCCCTCTTCTAAACTCCTCAGAAAATAAATTAACGATACATCAAGATAATATGTGTGTTGGTTTAGGAGGTAAAAAAAGATGCAAGTATTATGTGTAGTTCAGTAATTGTATGGGGGGGGGGGGAGGTCTTGGGGGGGGGGGGGGGTGTCTGTGTGCAGTGGCCTACCACTAGGTGTAGCTATGTGTACGTATTAATCTATGTGTGTGAATTATGTGATATCAGTAATTATGTTTGTTGTAAATAAAGGGTTAAATTACCTGCTAGTTCAAAAGATCAAAAATTGAAATTCTCTCTTCTCTCTCTCCTTGCTCACCAAAAACCCACCAACGCCTAGACCTGTGTGTCTACTTGCAAAAGCTCCAGCACAGTCAATTATTTTCTGTTTTGGCTCCCTTTTAAAGGCATACTGCCGTCTGGTTAAGTGGTACGTATCACGTATTTTGCGCTCTTTTCATACGCAAAGTTATCCGAGATATCGTACCTCATGCGCAAATCCTAACGTGTACGCATTCGCATCCATTGCTCGTATCTTGCAGCACTTTGAATTTAATAGCGTCGGAAACGGTTTCAATTTTCAACTACGTAGGCCTTGCGTTTTCACCTATTATTTACGCAGCTCGAATTTAATAGGGCCCTAAATATTTACCATATGAGCAGACAGAAAGTAAGAAGAAACTAAAGTTTTCTCCCCTTGAAGAGTTAATTTTATTATTTTTACAGAGGCAACCAGAAAAAGGAGATATAGGCAATTTAAGAACTAGAAAGGTTGATTGATCTTAGGAAAAGTTCACCACTTCCCTTTCCCCCTTGAACCCTTCCTTTTTCTTTCTTTCAGGTGGGTAACCTTGGGTGAAGGGGAAACGATCCCTCTTAAAGGCCATTCATATTTATTCTGTTTAGTTGTTGGGTGTATACACTTATTTATTATAAAAATATCTATCAACGGAGGTATTTTTCTATTTAATTTTAACTTTTTGTTTCTTCATTTTTCTCTTTTTTTTTTCTTTTTCTTTGTCAGCCGGTTCAGAGGGAAGATGGGGACAGATGGGGAGGGAGGGCTTTCTAACACGTTAAAAGCTGCCTGAGACTCTAAATGACATTAAGGGTCTTAAGTCAAAATGTTCAAGGACTAAACACTCCGGGAAAAATATCAATATTTTTTAATGCTTTCTATAAAAAAAACGCTGAAATAGTTTGGCTCCAAGAGACACATTGGCAGGTGGAAAGAGGGATAGCGAATAATAATAAAAACATTGTATCAGTTAGTAATTCAAAATATGCTAAAAAAACAAGAGGTACAGCTATCGTCTTTAACAAAAAACTATCTTGGAAAGAAGACTTTTCTGCAACCGACCCAGAAGGTCGTTTTTCTTTCTGGACAGGTATAATCAACAATAATAAAATTACTTATCTTAAACATTTATGCCCCTAATAAAAGCCAGTGTAAATTTGCCAGTAGAACCTTAAATCTGTTTAAGAAATATTTCTCTGGCCTCTTGATATTCTGTGGCGATTTTAATAATGTTCTCAATCCCTGTCTAGACCGAAAAATAACTATAAGATCAAATGTTAATCAAAATACAACACAAAGCTTAGGTAATTTCAATAAGACCATATATAAATTTGGCTTATTTGACTCTTGCAGGCTTTCTTAATCCCATGGAAAAAATGTCACCTTTTACTCTCCTAGACATCCCTCTTATTCGAGAATAGATTATATACTGTATTTGTAAATTAATTGGTGCTCAAAAATCTTATTAAAGCCGAAATTGACCCAATAAATTACTCCGATCATGGTTTGATATCTGCTACTTTCAAAATATGTACAACAGATAATGCTGCTCCCGCTTGGAAATTGAAAGGTTCCCTACTGAAAGATCTGGAATGTAAAGCTAAACTTAAACAAACCATTGAAGAGTTTTTTTACTCTCAATAGACTATCTGTAGTATCCAGTACAACGGTTTGGCTGGCCCATAAGGCATATATACAGGGAATTTGTATAAAAATGCAGGCCCAAATGGAGAGAAAAAAATGGACCCCCTCTTAGGGAATTATATATTAAGTTAACTATAGTAGATAGAGAAAATAAAAAAAACCCTAGTTCATCAAATATGGGTCAGATTAAGAATTTACAAAAACAGATCAAGATTATAGAGCAAAATAAAATAGATAATTCCATATGGGCTCTTCAAAAGCATGTACATCACTTGGGCAATAAGGCAACTACATTTCTAGCAAGTAAATACAGAGCCAACTCCATTCAAAAAATAATTGATCAAATTAGGTATAACAGTGAAATAATCTTGAATCCCTCTAAAATAGCAGAAGCATTTGCAGCATACTATTCAGATCTATATAATTTGGCTTTTATTTTTTGGATAAAATAAATCTCCTAAGAATTTCACCCGAAAAGCTGGAAGCATTGAATAAATCAATTTCTGAAAAAGAAATATTAGAAATTATCTCAAAATTAAAACTCACTTCAGCACCTGGCCCCAATGGTTACATTAACTTATATTACAAGACTTTTCATAAAGAAATTATTTCTGACTTAACTAGTTCACTTAATGAAATAAAAAAGACAGGTATTACCCAAAAAGAAATGCTTCAAACACATATTATAACTATACCGAAAAAAGATAAAGAATGTACTGATTGTAAAGACTTCTGGCTTATCTCTCTTATTAATACTGATATTAAAGTCTATGCTAAAGTGCTGGCAAATAGATTGAATAGGGTAATTCATTCCATGGTAGACAAAGATCAAAATGGGTTCATAGTAAATAGGCAAGGGACCGATAATGTTAGAAGATTAGTTAATCTTATAGCTTATGCTAAATTAAATAAAAAGTCGTCTGTTTTTCTATCTTTAGACGCGGAAAAGGCCTCTCGAGAATTCAACATTCTTTTTTGGAATTTTTTGTTAAAAATGGGGCAGTATACTTAAGAGATTTGTTTCAAAATAGTTCTTTTAGATCTTTTAATCAACTAAGGATAAAATACAAGTTACGCAACTAATTGTGGTTAGAATACTATTGAATGTATAATCAGTTGAGGTCTCTGGGGTTTATACTAGAAAACCACAGAAAGTTGACCGACTGGGAGAAATTAATTCTAGATGTTTTTTCCTGTTTTACAAGTGGATTTACCTTAAAAAGTAAAGGCTAATAAACTGCAGAGTGCACTAATTGTGCCCAGGTGAGAGGGGTGTGGCTTGACTGTTAAACTTGTATAAAAGGTTTGTGAGCTGGTTTGGGGTCTGTTTACAAGTGGATTTACCTTAAAAAGTAAAGGCTAATAAACTGCAGAGTGCACTAATTGTGCCCAGGTGAGAGGGGTGTGGCTTGACTGTTAAACTTGTATAAAAGGTTTGTGAGCTGGTTTGGGGTCTGTTTACAAGTGGATTTACCTTAAAAAGTAAAGGCTAATAAACTGCAGAGTGCACTAATTGTGCCCAGGTGAGAGGGGTGTGGCTTGACTGTTAAACTTGTATAAAAGGTTTGTGAGCTGGTTTGGGGCCTGTTTACAAGTGGATTTACCTTAAAAAGTAAAGGCTAATAAACTGCAGAGTGCACTAATTGTGCCCAGGCGAGAAGGCAGAAGTTAATAGAAACCGGAGAAGGGGAACTTGTTGAGCTTGCGAACATTTTCAGTATCAAGTGCAATTCTAGTAAAAGCCTAGGAGTTTAAATAAAAGGAGGGCCTTCAAAGAAAAGGGAGGGCAGATTTATAGTGCAAAGGAGGAAAACTTTATATAAATATATTATATTATATTCTTTATTTTTCCCACTGAAATTTCGTAGACAATAATAATAATTATGAGTCAGTCCAGTGGCAACCTTATTCAGTGTACATCCTGTCAAATGTATGCACTACTGGAACATATGATCCAGGGTCCATACCTCTGTGACAGGTGTGAGCATGTTGCCTCTTTGGAAGCTCAAATTGAAGATCTGGAGAGGAGAATTGCAGCACTTAGTGATATTGCTCCACTGGAAAGGGAATTGGTGCTCACGGAGCACAGTTTAGCTGGGCCTAGTATGGAGGGAGGAGCTGGGGCTAGGGAGGATGGCCAGGGAGGTAGCTGGGTTACAGTTACAAGGGGAAGCAGGGGGAACAGGAGGAGGCAGGCCAGTTCTGAGTTGTCAAACACCAACAGATTTGCCAGATTGAGTGAAACTGTTGGCGATGTCCATTCAGGAATGGCAATGCCAGATAGAGCTGTTCCCTCTAACAGCCGGGCGAACAGCTCTACTGGAGAAGAGGGAGGGCAGAATAGGCAGAGCAACAGACATGTTTTGGTGGTAGGGGACTCTATTATTAGGAAGGTATACAGGGTAATTTGTCACCCAGATCCCAGCAATCGAACAGTTTGCTGTCTCCCGGGTGCTCGGGTTCGGCATGTTGTGGATCGGGTGGATAAATTATTGGGAGGGGCTGGTAATGAACCGGCGGTCTTGGTACACATTGGTACCAATGACAAAGTTAGTGGAAGATGGAGCGTCCTAAAGAATGATTTTAGAGAATTAGGGAATAAGCTTAAGCAAGGACCTCCAAGGTAGTATTTTCTGAGATACTACCAGTGCCACGTGCTAGCCCAGGGAGGCAGAAGGAGCTTAGGGAGGTTAATGCGTGGCTAAAAAAGTGGTGCAGTGCAGAGGGTTTTGGGTTTTTAGAGCACTGGGCTGACTTCTCACTTGGGTACAATCTCTATAGCAGGGATGGATTGCACCTTAATGATAAGGGCGCTTTTGTGCTAGGGAATAGGATGGTAGAACGGCTGGGGGAGTTTTTAAACTTGTAGGTGGGGGGGAGGGACTATATAGAAGTATTGGGGTAAATAGGGTAGAGAGGGAAAGGGATGAATTATTTACCCATGGGGGAGGAGAAGGGGGGAGGGTTACAATAGAAAGTAGGGAGATATTAATAGGGGCCTCAAATACAGTGGCAGGCACTTCACATCAGCAGAGCCATAGCAACATAAAATGTATGATTGCAAACGCAAGAAGTTTGCCTGGGAAAATGGATGAGCTAGAAATATTAGCAGTACAAGAAAAATGGGGCTTAATAGGCATTACGGAAACATGGTGGGATGAATCTCATGACTGGACTGTTAATCTGGATGGTTATAACCTATTTAGGAAAGATAGGGGCAATGGTAAAAGAGGAGGAGGGATCTGTCTTTATGTTAAGCCTGAATTTAAGCCTATAGTTAGAGAAGATATTTATGCTGGCACTAACGGCATCATTGAATCCTTGTGGGTTGAGCTAAATAGTGGAGGAGCTAATTCTAAATGCATATTGGTGGGAGTATGCTATAAACCCCCAAATATAGCTGAAAGTGAGGAAATACAATTATTGTTACAGATTGGAAATGCAGCTAAGCATGGGCAAGTTCTAATAATGGGAGACTTTAATTACCCTGATATAAACTGGATAAACGAGACCAGCAGCTCAGCTAAGGGGAGCAGGTTCTTGAGTACACTCAGGGATCATTATCTAGCCCAGGTAATACAAGAACCTACTAGAAATGGGGCCATCTTGGATTTAGTCATCACAAGTAATATTGATATAATATCAAATGTAAAAATAGGGGAACCCTTGGGGAACAGTGATCACAACACAGTCTCATTTGAGATTGAATACAAAAAACAGAGTTGTAAGGGGCCAACAAAAACTCTAAATTTTAAAAGGGCTAACTTTAATGGGCTACGGGCAGCAATACAACATATAGACTGGGACAAAGAACTTACAGGGAAGAATACTGAAAATAAATGGACAACATTCAAATCCTTACTAAATAAACATACTCATCAGCATGTACCATGTGGAAATAAAATAAATAGGAGTAAATCACATCCCATGTGGCTTAACAATGACTTAAAGATCATGATGAGGAAAAAGAAGTATGCATTTAAATTATACAAGAAGGAGGGAACAGAGGCATCTTTATGTGACTATAAGGAAATCAACAAGGCTTGCAAAAGGGCTATTAGACTGGCTAAAATAGAAAATGAGAAGTCAGTTGCAATGGAAAGTAAGACTAACCCTAAAATATTTTATAAATATATTAATGGGAAGAAGGCCAGGAAGGAATCGATAGGACCATTACAATGTGACACAGGCCATCTGATAATTAGTGACCAGGAAAAGGCAGATGAGCTAAATAGGTTCTTTTCTTCGGTTTACACAAGGGAGGTACCAGTGGTTGGGACACTGCAACATAATGGGGCTACACTACCTTCACTAAATAATTGGTTAACGCAGGAAGAAATACAAAAGAGGTTGGAGAAAATAAATGTTAATAAAGCCCCAGGTCCTGATGGAATACATCCAAGGGTACTGAGGGAGCTGGGTTCTGTAATAGCCAAACCATTATATCTAATCTTTAAAGACTCGCTCACTACAGGGTCTCTACCAGATGACTGGAGAAAAGCAGAGGTGATACCTATATTTAAGAAGGGATCTAGAGCAAATCCGGGGAATTATAGACCAGTGAGCCTCACTTCTGTAGTTGGGAAGCTTTTAGAAGGGTTAATAAGGGACAGAATACAAGAATATGTCTATTTGAACAGGATCATAGGTAGCAGTCAACATGGATTTATGAAGGAAAGGTCGTGTCAGACCAATCTAATTAGTTTTTATGAGGAGGTTAGTAGGAACTTGGATCAGGGCAACTCAGTGGATGTAGTCTTTTTGGATTTTGCAAAGGCTTTTGATACAGTGCCACATGGGAGACTATTGTGCAAACTAAGAGATACAGGAATTGCAGTAAATATCTGGTCATGTATTTAGAGCAGGCTAAAAGACAAGAAGCAAAGGATTGTTGTAAATGGAACATACTCCGATTGGACTAATGTGGTAAGTGGGGTTCCTCAGGGTTCAGTATTAGGTCCTCTCCTTTTTAACATATTTATTAATGACTTAGAGGTAGAATTGGAGTGTGGTGTCTCCATTTTCGCTGATGACACAAAGTTATGCAAGGTAATTAAATCAGATAATGATGTGCTTGCCCTCCAAAGGGATCTACATAAAATTGAGCAATAGGCATCTAAATGGCAGATGAGATTTTATACGAATAAATGTAAAGTTATGCATCTGGGAAGGAAAATTAGCCATGCAATTTATAATCTTAATGGAGCAAATCTAGGTGTATCAGATATTGAAAGGGATTTGGGAGTGCTTGTGGACAACCACCTAGGTAACAGTGCTCAAAGCCAAGCAGCAGCTGCAAAGGCAAATACAATGTTAGCATGTATTAAGAAGGGTATAGAAGCCAGGGAAGCAAATATAATTCTGCCACTATACAAATCTCTAGTACGCCCTCATTTGGAATATGGAGTACAATTTTGGGCACCATTTCATAAAAAGGACATTTTTAGAGCTGGAAAAGGTACAGAGGAGGGCAACAAAACTAATAAGGGGAATGGAAGGGCTAAGTTATGAAGAAAGACTAACCAAATTAAACGTATTTTCTCTAGAAAAAAGACATCTAAGAGGAGATATGATTACCTTATTTAAATACATCCAGGGTCAGTATAAAGATTTGTCAAGGGAGCTTTTTATGCCAAGAGGTTTTCAACTGACAAGAGGACATCCCTTGAGATTAGAAGTAAAACTATTCCACCTTAAAGAAAGAAAAGGGTTCTTCACAGTAAGGGTGGTTCATCTGTGGAATTCTCTACCACAGGAGTTGGTGACAGCGGATTCGATATATAAGTTTAAAAGGGGACTGGATTTATTTCTAATTAAAAAGGGAATTCAGGGTTATCATGGATAATTAGAGAGACAGTATTGATCCAGGGAGAAATCCGATCACCAGTATCTGGGGTCAGGAAGGAATTATTTTTTTTCCCTTTGAGACGATTGGCTAGGTCTTACTTGGGTTTTTTTCTGTTTGCCTTCCTCTGGATTAATTCATAATTAAAAATAAAATAAAAAAATAATTAAATAATGACATAGTTACATAGTTACATAGTAATTAAGGTTGAAAAAAGACTTTCAGTCCATCAAGTTCAACCTGTTAAGATCTCATCTGATCTGCAATATGCGGATTAGTTATTAATTAATTTGTTGATTAAATAATTATTAATAGTATAGTATTGGAGGATGAATAAAGAGTTAGTCCATCAAATTCAACCTTTTTAGATCTCTATTGATCTTTTTAATGTGGACTATTAATTATTAATTGTTAATTGATCCACAGGAAGGCAAACAGAAAAAAAAAAAAACATTGAAACATTGCCAATTGTCACATAAGGGAAAAAAAAAATCAAAATTCCTTCCTGACCCCAGAAACTGGCGATCAAATTTCTCCCTGGATCAATATTCCTTTGCTAGTTATCTAGCCTTGAATGCCCTCTTTATTCAAAAATATATCTAACCCCTTTTTGAAGTTGTCTATCGAATTCGCTGTTACCACCTCCTTTGGTAGAGAATTCCACAGTTTAACCACCCTAACTGTGAAGAACCCTTTTCTTTGTTTAAGGTGATTTTTTTTTCCTCTAACCTCAAAGGGTGTCCTCTTGTCAGTTGAAAATCTCTTGCTACAAAATGTTCACTTGACAAAGCCTTATATTGACCCTGGATTTATTTAAATAAGGTAATCATATCCCCTTGTAGACGCCTTTTTTCTAGCGAAAATAAGTTTAATTTGGTTAGTCTTTCTTCATAACTTAGCCCCTCCATTCCCCTTATTAGTTTTGTAGCCCTTCTCTGTACTTTTTCCAGCTCTAAAATGTCATTTTTATGAAGTGGTGCCCAAAATTGTACTCCATATTCCAAATGAGGGTGTACTAGGGCTTTGTATAGTGGCAGAATTATATTTGCTTCCCTTGCTTCTATACCCTTCCTATACATGCTAATATTTTACTTGCCTTTCCAGCTGCTGCTTGGCTTTAAGCGCGGTTACCTAGGTGGTTGTCCACTAGTACTCCCAAATCCCTTTCAATATCTGATACCACAAGATTTTCTCCTCTAAGATTAAAGATTGCATGGCTATTTTTCCTTACCAAATGCATAACCTTGCATTTATTTGTATTTAATCTCATCTGCCATTTAGCCGCCCATTTCTCTAATTTATGCAAATCCCTTTGTAGTGAAAGTACATCATTATCTTATTTTATTACCTTGCACAACTTAGTGTCATCAGCAAAAATGGAGACACCACTTTCGAGTCCTACTTCTACGTCATTAATACATATGTTAAAACGGAGAGTACCTAATACTGAACTTAGAGGAACCCCACTTACCACATTAGTCCAATCGGAGTATGCTCCATTTACAACAACGCTTTGCTTCCTGTCTTTTAGCCAGCTCTCGATCCATGAGCAGATATTTACTGCAATTCCTGTATCCCTTCGTTTGCTCACTAGTCTTCCATGTGGCACTGTATCAAATGCCTTTGAAAAATCTAAGAAGACTACATCCACTGAGTTGCCCTGATCCAAGTTCCTACTAACCTCCTCATAAAAACTAATTAGATTGGTCTGACACGACCTATCCTTCATAAATCCATGTTGACTGCTACCTATGATCTTGTTCAAATAGACATATTCTTGTATTCTGTCCCTTATTAACCCTTCTAAAAGCTTCCCAACTACAGATGTGAGGCTCACTGGTCTATACTTCCCCGGATTTGCTCTAGATCCCTTCTTAAATATAGGTTTCACCTCTGCTTTTCTCCAGTCATCCGGTAGAGACCCTGTAGTGAGTGAGTCTTGAAAGATTAGATATAACGGTTTGGCTATTACAGAACCCAGCTCCCTCAGTACCCTTGGATGTATTCCATCAGGACCTGGGGCTTTATTAACATTTATTTTCTACAATCTCTTTTGGATTTCTTCCTGCGTTAACCAATTATTTAGTGATGGTAGTGTAGCCCCATTATGTTGCGGTGTCCCAACCACTGGTACCTCCCCTGTGTATACAGACGAAAATAACCTATTTAGCTCATCTGCCTTTTCCTGGTCACTTATTATCAGATGGCCTGTGTCACATTGTAATGTTCCTATAGCTTCCTTCCTGGCCTTCTTCCCATTAATATATTTAAACAATATTTTAGGGTTAGTCTTACTTTCCATTGCAACTGACTTCTCATTTTCTTTTTTAGCCAGTCTAACAGCCCTTTTGCAAGCCTTGTTGATTTCCTTTTAGTCACATAAAGCTGCCTCTGTTCCCTCCTCCTTGTATAATTTAAATGCATGTTTCTTTATCCTCATCATGATCTTTAAGTCATTGTAAAGCCACATGGGATGTGATTTACTCCTATTCATTTTATTTCCACATGGTACATGCCAGTGAGTATGCTTATTTAATAAGGATTTGAATGTTGTCCATTTATTTCCAGTATTTTTCCCTGTAAGTTCTTTCTCCCAGTCTATATGTAGTATTGCTGCCCGTAGCCCATTAAAGTTAGCCCTTTTAAAATTTTGAGTTTTTGTTGGCCCCTTAAAACTCTGTTTTTTGTATTCAATCTCAAATGATACTGTGTTGTGATCACTGTTCCCCAAGGGTTCCCCTATTTTAACATTTGATATTATATCAATATTACTTGTGATGACTAAATCCAAGATGGCCCCATTTCTAGTAGGTTCTTGTATTATCTGGGCCAGATAATGATCCCAGAGTGTACTCAAGAACTTGCTCCCCTTAGCTGAGCGGCTGGTCTTATTTATCCAGTTTATTTCAGGGTAATTAAAGTCTCCCATTATTAGAACTTGCCCATGCTTAGCTGCATTTCCAATCTGTAACAATAATTGTATTTCCTCACTTTCAGCTATATTTGGGGGTTTATAGCATACTCCCACCAATATGCGTTTAGAATTAGCTCTTCCACTATTTAGCTCAACCCACAAAGATTCAATGATGGGGGGCGGAGCTGCCGTCTGAGGAAGTCAGACTTGTTTGTCTGAGCTCCGGATTGAGCTCCGAATAGGGCTTATTATTCTGCCCTGGAGCGGCTTCTTGTGCCCTGCCTGCACTCGGGGCACCTCTGGAGGTTGCCCCCATCCACCAGGGAGCAACGTGTAGCCAATTAGGCGGCCCAGCAGCACGGGAGGCCACCGGTCGCGGGACGACGCCTGAGGCCACCGAGGACTTCGGGGCTCTATTCCCCAGCTCCTGAGACTGTGCTGGAGCAGATCCCGGTGGCGGCTGGATCCGGCCGGGATCCCAGGGTGACCCCTCTGGCCAGAGTGGGGTCCCTGAAGAACGGGGCAGAAAGCCTGCGAAACGCGGCCGCCATCTTGCGGGTCCGCCATTTTGTGCACCCACCGACGGCTGCAGGTAGGGGGGATCTTCCCCAGAGGGCTGTGACTCCCCAGAGGGGCCCCAGGAGAGAGCCAGACATCCCCAAATGAGGGAGCAGTGTACCCAACGCTATTAGTGGGTGTTTAGCACTCTCCCCACGTATAAGGCACTGTGGCTGCCATCAAAGAGTCTTGGTGGGGTAGGAGGAGGAAGCTGCTTGAATTTTCCCCAGCTTGCAAGGCACACAATGCTCTATTTATTGTCACTTCCCCACACAACTCTGAGATCTGGGGTTAAGGCTGTGTGAATCAACTCTTTAAGCTACCCTCTCAGGACTGAGCTCTTGATACAGAGACTTATCTCGCAGCATTGCCAGAGACTGAATTGCATAATATTTGGGAACACTGTGGGTGTACCTGGTCTCAGAAACTGACGCTATCTTTAGGCACTTTTTATCCAGCATTTGTGCATCAAACAAAATATTGTGTCTATCTATATTTGAGACCTGTGCTTTTACTGCCGGTGGTATGGACTGTGTTAATTTCTTACAACATCAGCGCATGTGCTGCCACCCTGTGGACGTTTACAATACTGCAGATCACCATTGGCCTTATGCGAATAATGCGAGAGTGGAAGTCTCCCTGCCATTCATTGCTGCTTACTGTCTGTACTGATCTATTCTAAGGCTGAGTTCTACTTAACAGGCTCCCGTCAACAAAAGCAGACAGACTACCCGAAGAGGGTACAACTTTTTGTGCCACCCGTCTACCAAAGGACTATTCTCTGTTTGGCCGGATTTTCAAAGGCTTCTCCAGTGCCCCGGCTGGGGACTACACTCTAATTATGGAGAAAAGAGACGAATGGGAAATTGGCCTGGCAGCATAGCTATCACCTACCTCAACTCAACTTTATAATCTGGACAAACTCTACTACTTGGGCCAGCGGACTTTCACTCAGACCACTTGGGGCATAGCTTCCCCCTATTCTATACCTGGCTGATTCCATAACAGACCTTTTGCTGACTCCTACGGCCCGTATTCCAAAATGCCGAAACCCAAAAGAACTGCTTCAGCGAAGGGCATAAGGGAGCACTTTACACCTAAATCTGCCAGATGCTCCCCCCCTGCGGAGTCCGCCTCAGAACACTCGGATGGCTCAGACAGGGAAGGTACTCCTGACGCTCCTAGCCAATATATGGACCTCTCTGCCAGGTCAGTGGCTACTATTGAGCGGCTCCTGGCAAAAGCTATTGATCCTCTAAGACAAGACTTGAAGGACCTGGGGCACCGCACTCAAATACTGGAGGACACATTGGATCGGATGGCCGAGGCGCAAGAAAGAGACCGATCCTCTATTGCTCAAAACTCCATTCATATCTCTGACCTCACGGATAAGATAGAGGATCTGGAGAACCGGTCCCGCCGGCACAATGTACGCATCCGTGGTATACCGAGAGCGATACAGGACCTGTCTGGCTACCTGAGGGATACAGTCCCCATAATCCTCCCTAATCAGCCCGAAAGTGTGTGGGAGATTGAGCGGGCCCATAGAGCCTTGGGTGGTATGAGGAGCTTGGAGGCTCCCAAGGATGTTATTGTTAGATTTTTAAGGCAGCAGGCCAGAGATCTTCTACTATCGGCCACCAGGAAGCTGCATACCATCAAGGGGCCGGATGACTCAATGCTGCAGTTTTATGCGGACCTCTGCCCGGATACCCTGCATAAGCGGAGACTTATGAAACCGGCTGTTGCCATTCTTATTCAGCACAGGATCCAGTACCGTTGGAACTTTCCGTTTGCTTTGACTTTCACTTATCATGGCAAGACTTATACCACCCGCTTTCTGGAAGACTGCCTAGATGTATTGCAGAGATTACAGCTATGCCCGGAGCCCACGACAGCAGCAAACCAAGAGCACCTTGTTTCGCTTATCCCTAAGAGGCAGCAGACCTCAAAGCCAGCACAAGTTCATGGCAAACAAGTCCCTATCTTGGAGGGGCCCAGTGGCTTTCGGGACTATATAGGCGATCTGCAAGACAAGCGCTTGGTATCCTCAGCAGACTCTGGACTCTCGGCCACTTCAAAGTTGGGCCCGCGACCTGAGAGGCCTCCTACCTAGCTGGACTTTGATAATATTTTGCTGAGTATTTGATGTTCACTTTTCATTGTTTATAATCCAGATAGAATGTTGATAGAATAGTTCGTACTATTGCCATTTAGAATTATTATAGTTTGCCAGACTAGTTTCCCACATTACGTGGATTTGTCTTTTACTTTATTTACTATAAATAGAGATAGAAGGGATATGTGTAGTCGACTGTTTTATACTTATCCTGCTATATTCTTGAAATTACAGCTTGAAGTTTAGTTGTACTGTAAACTTGTTGTTTTCCTGCTCTGTTTTTTTATTTTTTTTATTTTATCTTTCTTATTTTTGTGTTTCTTGTTTCTGTTCTATTATTGGCTTGTTTGCTATATCCCAGATTTATCTACCTCTCCGATATTAAACTGCCTTTCTCCCTTTTCATTGCTCTCAGCCCTCTTGATAAAAGAGAGATTTCTCCGCCGCCAACAGCATACCCGCTGGGACTTCTGTCTGCTCTCCGGGCTCCTCCACTCCTCGCCATTCCCGTGCTCAGCTATTAGGTAAGGTTGCATACACCTACACTCCCGACTTTTAATGGCTACTTCTAAATACACCATAGTGACCCACAATGTGAAGGGCTTCAATTCCCCCTTTAAAAGGAGGAAGGCCTTTGCATTCTACAAAAAATATACTCCCTCGGTCATTTTCATGCAGGAGACCCATTTTTCCCTTGGCAACAAACCTAAATTCCTACATAAGGATTACCCTACCTATTATCTAGCCTCTCTCCCCACTAAGAGAGCTGGCTGTGCAATTTTGCTGCATAGGACCTTTCCCTTCCAGGTAGAATCCACTCGGGTAGACGGGGATGGCAATTACGTTATGGCAACTGGGACTATAAGAGGGGACAGAATGACGCTGCTATCTCTGTATTCTCCTACGAACTCTCCCTACTCTGTTCTCATAGACCTGTTGAAAAAACTAGAGGCTCAGGATTTGGGGAAACTGATAATTGGGGGGACCTTAACCTGACCTTAGACTCGACCCTTGACAGATCTGGAAAACCGACCAACAGATTCCCCAACAAGACTAACCAGATTAAGTCCTTACGAAACGGCTTAGGGTTAGTTGATGCTTGGCGGGGTAGGCACCCAGACAAGAGAGAGTACACATTCTACTCCCAGACTCACCTGACATACTCTAGGATTGACGCTCTTCTTATCACTTCCTCATTGTATGACTTCACCATAAATTCTGAGATAGTCCCTTGCCCCTGGTCAGACCATGCTCTGGTACTTGTTGAGCTGAATCTGGGTCCTAACCCTCGACTTCCCTATAAATGGGTTCTGAACGAATTCCTACTGTCTAACCCGAGTAGTATGGATTCCATATCCAAGGACATACAGCTGTTTTTTGAGACTAATGACTCCCCCGAAACTGGGACTGGATGGCTTTGGGCTGCCCATAAGGCTTTTGTTAGAGGAACTTGCATTAAGCTGTCCTCTATACATAAGAAACTTCTTAGGCAGAAGGAGACAGAGCTTTCTACCTCATTAAAGAGGTTAGAGGAGAAAAACCAACAGCGTCCCTCTCTTCAGGGGCGTAAATTAATTGACCAGACTAGGCTTGAGCTGGACGCTATTTTGTCCCACCAAACTGAACGGGCTATGAGAAAAATGAAGCACCTCTATTACTGGAAGGCAAACAAACCTGACTCTCTTTTGGCTAAAAGACTAAACAATAAATTCTCCCAACCCAGAACCACCCAAATTAGGATACCTGGCGGTCAAATCTCCTACAGCCCCAATGATATCCAAAAAACGTTTCAAAATTATTACCAAAAAATATACTCCTCGCAACCCCACTGCAGTGGATCAGATATAGACTCCTTTCTAAATTTATGCGACCTCCCTAAAATACCGGATTATCAACTGGATGATTTGAACTTAGAAATAACACAGGAGGAGGTTAAACTTACCATCCAGAATCTTAAGTTGGGCAAATCCCCAGGACCGGATGGCTTTACTAACTTGTATTATAAAAATTTTTAACCTCTTCTTACCCCCCACTTGACATCTCTTTTTAATGCCATATTAAACGGAGAGCCTATGCCCCCGGAGCTAAACCGGGCTGACTTAGTGATTTTCCCAAAAGATATCAGGGACCCTTTAGAGGTGAAAAATTATCGCCCTATATCCCTAATTAATGGGGATGTCAAAATCTTTGCGAAAATTATGGCCACCCGCATCTCTAAATTTCTACCCGATTTGATCCACAAGGACCAAACTGGGTTTGTTCCCTTTAGAGAGGCCGGGGACAATGTTAGGAGGGTCATGAACGCACAGTTCATGGCTCAGAAGTCTAATATACCAGTCTGTCTCTTAGCTTTAGATATAGAGAAAGCTTTTGACACGGTAGAATGGCCATATTTATATAAGATTCTGGACAAATTTGGATTCAAGGGACGCTTTATTAATTTACTTAAGAGATATTATGACTCCCCAGCAGCCAGTCTAAAACTCCCAGGAGATCACAAAGTCGACATCCACATTCAAAGAGGGACCAGGCAAGGGTGTCCGCTCTCCCCACTGTTATTTGCTCTTGCCATAGAACCCCTTGCGCAAGCGATTAGAGCCAACCCAGTCATCCAGGGGGTACAGGTAGGCCTCCAGCATTTCAAATGCTCTTTATTTGCGGATGACATGCTTTGCACCCTGACCAATCCCCTTTCATCCATACCTGCACTCATGTCCACTGTTCAGGACTTTGGCAAAATCTCGGGTCTCAAGCTGAATGTTGAGAAGACTGAGGCGATGGGGATCAGATTGCCGCAGGGGGAGATTGACATCCTCAAAGCTAATCACCAGTTTATTTGGCCCGCACAGTCTATAAAATACTTAGGTGTTAGACTTACCTCCAAGTTTGGGGATATGTACGGGGCAAATTTTCCTCCCTTGTATAGATCTCTGACATTGGATATGCAGAAATGGAGGAGCTTTAAGATTTCATGGACAGGCCGCATTGCGGCTGTGAAAATGAATATCTTACCTAAATTACTATACTTATTTAGATCCCTTCCTATCCCTCTCTCCCTTAAAGACCTAGACAAATTCCAGAATAGCATTTCCCGGTTCATTTGGGATGATAAACGCCCTCGCATCCCCAGGCAGGTGATGTTTTCCAAGAATAGGGGTGGCCTCGCGACTCCGAATTTAAGACTTTATCTTAAAGCTGCACACTTGGCTCCTTTGCCTAGAGCCCACTCTACAAAACACCATCCATCTTGGGTTTTTATGGAAAATTATCAAATGTCCCCACATAGTTGGGATAAGTTGGTTTGGATGCCTGAGGACTCTGCCCCTTTAATAACTCATCAAAACCCCATGATCTCCTTGACGCTTCAGGCCTGGAGATGGGCTAGATCTAGGCATCGACTTAGCACGGAATTATCACCCCTTCTATCAGTTATGTCCTTCCCACAAATTCTAGCAGATTCAAGTTCTATGTCTAGATTTTGGTGGACCTCCAGACGCCTGGATCGCATAGGGAACTGGTTCGCCAATGACAAATTACTGACCTATGACCAATTTTGCACGATTCACGACTTGCCAACTACAGAACTCTACAATTACTTAAGAATTAGAAGTTGGGTTACCAAGATGGTTAAGGATTCCAGGCCTCCCAGAGCCTCCTGGCTATCAGTTATCTGTAAAAATCTCCCACTTGCCAAGGGTAATCTGAGTTCTTTGTATAACACCTTTCTGGGCACTTCGGGGGGCCAGAAACCCAAGTTTATGCTGCATTGGGAAAAGGATCTGGGGGTGGAGTGGGACTGGGACAAATGGACTGAATCTTGCTCCAATCTTTCAAAAGGATCACTTAATTCGGCTTTATTAGAAACATCAATCAAAGTTTTTCACAGGGCCTACTGTACTCCCGATAAAATGCAGAAGTTTAGGCCGCAGGAGAGTAACAAATGCTTTAGGGGATGCCAGGATGTGGGGGATCATATTCATGTTTGGTGGGCCTGTCCACGTGCCCAGAATCTCTGGGAACGATTGACCCGTTTAGCCTCCACACTTTTCCATAAAGAAGTAGCTCCTTCAATTGAATCCTGTTTACTGGGGGTCCATATTAAAAACTTGTCGCAATCCCAGAACAAGTTGTTTCAAATAACGGCACTAGCTTCAAAGATTCACATAGCTAGTAGATGGAAGGACATGAATCTAAACTTTCAAGAGGTAATTAGGAAGATCAACTATTTGCTTATTAATGAGAGGCTAACTCATATTGTTTTAGATAGGATGCCCCAATTTCAGATAGTTTGGGACCCTTGGATAACATCCTCCTTTAGCGTTCCCCTAGTATAATGCCTGTATTTGCTTGAAGCGATTCTGAGGAGTGGACTGGAGTGGGGGAGCTTTGGAGACCTTTCGGTGGTGCTGGATGGCGGGAAGGATCTGAGGTAAGAGGGAGAAATAAGCCGGGACTGCTTTGTGGCCGCCATGAGGGGCCAATGATTCTTTTATTTGTTTATTTATTTATTTTTTTTCTCTCTTTCTTTTCTGGGATATGGTATATGATAGTTTAGTTAATATAGATAGGTAATGCATTTTATATTGTATACTCCTATCAATTGTGTACTCTAGAATTTAATTGGCTCATTTTGCCTTATATTTTTTATATGGTTGGAAAAACCAGCCTAGACACTAGAAAATTTTCTCACTAAAAATAAAAAAAAACAAGAAGGTTTAGTCAGTTAAATGCTGCAAAATGATAATTTTATGTTTAGAGGACTTGATAAAACTGACATTTATGACTGTTAAGAATGTTTTATTTATGTATGGACTTTGCATACCTTCTAATAAAAGAATATTTATTCAAAGATTCAATGATGCCGTTAGTGCCAGCATAAATATCTTCTCTGACTATAGGCTTAAATTCAGGCTTAACATACAGACAGATCCCTCCTCCTCGTTTACCATTTCCCCTATCTTTCCTAAATAGGTTATAACCATCCAGATTAACAGTCCAGTCATGAGATTCATCCCACCATGTTTCAGTAATGCCTATTAAGCCCCATTTTTCTTGTACTTCTAATATTTCTAGCTCGTCCATTTTCCCAAGCAAACTTCTTGCATTAGCAAGCATACACTTTATGTTCCTATGGCTCTGCCATTGTGAAGTGCTTGCCACTGTATTTGAGGCCCCTATTAATACCTCCCTACTGTCTCCCCCTTAATTAACAACTAATTAATTAATATTTAATCCCAGGGAAGCAAATATAATTCTGCCACTACAAATCTCTAGTACGCCCTCATTTGGAATATGGGGTACAATTTTGGGCACCACTTCATAAAAGGGACATTTTAGAGCTGGAAAAGGTACAGAGTAGGGTAACAAAACTAATAAGGGGAATGGAGGGGCTAAGTTATGAAGAAAGACTAACTAAATTAAACTTATTTTCTCTAGAAAAAAGGCATCTAAGAGGAGATATGATCACCTTATATAAATACATCCATGGTCAGTATAAAGATTTGTCAAGGGAACTTTTTGTGCCAAGAGGTTTTCAACTGACAAGAGGACATACCTTGTGTTTAGTAGTAAAACGATTCCACCTTAAAGAAAGAAAAGGGTTCTTCACAGTAAGGGTGGTTAATCTGTGGAATTCTCTACCAGAGGAGGTGGTGACAGCGGATTCGATAGATAACTTTAAAAGGGGACTAGATTTATTTCTAATTAAAAAGGGAATTCAGGGTTATCATGGATAATTAGCGAGGCAGTATTGATCCAGGGAAAAGTCTGGTCGCCGGTGTCTGGGATCAGGAGGGAATTGATTTTTTTTTATTTTTTATATACAACTAATTAATTAATAGTTAATCCGCATATTGCAGATCAGAGGAGATCTTAAAAGGTTGAACTTGATGGACTGAAAGTCTTTTTTCAACCTTAAATACTATGGCCCTTATTCAATTGCGATTTGGCCAATTGAATAGGGCTCTAAATAAGCACATAGCATATATTTTTTAAAGACATTTTTAGTTAGTGAAAACCTTGCTTTTGGATAGATGCTTGCTAACTAAAAACTTCTTTAAAAAATATATGCTATGTGCTTATTTAGAGCACTATTCAATTGGCCAAATCGCAAATTGAATGAGGGCCTATGTAACTATGTAACAATAAGTGTCAGAAACACGGCCACGATTAGAGAAGAGAAGGGCAGTTTGCAAAAAAATATGTGTATATAAATATATATATATATATATATATATATATATATATAGTATAGTGGTATAGTGTGTATGTATATATATAGTATAGTATAGTGTATATATATATATATATATATATATTTATATTTATAGTTATTTGGTAATTCAGAGTAACTACTTTGTATTACATTATTACATATTTTTCTGTATTGTCGAGCTCATCCACTGCTCCAATGTCCGGCTGTGCCCCTTCAGCCTAGCTCCACCTGTATTCACTAACTACCTAAGCAAATTATTTGTCTGGGCTTTCTCTAAAAGTATATATGAATGTCTTCAGAATCAGAAGCACAGATATAATAAGACACATATGGTCCACAATATGTACTATGTGTTTCTTTTTCTGAAAATAAGCAAGTAAATACTTCTGGAGTAACAGATCTATATTTCTTGGCAGGAGGGTATTTTAGTACATTACTGAAAGAAGATTTTAACATATTTTTCACTCTCAGCATTAAATTCAGCACAATAACAGAAAATTGGCACTGTATCTCCCTGTACAGCAGGTGAGCTATTTATTTCATGGAGAGGGTGCTGTACAATGTATTTAAAAAGGAATTACGCACACAAAAGTATGCAGGTTTTGCGTGCACATGTTGGAAAAAATCTATATATGTAATTAAAATTTCTGTTCAGGAAAGCTCCCTCTCAAACTGTATATAAAGTTATGTCTTGCTGTGCTTAAGCTGGATCCCTATAATCATTCTGACATATTTCTGACAGCCGTAGCATATTCTGATTTACCATTTTAGTCACATACTCTATCCACCGACTTGCATACTGAGAATCTGGAGGCTTGTACACAACCTACCAAGGAGTGAAACATTTATACTGAAATGCACGAAAAGTAGTTTTCTTCCTTAACATTTATTAGCATGTTTTGCTAGATTTAGACATTTAAAATCAAATATTAAAATATACTGTTGTTGGGAATGGTCCTAAAACTTCTAAATAATATTAAAAACAATCTTTTGTGCAAAGCAAAGTGCATAGTCTATCCAGTTGTTAGTTGGTGGCTGTAACTATCAGTTGTTGGTATGCTGCCAGATGAAGTGGCGTTGCAATGTGAAAGCATTAGTGTTACCAAGTAGACATGGTAGTAACGATCACTGCAATATTGGTTGACGCATTTCACCTGCTATAGGGCTTTTTCTGGAGTGAATGCTAAGAATAACATTATTTATGAGGCTTTAAAACCAATCCAAACAGCAACTCCTTTTAATATATTATTCTACATGTCTAAATACTAAAAGCCTATAATTAACGTCTACCTCATTTGTACCTACCTAATTGTATTTTCAGAGAAAAAAATAAATTAGTATATGGTTAGGTGCAGGGCTGTTTCTAGACAATCTGGTGCAGGGCATAAAAGTCACAATGTTATGTCTGGTATACATATGTTTTTTTCTTTTATATAAATGTTTTAACCAAATTACACACACATACCTACAAACATACACCTACACACACACATACACCTACACTCATACCTACACACACACAAACCAGGGGATAGGGGATAGGATGGTTGAACGGCTGGGAGAGTTTTTAAACTTGTAGGTGGGGGGGAGGGACTATATAGAAGTATTGGGGTAAATAGGGTAGAGAGGGAAAGGGATGAATTAGTTACCCATGGTGGAGGAGAAGGGGGAGGGTTACAATAGACAGTAGGGAGTTATTAATAGGGGCCTCAAATACAGTGGCAAGCACTTCACAACGGCAGAGCCATAGCAACATAAAGTGTATGCCTGCTAACGCAAGAAAATTGCCTGGGAAATTGGATGAGCTAGAAATGTTAGCAGTACAAGAAAAATGGGGCTTAATAGGCATTACTGAAACATGGTGGGATGAATCTCATGACTGGACTGTTAATCCGGATGGTTATAACATATTTAGAAAAGATAGGGGAAATGGTAAAAGAGGAGGAGGGATCTGTCTTTATGTTAAGCCTGAATTTAAGCCTATAGTCAGAGAAGATATTTATGTGGGCACTAACTGCATCACTGAATCTTTGTGGGTTGAGCTAAATAGTGGAGGAGCTAATTCTAAACGCATATTGGTGGGAGTATGCTATAAACCCCCAAATATAGCTGAAAGTGAGGAAATACAATTATTGTTAAAGATTGAAAATGCAGCTAAGCATGGACACGTTCTAATAATGGGAGACTTTAATTACTCTAAAATAAACTGGATAAATGACACCACCAGCTCATTTAAGGGGAGCAGGTTCTTGAGTACACTCGGGGATCATTATCTGGCCCAGGTAATACAAGAGCCTACTAGAAATGGGGCCATCTTGGATTTAGTCATCACAAGTAATATTGATATAATATCAAATGTTAAAATAGGGGAACCCTTGGGGAACAGTGATCACAACACAGTATCATTCGAGATTGAATACAAAAAACAGAGTTGTAATGGGCCAACAAAAACTCCAAATTTTAAAAGAGCTAACTTTAATGGGCTACGGGAAGCAATACTACATATAGACTGGGACAAAGAACTTACAGGGAAAAATACTGAAAATAAATGGAAAACATTTAAATCCTTACTAAATAAACATACTCATCGGCATGTACCATATGGAAATAAAATGAATAGGAGTAAATCATATCCCATGTGGCTTAACAATGACTTAAAGATCATGATGAGGAAAAAGAAACATGCATTTAAATTATACAAGAAGGAGGGAACAGAGGCAGCTTTATGTGACTATAAGGAAATCAACAAGGCTTGCAAAAGGGCTATTAGACTGGCTAAAATAGAAAATGAGAAGTAAGTTGCAATGGAAAGTAAGACTAACCCTAAAATATTTTTTTAAATATATTAATGGGAAGAAGGCCAGGAAGGAAGCTATAGGAACATTACAATGTGACACAGGCCATCTGATAATTAGTGACCAGGAAAAGGCAGATGAGCTAAATAGGTTCTTTTCGTCGGTATACACAAGGGAGGTACCAGTGGTTGGGACACCGCAACATAATGGGGCTACACAACCATCACTAAATAATTGGTTAATGCAGGAAGAAATCCAAAAGAGATTGGAGAAAATAAATGTTAATAAAGCCCCAGGTCCTGATGAAATACATCCAAGGGTACTGAGGGAGCTGGGTTCTGTAATAGCCAAACCATTATATCTAATCTTTCAAGACTCACTCACTACAAGGTCACTACCGGATGACTGGAAAAAAGCAGAGGTGATACCTATATTTAAGAAGGGATCTAGAGCAAATCCGGGGAATTATAGACCAGTGAGCCTTACATCTGTAGTTGGGAAGCTTTTAGAAGGGTTAATAAGGGACAGAATACAAGAATATGTCTATTTGAACAAGATCGTAGGTAGCAGTCAACACGGATTTATGAAGGATAGGTCATGTCAGACAAATCTAATTAGTTTTTATGAGGAGGTTAGTAGGAACTTAAATCAGGGCTACTCAGTGGATGTAGTCTTTTTAGTTTTTCAAAGGCATTTGATACAGTGCCATATGGAAGACTAGTGAGCAAACTAAGGGATACAGGAATTGCAGTAAATATCTGCTCATGGATCGAGAGCTGGCTAAAAGAAAGGAAGTAAAGGTTTGTTGTGAATGGAACATACTCCGATTGGTCTAATCTGATAAGTGGGGTTCCTCAAGGTTCAGTATTAGGTCCTCTCCTTTTTAGTATATTTATTAATGATATAGAAGTAGGACTCGAAAGTAGTGTCTCCATTTTTGCTGATGACACTAAGTTGTGCAAGGTAAAAAAATCAGATAATGATGTACTTTCCCTACAAAGGGATTTGCATAAATTTGAGAAATGGGCGGCTAAATGGCAGATGAGATTTAATACAAATAAATGTAAGGTTATGCATTTGGGAAGGAAAAATAGCCATGCAATCTATAATCTTAATGGAGCAAATCTTGGTGTATCAGATATTGAAAGGGATTTGGGAGTGCTTGTAGACAACCACCTAGGTAACAGCGCTCAACTGACAAGAGGACACCCTTTGAGGTTAGAGGAAAAAAGATTTCACATTAAACAAAGAAAAGTGTTCTTCACAGTTAGGGTGGTTAAACTGTGGAATTCTCTACCAAAGGAGGTGGTAACAGCGAATTTGATAGACAACTTCAAAAAGAGGTTATATATATTTTTGAATAAAGAGGGCATTCAAGGCTATCCTAGATAACTAGCGAAGGAATATGGATCCAGGGAGTAATTTGATCGCCAGTTTCTGGGGTCAGGAAGGAATTTTGCTTTTTTCCCCCTTATGAGACAATTGGCAAAGTTTCAATGGTTTTTTTTTTCTGTTTGCCTTCCTCTGGATCAATTAACAATTAATAATAAATACTGCACATTAAAAAGATCAATAGAGATCTAAAAAGGTTGAACTTGAGGGACTAACTCTTTATTCATTCTCCAATACTATACTATTAATAATTATTTAATCAACAAATTAATTAATAACTAATACGCATCTTAATCCGAGATCTTAACTAGTAGATCTTGATGGACTGAAAGTCTTTTTTCAACCTTAATTACTATGGGCCTCATTCTATTATCGGCCGTAGGAGATGCAGGGCCGCAAGCTATTTGCCTATTCTATTCCCTTCCGGCCGGGGATTCCGGCAGGCTTGCGGCTGGCGCCTTGTTATCCCTTGCGGCAGCACGTGCCGGAGGAAAGCCTTTGATCTTAAACGGCCGCAAGAGTTTCGGCCGCAAGAAAATCCTGGTTGCTATTCAAGTGCTCCGGGAACCCTCTCTGCAAGGCTAAAACCGAACCGCAGCTTACTTGCAGCAAAAAGGTCCCGCAGGCACACAATTAAGCACATAACAAAGCCATAATAAAGCCATCCTGCACTCTGAGGAGACTATAAAGTGATTGTAGGTGTTAGCATTAATAGCACAACATTCCCCTACACTCAAATCCGTAAATATTTTTTATTTTATTTATGTCACATATCCATGTAAAAAGTCCAGAGGGCTTGGAGCACCTCAGACCCACCCACTCTGCGGCCGGAAAATAAACAGTTAATGTAATCTCGGATTTGGGCTGATGTGCAAGCTTGAGAGGGGGTTGCTATTAATCCTCATGTCCCCCATTATGATCCCTAGCATTTACAGAGCTTTACAGTGCATTCTTGAATTTATTTTTGCATTTAAAGATTTCTGAGCTTACGGCCGGTTGCAAGATATACGGCCGTCCGTAAGGGGATAGCCTTGCGGCGCCGTCTATTTGAATTGCAAGGTAACGGGAGCCCCCGCAAGGAATCGCAGCTTTGTGGCCGATTTACGGCCGATAATAGAATGAGGGCCTATGTAACTATGTAACACCACCTACACACACACATACCTACCCACCTACACACATACCTACACACACAAACCTACACCTTTACATGCATACCTACCTACCTACACACATACCTACACCTACAAACACATACCTATACACCTAAACACATACCTTATCACACAGCTAAACCCACATGTACAAACACACCTAAACACACACACAAACACATACCTACACACACATACCTACACCTACACAACTCATGTAATATTTAGTAACAACCCAAAATAATTTTCAATTTATTTTCACACACTAATTAATATTGGAATTCATGAAAAAAGACACTTTTTGCATGCATGGATTGTATCTAAAAATCTCACTATATTAGTAGTCATGGACTTGAAAATAGTTTTTTGAAAATCTGTATTTTTTTTTAACGAATAGTGGAATCCATTTTATTGTTACATCACTGCCTGTAAGCTGGATCATGTGGGGTGTTTTGATATCTATCAATCGAGGAAAGGGTGAGGGAAGGGGGAACCAGGAAAGATCAGAAAGCTTTATTAAATATTGTAACTCGGTTGAAGTTGACACCACACCCCCTTCCCCCTCATAGGCCCAGAAGCAGTATGCTTGTATCAATAAATGCAACTGCTGCTCTCCAAAAATGTAATCACCCCTCTCTCACACACTTTCACCAAAGTATCATAGTTGCCTCTAGGGTCCAGCATAAAAAAGTATTTTTTAACAAGCAGCTGCCATTTTCCATTCTTAATTATGCTCCAAGTCAGTTTTCAATATATATATATATATATATATATATATATATATATATATATATATATATATATATATATATATATAATTTATTTTATTGTTATTCAGTGGTCCTTTATTATATAAAAAATAAAAAATATACCGTCTTACCTAACTCATACATTTTGCTCAAAATCAAATTTAAAGACAGAATATATTCTGTTAACACCTACGCCTACTCACCATATTTTATTATTATATGCCAGAACAAACAGCTACAAATCACTTGATTTTATTATTTGAAAATATGTAAATTAGAGAAAAATGTAAATTGTACATGCATGTATCATGGTGAGGCGAATAAATAGGATTGTCTATCTTGAGAGTGTTATTTAAAGGAAATTTATACAGTTCTATTATGTAAATGCAATTAATAGACAATCTTATTTGTCTGGAATTGTACAGTTATATATCTGGTATACAATAGATAATGGCAATAAGGCTGAATGGAAATATATTGTAAAAAGTGGTGGGGGCTGGAGTTGAGAAAGAAGAACCAACTAGTCTAGTATAAAAATACTATTTGTTATATTTTTTTAAAAGTGTTGTGAGTGACAATCCCTCCCAAAACATTGATTTTTAATACCCCTGAAGAACTCCTGAAGCGTGTAGTTGCCCATTTTAGCACTGCATTGCTGATAGAATTGTTTTGTGAGTATATATAACAGTATAAAAATAGTGTTTTCATGCTACTAGTTTGTTCTCCCGTCCCATAAATATTTTACAGGTTTCATGCTCATCTAGACAGTAGAAGAAGTTGGATGCAATATCTGGATATATTATGAAGATTTAGAAGACTCTTTATACGGCACAACCTTAATAATCGGATTTACTGGCATTTAGTGCCTTGACACTTTGTATACAGTTATATTTTAAAAAGTGGGGAAGAAATTACTGAAAAATATTAATTTATCAAAATTGAGAAGATTAGATATTTAAAGGGACAGGGAAGGTTTCTTGATTTTACTAGGAATATAATATACCCATTACTTTACTAGTACTTTATTTTATTAGAAGATGCGTATAAGCTCTGTTCTTTCTGCCTAAAAACTTACAGATAGTTCCCAATTGTTTTCTCCCATCTGCAGCTCATGAAGACAATGTGATTTTAAGTACAGGGTGTGCAGTGTCTTATAGTAACCAATCAGTAGCAACATTCTGCAACATGTTGCTTGAGAGAGACCACTGACAGGCTGATTTGAAACACTGCGTTTCAAAGTCTGTGTATTCAGGAGCTGCAGATGGCAGATTCAAACAGGTGCAATTTCTATGATTTTAGGCAGAAAAAACAGAGCTTAGACAGCTATATTATATACCTAGTGAAACCCAGAAACCTTTCAGGTCCCTTTAATACAATACGCTCCAACACACATTGTTAATTTGTTCTGAAGGAATTGGTGTTGGTTGATAAATTAAGTAAAACCCCAGTTTTTACAAAAATACAAAATTAAACATAAAAATGAACATAATTGCAACTGATTGTAATTAAAAAATGTAAGCAGAATTGCATTAAAGTTGAAGAGAAGAATGCTGAGAGTGTGCTGTGGGGGAGAGAGGAGGGCTGAGACTGTGCTGGGGGGGGGGAGAGGAGTGATGGGAGTGTGCTGAGGGTAGGAGAGGAAGGGAGAGTGTGCTGAGGGAGAGAGAGGAGGGCTATGAATGTGTTAAGGAGGGCTGAGAGTGCCGAGGGGGGGAGAAGAGGGCTGGGAGTGTGCTGAGGGGGAAGGAGAAGGGCTGAGAATGTGCTGAGGGGAGAAAAGAGGGCTGAGGGTGAGAGGAAGGGGGAGAGTGCTGAGGGGAACAGAGGATGGCTGGGAGTGTGCTGAGGGGAAATGACGAGGGCTGGGAATATGCTGAGGGGAGAGAGGAGTGCTGAGGATGAAAGGAGGGGAGAGTGCTGAGGGGGAGAGAGGAGGGCTGAGTGTGCTGAGGGCAGAGAGGAGGTGGAGAGTGTGCTGAGTGGAAGAGATGATGGCTTCGGAGTGTGCTGAAGGGGAGGGAGGATGGCTGGGAGTTTGCTGAGGGGGTGAGATGAAGGCTGGGTGTGTGCTGAGGGGGAGAGAGTAGGACTGAGTGGTCGCTGAGAGGGAAAGAGGATGGCTGAGAGTGTGCTGAGGGGGAGAGAGGAGGACTGAGAGTGTGCTGAGGGGGGGGGAGGAGGACTGTGAGTGTGCTGAGGGGGAGAGAGGAGGACTGAGTGTGCTGAGGGTGAGAGAGGAGGGCTGAGAGTGTGCTGAGGGGGAGAGAGTACGGCTGAGTGTGCTCTGAGAGGGAGAGAAGATGCCTGGGAGTGTGCTGAGGGGGAGAGAGTAGGACTGAGTGTGCGCTGAGAGGGTGAGAGGAGGACTGAGAGTGTGTGAGGGGGGGGGGGAGGAGGACTGAGAGAGGAGGACTGAGTGTGCTGAGGGGGAGAGAGGAGGACTGAATGTGGTGTGGGGGAGAGAGGAGGGCTGAGAGTTGCTGATGAGGACTGAAAGTATGCTGAGGAGGGCTGAGAGTATGCTGAGGATGAGAGTGGAGGACTGAGAGTGTGCTGAGGGAGAGAGGATGGCTGGGAGTGTGCTGAGGGTGGAGAGAGGAGGGCTAGGAGTTTGCTGAGGGGGAGAGAGGAGGACTGAGAGTGTGCTTAGGGGGAGAGAGGAGGGGACGTTTGCTGAGTGAGAGAGGATTGAGGCTGTGCTTAGTGGGAAAGAGGAGGGCTAGGAGATTGCTGAGGGGGAGAGAGGAGGACTGAGAGTGTGCTGAGGGGGAGAGAGGAGGGCTGAGAGTGTGCTGAGGGGGAGAGAGGAGGACTGAGAGTGTGCTGAGGGGGAGAGAGGAGGGGACGTTTGCTGAGTGAGAGAGGATTGAGGCTGTGCTTAGGGGGAAAGAGGAGGGCTAGGAGTTTGCTGAGGGGGAGAGAGGAGGACTGAGAGTGTGCTGAGGGGGAGAGAGGAGGACTGAGTGGGCTGAGGGGGAGAGAGGAGGGCTGAGAGTGTGCTGAGGAGGAGAGAGTAGGACTGAGTGTGCGCTGAGAGGGAGAGAAGATGCCTGGGAGTGTGCTGAGGGGGGGGGGGGGTGAGAGGAGGACTGAGAGTGTGCTGAGGGGGAGAGAGGAGGACTGAGTGTGCTGAGGGGGAGAGAGGAGAATTGAATGTGCTGAGGGGGAGAGAGGAGGGCTGAGAGTTACTGATGGGGACTGAGAGTATGCTGAGGAGGGCTGAGAGTATGCTGAGGATGAGAGTGGAGGACTGAGAGTGTGCTGAGGGAGAGAGGATGGCTGGGAGTGTGCTGAGGGGGAGAGAAGAGGGCTAGGAGTTTTCTGAGGGGGAGAGAGGAGGACTGAGTGTGTGCAGAGGGGGAGAGAGGAGGGCTGGGAGTGTGCTGAGGGGGAGAGAGGAGGGCTGAGAATGTGCTGAGGGGGAGAGACAAGAGCTGAGAGTGTACTGAGGGGGAGAGAGGAGGGCTGAGAGTGTGCTGAGGGGGAGAGAGGAAGGGAGAGTGTGCTGATAGAGAGAGAGGAGGACTGAGAGCGTGCTGAGGTGTAGAAAGGAGGGGAGAGTGTGCTGACGGGGAGAGTGGAGGACTGAGAGTGTGCTGAGGGGTTGAGTGGAGGACTGAGAGTGTGCTGAGGGGGATAGAGGAGGACTAAGAGCGTGCTGAGGGGGAGAGAGGAGGACTGAGAGTGTGCTGTGGGGAAGAGAGGAAGAGAAAGTGTGCTGAGGGATGGAGAGGAGGACTAAGAATGTGCTTGGGGGGAAGAGGAGGGCTGAGAGTGCCGAGGGAGAAGAGAGTAGGACTAAGACCATGCTGAGGGGTAGAAAAGAGGACTGAGTGTGCTGAGGGGGAGAGAGCAGGGCTGAGAGTGTGCTGAGGGGGAGAGAGCAGGGTTGAGAGTGTGCTGAGGGGGAAAGAGCAGGGCTGAGAGTGTGCTGAAGGGGAGAGAGGAGGACTGAGCGTGTGCTGAGAGGGAGAGAAGATGCCTGGGAGTGTGCTGAGGGGGCGTGAGAGGAGGACTGAGAGTGTGCTGAGGGGAGGAGAGGAGGACTGAGAGTGTGCTGAGGGGGAGAAAGGAGGACTGAGTGTGCTGAGGGGGAGAGAGGAGGACTGAGTGTGCTGAGGGGGAGAGAGGAGGACTGAATGTGCTGAGGGGGAGAGAGGAGGGCTTAGAGTTGCTGATGAGGACTGAGAGTATGCTTAGGAGGGCTGAGAGTATGCTGAGGATGAGAGTGGAGGACTGAGAGTGTGCTGAGGGAGAGAGGATGGCTGGGAGTGTGCTGAGGGGGGGAAAGAGGAGGGCTAGGAGTTTGCTGAGGGGGAGAGAGGAGGACTGAGAGTGTGCTGAGGGGGAGAGAGGAGGACTGAGTGTGCTGAGTGGGAGAGAGGAGGGCTGAGAGTGTGCTGAGAGGGAGAGAAGATGCCTGGGAGTGTGCTGAGGGGGCGTGAGAGGAGGACTGAGAGTGTGCTGAGGGGAGGAGAGGAGGACTGAGAGTGTGCTGAGGGGGAGATAGGAGGACTGAGTGTGCTGAGGGGGAGAGAGGAGGACTGAGTGTGCTGAGGGGGAGAGAGGAGGACTGAATGTGCTGAGGGGGAGACAGGAGGGCTGAGAGTTGCTGATGAGGCCTGAGAGTATGCTTAGGAGGGCTGAGAGTATGCTGAGGATGAGAGTGGAGGACTGAGAGTGTGCTGAGGGAGAGAGGATGGCTGGGAGTGTGCTGAGGGGGGAGAGAGGAGGGCTAGGAGTTTGCTGAGGGGGAGAGAGGAGGACTGAGAGTGTGCTGAGGTGGAGAGAGGAGGACTGAGAGTGTGCTGAGGGGGGAGAGAGGAGGGGACGTTTGCTGAGTGAGAGAGGATTGAGGCTGTGCTTAGGGGGGAAAGAGGAGGGCTAGGAGTTTGCTGAGGGGGAGAGAGGAGGACTGAGAGTGTGCTGAGGGGGAGAGAGGAGGACTGAGTGTGCTGAGGGGGAGAGAGGAGGGCTGAGAGTGTGCTGAGGGGGAGAGAGTAGGACTGAGTGTGCGCTGAGAGGGAGAGAAGATGCCTGGGAGTGTGCTGAGGGGGGGGGGGTTGAGAGGAGGACTGAGAGTGTGCTGAGGGGCGAGAGAGGAGGACTGAGTGTGCTGAGGGGGAGAGAGGAGAATTGAATGTGCTGAGGGGGAGAGAGGAGGGCTGAGAGTTACTGATGGGGACTGAGAGTATGCTGAGGAGGGCAGAGAGTATGCTGAGGAGGGCTGAGAGTATGCTGAGGATGAGAGTGGAGGACTGAGAGTGTGCTGAGGGAGAGAGGATGGCTGGGAGTGTGCTGAGGGGGAGAGAAGAGGGCTAGGAGTTTTCTGAGGGGAAGAGAGGAGGACTGAGTGTGTGCTGAGGGGGAGAGTGGAGGGCTGGGAGTGTGCTGAGGGGGAGAGAGGAGGGCTGAGAATGTGCTGAGGGGGAGAGTCAAGGGCTGAGAGTGTACTGAGGGGGAGAGAGGAGGGCTGAGAGTGTGCATAGGGGGAGAGAGGAAGGGAGAGTGTGCTGATAGAGAGAGAGGAGGACTGAGAGCGTGCTGAGGTGTGGAAAGGAGGGGAGAGTGTGCTGACGGGGAGAGTGGAGGACTGAGAGTGTGCTGAGGCGTTGAGTGGAGGACTGAGAGTGTGCTGAGGGGGATAGAGGAGGACTAAGAGCGTGCTGAGGGGGAGAGAGGAGGACTGAGAGTGTGCTGTGGGGAAGAGAGGAAGGGAAAGTGTGCTGAGGGATGGAGAGGAGGACTAAGAATGTGCTTGGGGGGAAGAGGAGGGCTGAGAGTGCCGAGGGAGACGAGAGTAGGACTAAGACCATGCTGAGGGGTAGAAAAGAGGACTGAGTGTGCTGAGGGGGAGAGAGCAGGGCTGAGAGTGTGCTGAGGGGGAGAGAGCAGGGTTGAGAGTGTGCTGAGGGGGAGAGAAGATGGCTGGGAGTGTGCTGAGGGGGGGAGAGAGGAGGACTGAGAGTGTGCTGATGGGGAGAGAGGAGGACTGAGTGTGCTGAGGGGGAAAGAGAAGGTATGAATGTGCTGAGGATGAGAGTGGAGGACTGAGAGTGTGCTGAGGGAGAGAGGATGGCTGGGAGTGTGCTGAGGGGGGAGAGAGGAGGGCTATGAGTGTGCTGAGGGGGGGAGAGGAGGACTGAGAGTTTGCTGAGGGGGAGAGAGGAGGACTGAGTGTGTGCTGAGGGGGAGAGAGGAGGACTGAGCATGTGCTGAGGGGGAGAGAGGAGGATTGAGAGTGTGCTGAGGGGGAGAGAGGGTGACTGGGAGTGTGCTGAGAGGGTGAGATTAGGGCTGGGAGTGTGCTGAGGGGGAGAAAGGAGGGCTAAGAATGTGCTGAGAGGGAGAGAGGAGGGCTGAGAGTGTACTGAGGGGGAGAGAGGAGGGCTTAGAGTGTGCTGAGGGGGAGAGAGGAAGGGAGAGTGTGCTGATGGAGAGAGAGGAGGACTGAGAGCGTGCTGAGTGGTAGAAAGGAGGGGAGAGTGTTCTGAGGGGGAGAGAGGAGGACTGAGAGTGTGGTGAGGGGGAGAGAGGAGGACTGAGAGTGTGCTGAGGGGGTAGAGAGGAGAGCTGGGTTGTGCTGTGGGGAAGAGAGAAATGGAAAGTGTGCTGAGGGATAGAGAGTAGGACTAAGACCATGCTGAGGGGTAGAAAGGAGAACTGAGTCTGCTGAGGGGGAGAGAGGAGGGCTGAGAGTGTGCTGAGGGGGAGAGAAGATGGCTGGGAGTGTGCTGAGGGGGGAGAGAGGAGGACTGAGAGTGTGCTGAGGGGGAGAGAGGGGGACTGAGTGTGCTGAGGGGGAGAGAGGAGGACTGAATATGCTGAGGGGGAGAGAGGAGGGCTGAGTGTGCTGAGGAGGGCTGCGAGTATGCTGAGGAGGGCTTAGAGTATGCTGAGGATGAGAGTGGAGGACTGAGAGTGTGCTGAGGGAGAGAGGATGGCTATGGTTGTGCTGAGGGGGGAAGAGGAGGACCGAGAGTTTGCTGCGGGGGAGAGAGGAGGACTGAGTGTGTGCTGAGGGGGAAAGAGGAGGACTAAGTGTGTGCTGAGGAGTAGAAAGGAGGGGAGAGTGTGCTGACGGGGAGAGTGGAGGACTGAGAGTGTGCTGAGGAGTAGAAAGGAGAATTGAATGTGCTGAGGGGTGAGAGGAGGGCTGAGAGTTACTGATGGGGACTGAGAGTATGCTGAGGAGGGCAGAGAGTATGCTGAGGATGAGAGTGGAGGACTGAGAGTGTGCTGAGGGAGAGAGGATGGCTGGGAGTGTGCTGAGGGGGAGAGAAGAGGGCTAGGAGTTTTCTGAGGGGGAGAGAGGAGGACTGAGTGTGTGCTGAGGGGGAGAGTGGAGGGCTGGGAGTGTGCTGAGGGGGAGAGAGGAGGGCTGAGAATGTGCTGAGGGGAGAGACAAGGGCTGAGAGTGTACTGAGGGGGAGAGAGGAGGGCTGAGAGTGTGCATAGGGGGAGAGAGGAAGGGAGAGTGTGCTGATAGAGAGAGAGGAGGACTGAGAGCGTGCTGAGGTGTGGAAAGGAGGGGAGAGTGTGCTGACGGGGAGAGTGGAGGACTGAGAGTGTGCTGAGGCGTTGAGTGGAGGACTGAGAGTGTGCTGAGGGGGATAGAGGAGGACTAAGAGCGTGCTGAGGGGAAGAGAGGAGGACTGAGAGTGTGCTGTGGGGAAGAGAGGAAGGGAAAGTGTGCTGAGGGATGGAGAGGAGGACTAAGAATGTGCTTGGGGGGAAGAGGAGGGCTGAGAGTGCCGAGGGAGACGAGAGTAGGACTAAGACCATGCTGAGGGGTAGAAAAGAGGACTGAGTGTGCTGAGGGGGAGAGAGCAGGACTGAGAGTGTGCTGAGGGGGAGAGAGCAGGGTTGAGAGTGTGCTGAGGGTGAGAGAAGATGGCTGGGAGTGTGCTGAGGGGGGAGAGAGGAGGACTGAGTGTGTGCTGATGGGGAGAGAGGAGGACTGAGTGTGCTGAGGGGGAAAGAGAAGGAATGAATGTGCTGAGGATGAGAGTGGAGGACTGAGAGTGTGCTGAGGGAGAGAGGATGGCTGGGAGTGTGCTGAGGGGGGAGAGAGGAGGGCTATGAGTGTGCTGAGGGGGGGAGAGGAGGACTGAGAGTTTGCTGAGGGGGAGAGAGGAGGACTGAGTGTGTGCTGAGGGGGAGAGAGGAGGACTGAGCGTGTGCTGAGAGGGAGAGAGGAGGATTGAGAGTGTGCTGAGGGGGAGAGAGGGTGACTGGGAGTGTGCTGAGGGGGGGGGGGGTTGAGAGGAGGACTGAGAGTGTGCTGAGGGGCGAGAGAGGAGGACTGAGTGTGCTGAGGGGGAGAGAGGAGAATTGAATGTGCTGAGGGGGAGAGAGGAGGGCTGAGAGTTACTGATGGGGACTGAGAGTATGCTGAGGAGGGCAGAGAGTATGCTGAGGAGGGCTGAGAGTATGCTGAGGATGAGAGTGGAGGACTGAGAGTGTGCTGAGGGAGAGAGGATGGCTGGGAGTGTGCTGAGGGGGAGAAAAGAGGGCTAGGAGTTTTCTGAGGGGGAGAGAGGAGGACTGAGTGTGTGCTGAGGGGGAGAGTGGAGGGCTGGGAGTGTGCTGAGGGGGAGAGAGGAGGGCTGAGAATGTGCTGAGGGGGAGAGTCAAGGGCTGAGAGTGTACTGAGGGGGAGAGAGGAGGGCTGAGAGTGTGCATAGGGGGAGAGAGGAAGGGAGAGTGTGCTGATAGAGAGAGAGGAGGACTGAGAGCGTGCTGAGGTGTGGAAAGGAGGGGAGAGTGTGCTGACGGGGAGAG
Source organism: Discoglossus pictus (assembly GCA_027410445.1). NCBI lineage: Eukaryota > Metazoa > Chordata > Amphibia > Anura > Alytidae > Discoglossus > Discoglossus pictus. Next base: position 87,531,397 of record CM050169.1, read on the forward strand.
TGGAGGACTGAGAGTGTGCTGAGGCGTTGAGTGGAGGACTGAGAGTGTGCTGAGGGGGATAGAGGAGGACTAAGAGCGTGCTGAGGGGGAGAGAGGAGGACTGAGAGTGTGCTGTGGGGAAGAGAGGAAGGGAAAGTGTGCTGAGGGATGGAGAGGAGGACTAAGAATGTGCTTGGGGGGAAGAGGAGGGCTGAGAGTGCCGAGGGAGACGAGAGTAGGACTAAGACCATGCTGAGGGGTAGAAAAGAGGACTGAGTGTGCTGAGGGGGAGAGAGCAGGGCTGAGAGTGTGCTGAGGGGGAGAGAGCAGGGTTGAGAGTGTGCTGAGGGGGAGAGAAGATGGCTGGGAGTGTGCTGAGGGGGGAGAGAGGAGGACTGAGAGTGTGCTGATGGGGAGAGAGGAGGACTGAGTGTGCTGAGGGGGAAAGAGAAGGTATGAATGTGCTGAGGATGAGAGTGGAGGACTGAGAGTGTGCTGAGGGAGAGAGGATGGCTGGGAGTGTGCTGAGGGGGGAGAGAGGAGGGCTATGAGTGTGCTGAGGGGGGGAGAGGAGGACTGAGAGTTTGCTGAGGGGGAGAGAGGAGGACTGAGTGTGTGCTGAGGGGAAGAGAGGAGGACTGAGCGTGTGCTGAGGGGGAGAGAGGAGGATTGAGAGTGTGCTGAGGGGGAGAGAGGGTGACTGGGAGTGTGCTGAGAGGGTGAGATTAGGGCTGGGAGTGTGCTGAGGGGGAGAAAGGAGGGCTAAGAATGTGCTGAGAGGGAGAGAGGAGGGCTGAGAGTGTACTGAGGGGGAGAGAGGAGGGCTTAGAGTGTGCTGAGGGGGAGAGAGGAAGGGAGAGTGTGCTGATGGAGAGAGAGGAGGACTGAGAGCGTGCTGAGTGGTAGAAAGGAGGGGAGAGTGTTCTGAGGGGGAGAGAGGAGGACTGAGAGTGTGGTGAGGGGGAGAGAGGAGGACTGAGAGTGTGCTGAGGGGGTAGAGAGGAGAGCTGGGTTGTGCTGTGGGGAAATAGAAATGGAAAGTGTGCTGAGGGATAGAGAGTAGGACTAAGACCATGCTGAGGGGTAGAAAGGAGAACTGAGTCTGCTGAGGGGGAGAGAGGAGGGCTGAGAGTGTGCTGAGGGGGAGAGAAGATGGCTGGGAGTGTGCTGAGGGGGGAGAGAGGAGGACTGAGAGTGTGCTGAGGGGGAGAGAGGGGGGACTGAGTGTGCTGAGGGGGAGAGAGGAGGACTGAATATGCTGAGGGGGAGAGAGGAGGGCTGAGTGTGCTGAGGAGGGCTGCGAGTATGCTGAGGAGGGCTTAGAGTATGCTGAGGATGAGAGTGGAGGACTGAGAGTGTGCTGAGGGAGAGAGGATGGCTATGGTTGTGCTGAGGGGGGAAGAGGAGGACCGAGAGTTTGCTGCGGGGGAGAGAGGAGGACTGAGTGTGTGCTGAGGGGGAAAGAGGAGGACTAAGTGTGTGCTGAGGAGTAGAAAGGAGGGGAGAGTGTGCTGACGGGGAGAGTGGAGGACTGAGAGTGTGCTGAGGAGTAGAAAGGAGAATTGAATGTGCTGAGGGGTGAGAGGAGGGCTGAGAGTTACTGATGGGGACTGAGAGTATGCTGAGGAGGGCAGAGAGTATGCTGAGGATGAGAGTGGAGGACTGAGAGTGTGCTGAGGGAGAGAGGATGGCTGGGAGTGTGCTGAGGGGGAGAGAAGAGGGCTAGGAGTTTTCTGAGGGGGAGAGAGGAGGACTGAGTGTGTGCTGAGGGGGAGAGTGGAGGGCTGGGAGTGTGCTGAGGGGGAGAGAGGAGGGCTGAGAATGTGCTGAGGGGAGAGACAAGGGCTGAGAGTGTACTGAGGGGGAGAGAGGAGGGCTGAGAGTGTGCATAGGGGGAGAGAGGAAGGGAGAGTGTGCTGATAGAGAGAGAGGAGGACTGAGAGCGTGCTGAGGTGTGGAAAGGAGGGGAGAGTGTGCTGACGGGGAGAGTGGAGGACTGAGAGTGTGCTGAGGCGTTGAGTGGAGGACTGAGAGTGTGCTGAGGGGGATAGAGGAGGACTAAGAGCGTGCTGAGGGGGAGAGAGGAGGACTGAGAGTGTGCTGTGGGGAAGAGAGGAAGGGAAAGTGTGCTGAGGGATGGAGAGGAGGACTAAGAATGTGCTTGGGGGGAAGAGGAGGGCTGAGAGTGCCGAGGGAGACGAGAGTAGGACTAAGACCATGCTGAGGGGTAGAAAAGAGGACTGAGTGTGCTGAGGGGGAGAGAGCAGGGCTGAGAGTGTGCTGAGGGGGGAGAGAGCAGGGTTGAGAGTGTGCTGAGGGGGAGAGAAGATGGCTGGGAGTGTGCCGAGGGGGGAGAGAGGAGGACTGAGTGTGTGCTGATGGGGAGAGAGGAGGACTGAGTGTGCTGAGGGGGAAAGAGAAGGAATGAATGTGCTGAGGATGAGAGTGGAGGACTGAGAGTGTGCTGAGGGAGAGAGGATGGCTGGGAGTGTGCTGAGGGGGGAGAGAGGAGGGCTATGAGTGTGCTGAGGGGGGGAGAGGAGGACTGAGAGTTTGCTGAGGGGGAGAGAGGAGGACTGAGTGTGTGCTGAGGGGGAGAGAGGAGGACTGAGCGTGTGCTGAGAGGGAGAGAGGAGGATTGAGAGTGTGCTGAGGGGGAGAGAGGGTGACTGGGAGTGTGCTGAGAGGGTGAGATTAGGGCTGTGAGTGTGCTGAGGGGGAGAAAGGAGGGCTAAGAATGTGCTGAGAGGGAGAGAGGAGGGCTGAGAGTGTACTGAGGGGGAGAGAGGAGGGCTTAGAGTGTGCTGAGGGGGAGAGAGGAAGGGAGAGTGTGCTGATGGAGAGAGAGGAGGACTGAGAGCGTGCTGAGTGGTAGAAAGGAGGGGAGAGTGTGCTGAGGGGGAGAGAGGAGGACTGAGAGTGTGGTGAGGGGGAGAGAGGAGGACTGAGAGTGTACTGAGGGGGTAGAGAGGAGAGCTGGGTTGTGCTGTGGGGAAGATAGAAATGGAAAGTGTGCTGAGGGATAGAGAGTAGGACTAAGACCATGCTGAGGGGTAGAAAGGAGAACTGAGTCTGCTGAGGGGGAGAGAGGAGGGCTGTGAGTGTGCTGAGGGGGAGAGAAGATGGCTGGGAGTGTGCTGAGGGGAGGGGGAGAGAGGAGGACTGAGAGTGTGCTGAGGGGGATAGAGGAGGACTGAGTATGCTGAGGGGGAGAGAGGAGGACTGAATGTTCTGAGGATGAGAGTGGAGGACTGAGAGTGTGCTGACGGAGAGAGGATGGCTGGGAGTGTGCTGAGGGGGGAGAGGAGAGCTGAGAGTGTGCTGAGTGGGATTGAGGATAACTGGGAGTGTGCTGATAGAGAGAGATTAGGGCTGGGAGTGTGCTGAGGGGGAGAGACAAGGGCTGAGAGTGTACTGAGGGAAAGAGAGGAGGGCTGAGAGTGTACTGAGGGGGAGAGAGGAAGGGAGAGTGTGCTGATAGAGAGAGAGGAGGACTAAGAGCGTGCTGAGGAGTAGAAAGGAGGGGAGAGTGTGCTGACGGGGAGAGTGGAGGACTGAGAGTGTGCTGAGGGGTTAAGTGGAGGACTGAGAGTGTGCTGAGGGGGATAGAGGAGGACTAAGAGCATGCTGAGGGGGAGAGAGGAGGACTGAGAGTGTGCTGTGGGGAAGAGAGGAAGGGAAAGTGTGCTGAGGGATGGAGAGGAGGACTAAGAATGTGCTTGGGGGGAAGAGGAGGGCTGAGAGTGCCGAGGGAGACGAGAGTAGGACTAAGACCATGCTGAGGGGTAGAAAAGAGGACTGAGTGTGCTGAGGGGGAGAGAGCAGGGCTGAGAGTGTGCTGAGGGGGAGAGAGGAGGACTGAGCGTGTGCTGAGGGGGAGAGAGGAGGATTAAGAGTGTGCTGAGGGGGAGAGAGGGTGACTGGGAGTGTGCTGAGAGGGTGAGATTAGGGCTGGGAGTGTGCTGAGGGGGAGAGAGGAGGGCTAAGAATGTGCTGAGGGGGAGAGAGGAGGGCTGAGAGTGTACTGAGGGGGAGAGAGGAGGGCTTAGAGTGTGCTGTGGGGGAGAGAGGAAGGGAGAGTGTGCTGATGGAGAGAGAGGAGGACTGAGAGCGTGCTGAGTGGTAGAAAGGAGGGGAGAGTGTGCTGAGGGGGAGAGAGGAGGACTGAGAGTGTGGTGAGGGGGTAGAGAGGAGAGCTGGGGTGTGCTGTGGGGAAGAGAGAAAGGGAAAGTGTGCTGAGGGATAGAGAGGAGGACTAAGATTGTGCTTAGGGGGGAAGAGGAGGGCTGAGAGTGCCGAGGGAGGAGAGAGTAGGACTAAGACCATGCTGAGGGGTAGAAAGGAGAACTGAGTCTGCTGAGGGGGAGAGAGGAGGGCTGAGAGTGTGCTGAGGGGGAGAGAAGATGGCTGGGAGTGTGCTGAGGGGAGGGGGAGAGGAGGACTGAGAGTGTGCTGAGGGGAATAGAGGAGGACTGAGTATGCTGAGGGGGAGAGAGGAGGACTGAATGTTATGAGGGGGAGAGAGGAGGGCTGAGAGTATGCTGAGGAGGGCTGAGAGTATGCTGAGGATGAGAGTGTGCTGACGGAGAGAGGATGGCTGGGAGTGTGCTGAGGGGGGAGAGGGGAGGGGTAGGAGTGTGCTGAGGGAGTGGCTGAGAGTTTGCTGAGGGGGAGAGAGGAGGGGATGTTTGCTGAGTGAGAGAGTATTGAGACTGTGCTTAGGGGGAAAGAGGAGAGCTGAGAGTGTGCTGAGTGGGATTGAGGATAACTGGGAGTGTGCTGATAGAGAGAGATTAGGGCTGGGAGTGTGCTGAGGGGGAGAGACAAGGGCTGAGAGTGTACTGAGGGAAAGAGAGGAGGGCTGAGAGTGTACTGAGGGGGAGAGAGGAAGGGAGAGTGTGCTGATAGAGAGAGAGGAGGACTAAGAGCGTGCTGAGGAGTAGAAAGGAGGGGAGAGTGTGCTGACGGGGAGAGTGGAGGACTGAGAGTGTGCTGAGGGGTTAAGTGGAGGACTGAGAGTGTGCTGAGGGGGATAGAGGAGGACTAAGAGCATGCTGAGGGGGAGAGAGGAGGACTGAGAGTGTGCTGTGGGGAAGAGAGGAAGGGAAAGTGTGCTGAGGGATGGAGAGGAGGACTGAGAGTTTGCTGAGGGGGAGAGAGGAGGACTGAGTGTGCTGAGTGGGAGAGAGGAGGACTGAATGTTCTGAGGATGAGAGTGGAGGACTGAGAGTGTGCTGACGGAGAGAGGATGGCTGGGAGTGTGCTGAGGGGGGAGAGGGGAGGGGTAGGAGTGTGCTGAGGGGGTGGCTGAGAGTTTGCTGAGGGGGAGAGAGGAGGGGATGTTTGCTGAGTGAGAGAGGATTGAGACTGTGCTTAGGGGGAAAGAGGAGAGCTGAGAGTGTGCTGAGTGGGATTGAGGATAACTGGGAGTGTGCTGATAGAGAGAGATTAGGGCTGGGAGTGTGCTGAGGGGGAGAGACAAGGGCTGAGAGTGTACTGAGGGAAAGAGAGGAGGGCTGAGAGTGTACTGAGGGGGAGAGAGGAAGGGAGAGTGTGCTGATAGAGAGAGAGGAGGACTAAGAGCGTGCTGAGGAGTAGAAAGGAGGGGAGAGTGTGCTGATGGGGAGAGTGGAGGACTGAGAGTGTGCTGAGGGGTTAAGTGGAGGACTGAGAGTGTGCTGAGGGGGATAGAGGAGGACTAAGAGCATGCTGAGGGGGGAGAGAGGAGGACTGAGAGTGTGCTGTGGGGAAGAGAGGAAGGGAAAGTGTGCTGAGGGATGGAGAGGAGGACTGAGAGTTTGCTGAGGGGGAGAGAGGAGGACTGAGTGTGTGCTGAGGGGGAGAGAGGAGGACTGAGCGTGTGCTGAGGGGGAGAGAGGAGGATTAAGAGTGTGCTGAGGGGGAGAGAGGGTGACTGGGAGTGTGCTGAGAGGGTGAGATTAGGGCTGGGAGTGTGCTGAGGGGGAGAGAGGAGGGCTAAGAATGTGCTGAGGGGGAGAGAGGAGGGCTGAGAGTGTACTGAGGGGGAGAGAGGAGGGCTTAGAGTGTGCTGTGGGGGAGAGAGGAAGGGAGAGTGTGCTGATGGAGAGAGAGGAGGACTGAGAGCGTGCTGAGTGGTAGAAAGGAGGGGAGAGTGTGCTGAGGGGGAGAGAGGAGGACTGAGAGTGTGGTGAGGGGGATAGAGGAGGACTGAGAGTGTGCTGAGGGGGTAGAGAGGAGAGCTGGGGTGTGCTGTGGGGAAGAGAGAAAGGGAAAGTGTGCTGAGGGATAGAGAGGAGGACTAAGTTTGTGCTTAGGGGGGAAGAGTAGGGCTGAGAGTGCCGAGGGAGGAGAGAGTAGGACTAAGACCATGCTGAGGGGTAGAAAGGAGAACTGAGTCTGCTGAGGGGGAGAGAGGAGGGCTGAGAGTGTGCTGAGGGGGAGAGAAGATGGCTGGGAGTGTGCTGAGGGGAGGGGGAGAGGAGGACTGAGAGTGTGCTGAGGGGAATAGAGGAGGACTGAGTATGCTGAGGGGGGAGAGAGGAGGACTGAATGTTATGAGGGGGAGAGAGGAGGGCTGAGAGTATGCTGAGGAGGGCTGAGAGTATGCTGAGGATGAGAGTGTGCTGACGGAGAGAGGATGGCTGGGAGTGTGCTGAGGGGGGAGAGGGGAGGGGTAGGAGTGTGCTGAGGGAGTGGCTGAGAGTTTGCTGAGGGGGAGAGAGGAGGGGATGTTTGCTGAGTGAGAGAGGATTGAGACTGTGCTTAGGGGGAAAGAGGAGAGCTGAGAGTGTGCTGAGTGGGATTGAGGATGACTGGGAGTTTGCTGAGAGGGTGAGATTAGGGCTGGGAGTGTGCTGAGGGGGAGTGACGAGGGCTGAGAGTGTACTGAGGGAAAGAGAGGAGGGCTGAGAGTGTACTGAGGGGGAGAGAGGAAGGGAGAGTGTGCTGATAGAGAGAGAGGAGGACTGAGAGCGTGCTGAGGAGTAGAAAGGAGGGGAGAGTGTGCTGACGGGGAGAGTGGAGGACTGAGAGTGTGCTGAGGGGTTGAGTGGAGGACTGAGAGTGTGCTGAGGGGGATAGAGGAGGACTAAGAGCATGCTGAGGGGGAGAGAGGAGGACTGAGAGTGTGCTGTGGGGAAGAGAGGAAGGGAAAGTGTGCTGAGGGATGGAGAGGAGGACTAAGAATGTGCTGGGGGGAAGAGGAGGGCTGAGAGTGCCGAGGGAGGAGAGAGTAGGACTAAGACCATGCTGAAGGGTAGAAAGGAGGACTGAGTGTGCTGAGGGGGAGAGAGCATGGCTGAGAGTGTGCTGAGGGGGAAAGAACAGGGCTGAGAGTGTGCTGAGGGGGAGAGAAGATGGCTGGGAGTGTGCTGAGGGGGGAGAGAGGAGGACTGAGAGTGTGCTGAGGGGGAGAGAGGGGGACTGAGTGTGCTGAGGGGGAGAGAGGATGACTGAATATGCTGAGGGGGAGAGAGGAGGGCTGAGTGTGCTGAGGAGGGCTGCGAGTATGCTGAGGAGGGCTTAGAGTATGCTGAGGATGAGAGTGGAGGACTGAGAGTGTGCTGAGGGAGAGAGGATGGCTATGGTTGTGCTGAGGGGGGAAGAGGAGGACCGAGAGTTTGCTGCGGGGGAGAGAGGAGGACTGAATGTGTGCTGAGGGGGAAAGAGGAGGACTAAGTGTGTGCTGAGGAGTAGAAAGGAGGGGAGAGTGTGCTGACGGGGAGAGTGGAGGAATGAGAGTGTGCTGAGGAGTAGAAAGGAGGGGAGAGTGTGCTGACGGGGAGAGTGGAGGACTGAGAGTGTGCTGAGGGGTTGAGTGGAGGTTTGAGAGTGTGCTGAGCGGGATAGAGGAGGACTAAGTGCATGCTGAGGGGCAGAGAGGAGGACTGAGAGTGTGCTGTGGGGAAGAGAGGAAGGGAAAGTGTGCTGAGGGATGGAGAGGAGGACTAAGAATCTGCTGGGGGGAAGAGGAGGGCTGAGAGTGCCGAGGAAGGAGAGAGTAGGACTAAGACCATGCTGAGGAGTAGAAAGGAGGACTGAGTGTGCTGAGCGGGAGAGAGCAGGGCTGAGAGTGTGCTGAGGGGGAGAGAGCAGGGCTGAGAGTGTGCTGAGGGGGAGAGAAGATGGCTGGGAGTGTGCTGAGGGGGGAGAGAGGAGGATTGAGAGTGTGCTGAGGGGGAGAGAGGGGGACTGAGTGTGCTGAGGGGGAGAGAGGAGGACTGAATATGCTGAGGGGGAGAGAGGAGGGCTGAGTGTGCTGAGGAGGGCTGCGAGTATGCTGAGGAGGGCTTAGAGTATGCTGAGAATGAGAGTGGAGGACTGAAAGTGTGCTGAGGGAGAGAGGGTGGCTATGATTGTGCTGAGGGGGGAAGAGGAGGACCGAGAGTTTGCTGAGGGGGAGATAGGAGGACTGAGTGTGTGCTGAGGGGGAAAGAAGAGGACTAAGTGTGTGCTGAGGGGGAAAGAGGAGGACTGAGAGTGTGCTGACGGGGAGAGAGGGTGACTGGGAGTGTGCTGAGAGGGTGAGATTAGGGCTGGGAGTGTGGTGAGGGGGAGAGAGGAGGACTGAGAGTGTGGTGAGGGGGAGAGAGGAGGACTGAGAGTGTGCTGAGGGGGAGAGAGGAGAGCTGGGAGTGTGCTGTGGGGAAGAGAGAAAGGGAAAGTGTGCTGAGTGATAGAGAGGAGGACTAAGATTGTGCTTAGGGGGAAGAGGAGGTCTAAGAGTGTCGAGGGAGGAGAGAGTAGGACTAAGACCGTGCTGAGGGGGAGAAAGGAGAACTGAGTCTGCTGAGGGGGAGAAAGGAGGGCTGAGAGTGTGCTGAGGGGGAGAGAAGATGGCTGGGAGTGTGCTGAGGGGGGGGAGAGGAGGACTGAGAGTGTGCTGAGGGGGATAGAGGAGGACTGAGTGTGCTGAGGGGGAGAGAGGAGGACTGAATGTGCTGAGGGGGAGAGAGGAGGGCTGAGAGTATGCTGAGGAGGGCTGAGAGTATGCTGAGGATGAGAGTGGAGGACTGAGAGTGTGCTGAGGGAGAGAGGATGGCTGGGAGTGTGCTGAGGGGGGAGAGGGCAGGGGTAGGAATGTGCTGAGGGGGGGGCTGAGAGTTTGCTGAGAGGGAGCGAGGATGGGATATTTGCTGAGTGAGAGAGGATTGAGACTGTGCTTAGGGGGAAAGAGGAGGGCTGAGAGTTTGCTGAGTGGGATTGAGGATGGCAGGGAGTGTGCTGAGTGGGATTGAGAATGGGTGGGAGTATGCTGTGAGGGTGAGATTAGGGCTGGAGTGTGCTGAGAGGGAAAGAGGAGGGCCGAGAGTGTGCTGAGGGGGAGAGAGGAGGGCTGAGAGTGTACTGAGGGGGAGAGAGGAGGGCTGAGGGTGTGCTGAGGGGGAGAGAGGAAGGCTGAGAGTCTACTGAGGGGGAGAGAGGAGGGCTGAGAGTGTGCTGATGGGGAGAGAGGAAGGGAGAGTGTGCTGATGGAGAGAGGAGGACTGAGAGTGTGCTGAGGGGGATAGAGGAGGACTGAGAATGTGCTGAGGGGGAGAGTGGAGGACTGAGAGTGTGCTGAGGGGGAGAGTTGAGAACTGAGATTGTGCCGAGGGGGAGAGTGGAGGACTGAGAGTGTGCTGAGGGGGATTGAGGATGGCGGGGAGTGTGCTGAGTGGGATTGAGGATGGCTGGGAGTGTGCTGAGAGGGTGAGATTAGGGCTGGGAGTGTGCTGAGAGGGAAAGACGAGGGCCGAGAGTGTGCTGAGGGGGAGAGAGGAGGGCTGAGAGTGCAACTGAGGGGGAGAGAGGAGGGCTGAGAGTGTGCTGAGGGGGGAGAGGAGGACTGAGAGTGTGCTGAGGGGGAAAGAGGAGGACTGAGAGTGTGCTGAGGGGGGAGAGGAGGACTGAGTGTGCTGAGCGGGGGAGTGGAGGACTGAGAGTGTGGAGGACTGAGAGTGTGCTGAGGGGGAGAGTGGAGGACTAAGATTGTGCTTAGGGGGAAAGAGGAGGGCTGAGAGTGCCGAGGGAGGAGAGAGTAGGACTAAGACTGTGCTGAGGGGTAGAAAGGAGAACTGAGTCTGCTGAGGGGGAGAAAGGAGGGCTGAGAGTGTGCTGAGGGGGAGAGAAGATGGCTGGGAGTGTGCTGAGGGGGGGGGAGAGGAGGGCTGAGAGTGTGCTGAGAAGGATAGAGGAGGACTGAATGTGCTGAGGGGGAGAGAGGAGGGCTGAGAGTATGCTGAGGAGGGCTGAGAGTATGCTGAGGATGAGAGTGGAGGACTGAGAGTGTGCTGAGGGAGAGAGGATGGCTGGGAGTGTGCTGAGGGTGGAGAGGGCAGGGGTAGGAGTGTGCTGAGAGGGGGGCTGAGAGTTTGCTAAGGGGGAAAGAGGATGAGATGTTTGCTGAGTGAGAGAGGATTGAGACTGTGCTTAGGGGGAGAGAGGAGGGCTGAGAGTGTGCTGATGGGGAGAGAGGAAGGGAGAGTGTGCTGATGGAGAGAGAGGAGGACTGAGAGTGTGCTGAGGGGGATAGAGGAGGACTGAGAATGTGCTTAAGGGGGAGAGTGGAGGACTGAGAGTGTGCTGAGGGGGAAAGTGGAGAACTGAGAATGTGCCGAGGGGGAGAGTGGAGGACTGAGAGTGTGCTGAGGGGGATTGAGGATGGCCGGGAGTGTGCTGAGAGGGAAAGACGAGGGCCGAGAGTGTGCTGAGGGGGAGAGAGGAGGGCTGAAAGTGTACTGAGGGGGAGAGAGGAGAGCTGAGAGTGTGCTGAGGGGGGAGAGGAGGACTGAGAGTGTGCTGAGGGGAGAGAGGAGGACTGAGTATGCTGAGGGGGGGAGAGGAGGACTAAGAGTGAGGAGGACTGAGAGTGTGCTGAGGGGGAGAGTGCAGGACTAAGATTGTGCTTAGGGGGGAAGAGGAGGGCTGAGAGTGACGAGGGAGTAGAGAGTAGGACTAAGACCGTGCTGAGGGGTAGAAAGGAGAACTGAGTCTGCTGAGGGGGATAAGGGAGGTCTGAGAGTGTGCTGAGGGGGAGAGAAGATGGCTGAGAGTGTGCTGAGGGGGATATAGGAGGACTGAGTGTGCTGAGGGGGAGAGAGGAGGACTGAATGTGCTGAGGGGGAGAGAGGAGGGCTGAGAGTATGCTGAGGAGGGCTGAGAGTATGCTGAGGATGAGAGTGGAGGACTGAGAGTGTGCTGAGGGATAGAGGATGGCTGAGAGTGTGCTGAGGGGGGAGAGGGCAGGGGTAGGAGTGTGCTGAGAGGGGGGCTGAGCGTTTGCTGAGGGGGAGAGAGGATGGGATGTTTGCTGAGTGAGAGAGGATTGAGACTGTGCTTAGGGCGAAAGAGGAGGGCTGAGAGTGTGCTGAGTGGGATTGAGGATGGCCGGGAGTGTGCTGAGTGGGATTGAGGATGGCTGGGAGTGTGCTGAGAGGGTGAGATTAGGGCTGGGAGTGTGCTGAGAGGGAAAGAGAAGGGATGAGAGTGGGCTGAGGGGGAGAGAGGAGGGCTGAGAGTGTACTGAGGGGGAGAGAGGAGGGCCGAGAGTGTGCTGAGGGAGAGAGATGAGGGCTGAGAGTGTACTGAGGGGGAGAGAGGAGGGCTGAGAGTGTGCTGAGGGGGAGAGCGGAAGGGAGAGTGTGCTGATGGAGAGAGAGGAGGACTGAGAGTGTGCTGAGGGGGATAGAGGAGGACTGAGAATGTGCTGAGGGGGAGAGTGGAGGACTGAGAGTGTGCTGAGGGGGAGAGTGGAGGACTGAGAGTGTGCCGAGGGGGAGAGTGGAGGACTGAGAGTGTGCTGAGGGGGATTGAGGATGGCCGGGAATGTGCTGAGTGGGATTGAGGATGGCTGGGAGTGTGCTGATAGGGTGAGATTAGGGCTGGGAGTGTGCTGAGAGGGAAAGACGAGGGCCGAGAGTGTGCTGAGAGGGAAAGACGAGGGCCGAGAGTGTGCTCAGGGGGAGAGAGGAGGGCTGAGAGTGTACTGAGTGCTGTGGGGGGAGAGGAGGTCAGAGAGTGTGCTGAGGGGGAGAGAGGAGGACTGAGAGTGTGCTGAGGGGGGAGAGGAGGACTGAGTGTGCTGAGGGGGGAAGAGGAGGACTGAGAATGTGGAGGACTGAGAGTGTGCTGAGGGGGAGAGTGGAGGACTGAGAATGTGCTGAGGGGGAGAGGAGGACTGAGAGTGTGCTGAGGGGGAGAGAGGAGGACTGAGAGTGTGCTGAGATGGAGAGAGGAGGACTGAGATTGTGCTGAGGGGGGAGAGGAGGACTGAGTGTGCTGAGGGGGGAGAGGAGGACTGAGAGTTTGGTGAGGGGCAGAGAGGAGGGCTGAGAGTGTGCTGATGGGGAGAAAGGAAGGGAGAGTGCTGTGGGGAAGAGAGAAAGGGAAAGTGTGCTGAGGGATAGAGAGGAGGATTAAGATTGTGCTTAGGGGGGAAGAGCAGGGCTGAGAGTGCAGAGGGAGGAGAGAGTAGGACTAAGACCGTGCTGAGGGGTAGAAAGGAGAACTTAGTCTGCTCAGGGGGAGAAAGGAGCGCTGAGAGTGTAAGCTGAGGGGGAGAGAAGATGGCAGGGAGTGTGCTGAGGGGGGGAAAGGAGGACTGAGAGCGTGCCGAGGGGGGAGAGGAGGACTTAGAGTATGCTGAGGGGGATAGAGGAGGACTGAGTGTGCTGAGGGGGAGGGAGGAGGACTGAGAGTGTGGTGAGGGGGAGAGAGGAGGACTGAGAGTGTGCTGAGGGGGTAGAGAGGAGAGCTGGGAGTGTGCTGTGGAGAAGAGAGAAAGGGAAAGTGTGCTGAGGGATAGAGAGGAGGACTAAGATTGTGCTTAGGGGGGAAGAGGAGGGCTGAGAGTGCCAAGGGAGGAGAGAGTAGGACTAAGACCATGCCGAGGGGTAGAAAGGAGAACTGAGTCTGCTGAGGGGGAGAGAGGAGGGCTGAGAGTGTGCTGAGGGGGAGAGAAGATGGCTGGGAGTGTGCTGAAGGGAGGGGGGAGAGGAGGACTGAGAGTGTGCTGAGGGGGATAGAGGAGGACTGAGTATGCTGAGGGGGATAGAAGAGGACTGAATGTTCTGAGGGGGAGAGAGGAGGGCTGAGAGTGTACTGAGGGGGAGAGAGGAGGGCCGAGAGTGTGCTGAGGGAGAGAGATGAGGGCTGAGAGTGTACTGAGGGGGAGAGAGGAGGGCTGAGAGTGTGCTGAGGGGGAGAGAGGAAGGGAGAGTGTGCTGATGGAGAGAGAGGAGGACTGAGAGTGTGCTGAGGGGGATAGAGGAGGACTGAGAATGTGCTGAGGGGGAGAGTGGAGGACTGAGAGTGTGCTGAGGGGGAGAGTGGAGGACTGAGAGTGTGCCGAGGGGGAGAGTGGAGGACTGAGAGTGTGCTGAGGGGGATTGAGGATGGCCGGGAATGTGCTGAGTGGGATTGAGGATGGCTGGGAGTGTGCTGATAGGGTGAGATTAGGGCTGGGAGTGTGCTGAGAGGGAAAGACGAGGGCCGAGAGTGTGCTGAGAGGGAAAGACGAGGGCCGAGAGTGTGCTGAGGGGGAGAGAGGAGGGCTGAGAGTGTACTGAGTGCTGTGGGGGGAGAGGAGGTCAGAGAGTGTGCTGAGGGGGAGAGAGGAGGACTGAGAGTGTGCTGAGGGGGGAGAGGAGGACTGAGTGTGCTGAGGGGGGAAGAGGAGGACTGAGAATGTGGAGGACTGAGAGTGTGCTGAGGGGGAGAGTGGAGGACTGAGAATGTGCTGAGGGGGAGAGGAGGACTGAGAGTGTGCTGAGGGGGAGAGAGGAGGACTGAGAGTGTGCTGAGATGGAGAGAGGAGGACTGAGAGTGTGCTGAGGGGGGAGAGGAGGACTGAGTGTGCTGAGGGGGGAGAGGAGGACTGAGAGTTTGGTGAGGGGGAGAGAGGAGGGCTGAGAGTGTGCTGATGGGGAGAAAGGAAGGGAGAGTGCTGTGGGGAAGAGAGAAAGGGAAAGTGTGCTGAGGGATAGAGAGGAGGATTAAGATTGTGCTTAGGGGGGAAGAGCAGGGCTGAGAGTGCCGAGGGAGGAGAGAGTAGGACTAAGACCGTGCTGAGGGGTAGAAAGGAGAACTTAGTCTGCTCAGGGGGAGAAAGGAGCGCTGAGAGTGTAAGCTGGGGGGGAGAGAAGATGGCAGGGAGTGTGCTGAGGGGGGGAAAGGAGGACTGAGAGCGTGCCGAGGGGGGAGAGGAGGACTTAGAGTATGCTGAGGGGGATAGAGGAGGACTGAGTGTGCTGAGGGGGAGGGAGGAGGACTGAGAGTGTGGTGAGGGGGAGAGAGGAGGACTGAGAGTGTGCTGAGGGGGTAGAGAGGAGAGCTGGGAGTGTGCTGTGGAGAAGAGAGAAAGGGAAAGTGTGCTGAGGGATAGAGAGGAGGACTAAGATTGTGCTTAGGGGGGAAGAGGAGGGCTCAGAGTGACAAGGGAGGAGAGAGTAGGACTAAGACCATGCCGAGGGGTAGAAAGGAGAACTGAGTCTGCTGAGGGGGAGAGAGGAGTGCTGAGAGTGTGCTGAGGGGGAGAGAAGATGGCTGGGAGTGTGCTGAAGGGAGGGGGGAGAGGAGGACTGAGAGTGTGCTGAGGGGGATAGAGGAGGACTGAGTATGCTGAGGGGGATAGAAGAGGACTGAATGTTCTGAGGGGGAGAGAGGAGGGCTGAGAGTATGCTGAGGAGGGCTGAGAGTATGCTGAGGATGAGAGTGGAGGACTGAGAGTGTGCTGACGGAGAGAGGATGGCTGGGAGTGTGTTGAGGGGGGAGAGGGGAGGGGTAGGAGTGTGCTGAGGGGGAGAGAGGAGGGGATGTTTGCTGAGTGAGAGAGGATTGAGACTGTGCTTAGGGGGAAAGAGGAGAGCTGAGAGTGTGCTGAGTGGGATTGAGGATGACTGGGAGTGGGCTGAGAGGGTGAGATTAGGGCTGGGAGTGTGCTGAGGGGGAGAGACGAGGGCTGAGAGTGTACTGAGGGAAAGAGAGGAGGGCTGAGAGTGTACTGAGGGGGAGAGAGGAAGGGAGAGTGTGCTGATAGAGAGAGAGGAGGACTGAGAGCGTGCTGAGGAGTAGAAAGGAGGGGAGAGTGTGCTGATGGGGAAAATGGAGGACTGAGAGTTTGCTGAGGGGTTGAGTGGAGGACTGAGAGTGTGCTGAGTGGGATAAAGGAGGACTAAGAGCATGCTGAGGGGGAGAGAGGAGGACTGAGAGTGTGCTGTGGGGAAGAGAGGAAGGGAAAGTGTGCTGAGGGATGGAAAGGAGGACTATGAATGTGCTGGGGGGAAGAGGAGGGCTGAGAGTGCAGAGGGAGGAGAGAGTAGGACTAAGACCATGCTGAGGGGTAGAAAGGAGGACTGAGTGTGCTGAGGGGGAGAGAGCAGGGCTGAGAGTGTGCTGAGGGGGAGAGAGCAGGGCTGAGAGTGTGCTGAGGGGTGGAGAAGATGGCTGGGAGTGTGCTGAGGGGGGAGAGAGGAGGACTGAGAGTGTGCTGAGGGGGAGAGAGGGGGACTGAGTGTGCTGAGGGGGAGAGAGGAGGACTGAATATGCTGAGGGGGAGAGAGGAGGGCTGAGTGTGCTGAGGAGGGCTGCGAGTATGCTGAGGAGGGCTTAGAGTATGCTGAGGATGAGAGTGGAGGACTCAGAGTGTGCTGAGGGAGAGAGGATGGCTATGAGTGTGCTGAGGGGGGAAGAGGAGTACCGAGAGTTTGCTGAGGGGGAGAGAGGAGGACTGGGTGTGTGCTGAGGGGGAGAGAGGAGGACTAAGTGTGTGCTGAGGGGGAAAGAGGAGGACTGAGAGTGTACTGAGGGGGAGAGAGGAGGGCCGAGAGTGTGCTGAGCGGGAGAGTGCAGGACTAAGATTGTGCTTAGGGGGGAAGAGGAGGGCTGAGAGTGACGAGGGAGTAGAGAGTAGGACTAAGACCTTGCTGAGGGGTAGAAAGGAGAACTGAGTCTGCTGAGGGGGATAAGGGAGGTCTGAGAGTGTGCTGAGGGGGAGAGAAGATGGCTGAGAGTGTGCTGAGGGGGATATAGGAGGACTGAGTGTGCTGAGGAGGAGAGAGGAGGACTGAGAATGTGCTGAGGGGGAGAGTGGAGGACTGAGAGTGTGCTGAGGGGGAGAGTGGAGAACTGAGATTGTGCCGAGGGGGAGAGTGGAGGATTGAGAGTGTGCTGAGGGGGATTGAGGATGGCCGGGAGTGTGCTGAGTGGGATTGAGGATGGCTGTGAGTGTGCTGAGAGGGAAAGACGAGGGCCGAGAGTGTGCTGAGGGGGATAGAGGAGGGCTGAGAGTGTACTGAGTGCTGAGGGGGGAGAGGAGGTCAGAGAGTGTGCTGAGGAGGAGAGAGGAGGACTGAGAGTGTGCTGAGGGGGGAGAGGAGGACTGAGTGTGCTGAGGGGGGGAGAGGAGGACTGAGAGTGTGGAGGACTGAGAGTGTGCTGAGGGGGAGAGTGGAGGACTGAGAATGTGCTGAGGGGGAGAGGAGGACTGAGAGTGTGCTGAGGGGAAGAGAGGAGGACTGAGAGTGTGCTGAGGGGAGAGAGGAGGACTGAGAGTGTGCTGAGGGGGGAGAGGAGGACTGAGTGTGCTGAGGGGGGAGAGGAGGACTGAGAGTGTGGTGAGGGGGAGAGAGGAGGGCTGAGAGTGTGCTGATGGGGAGAGAGGAAGGGAGAGTGCTGTGGGGAAGAGAGAAAGGGAAAGTGTGCTGAGGGATAGAGAGGAGGATTAAGATTGTGCTTAGGGGGGAAGAGGAGGGCTGAGAGTGCCGAGGGAGGAGAGAGTAGGACTAAGACCGTGCTGAGGGGTAGAAAGGAGAACTTAGTCTGCTCAGGGGGAGAAAGGAGCGCTGAGATTGTAAGCTGAGGGGGAGAGAAGATGGCAGGGAGTGTGCTGAGGGGGGGAAAGGAGGACTGAGAGCGTGCTGAGGGGGGAGAGGAGGACTTAGAGTGTGCTGAGGGGGATAGAGGAGGACTGAGTGTGCTGAGGGGGAGAGAGGAGGACTGAGAGTGTGGTGAGGGGGAGAGAGGAGGACTGAGAGTGTGCTGTGGAGAAGAGAGAAAGGGAAAGTGTGCTGAGGGATAGAGAGGAGGACTAAGATTGTGCTTAGGGGGGAAGAGGAGGGCTGAGAGTGCCGAGGCAGGAGAGAGTAGGACTAAGACCATGCTGAGGGGTAGAAAGGAGAACTGAGTCTGCTGAGGGGGATAGAGGAAGGCTGAGAGTGTGCTGAGGGGGAGAGAAGATGGCTGGGAGTGTGCTGAGGGGAGGGGGGAGAGGAGGACTGAGAGTGTGCTGAGGGGGATAGAGGAGGACTGAGTATGCTGAGGGGGATAGAAGAGGACTGAATGTTCTGAGGGGGAGAGAGCAGGGCTGAGAGTGTGCTGATGGGGAGAGAAGATGGCTGGGAGTGTGCTGAGGGGGGAGAGAGGAGGATTGAGAGTGTGCTGGGGGGGAGAGAGGAGGACTGAATATGCTGAGGGGGAGAGAGGAGGGCTGAGTGTGCTGAGGATGGCTGGGAGTATGCTGAGGAGGGCTTAGAGTATGCTGAGAATGAGAGTGGAGGACTGAAAGTGTGCTGAGGGAGAGAGGGTGGCTATGATTGTGCTGAGGGGGGAAGAGAAGGACCGAGAGTTTGCTGAGGGGGAGAGAGGAGGACTGAGTGTGTGCTGAGGGGGAAAGAGGAGGACTAAGTGTGTGCTGAGGGGGA
The DNA here is from genome assembly GCA_027410445.1 of Discoglossus pictus. Taxonomy (NCBI): domain Eukaryota; kingdom Metazoa; phylum Chordata; class Amphibia; order Anura; family Alytidae; genus Discoglossus; species Discoglossus pictus. The sequence continues at coordinate 87,549,036 of CM050169.1, forward strand.
AAGAGGAGGACTGAGAGTGTGCTGACGGGGAGAGAGGGTGACTGGGAGTGTGCTGAGAGGGTGAGATCAGGGCTGGGAGTGTGGTGCGGGGGAGAGAGGAGGACTGAGAGTGTGGTGAGGGGGAGAGAGGAGGACTGAGAGTGTGCTGAGGGGGAGAGAGGAGAGCTGGGAGTGTGCTGTGGGGAAGAGAGAAAGGGAAAGTGTGCTGAGTGATAGAGAGGAGGACTAAGATTGTGCTTAGGGGGGAAGAGGAGGTCTGAGAGTGTCGAGGGAGGAGAGAGTAGGACTAAGACCGCGCTGAGGGGGAGAAAGGAGAACTGAGTCTGCTGAGGGGGAGAGAGGAGGGCTGAGAGTTTGCTGAGGGGGAGAGAAGATGGCTGGGAGTGTGCTGAGGGGGGGGGAGAGGAGGACTGAGAGTGTGCTGAGGGTGATAGAGGAGGACTGAGTGTGCTGAGGGGGAGAGAGGAGGACTGAATGTGCTGAGTGGGAGAGAGGAGGGCTGAGAGTATGCTGAGGAGGGCTGAGAGTATGCTGAGGATGAGAGTGGAAGACTGAGAGTGTGCTGAGGGAGAGAGGATGGCTGGGAGTGTGCTGAGGGGGGAGAGGGCAGGGGTAGGAATGTGCTGAGGGGGGGGCTGAGAGTTTGCTGAGAGAGAGAGAGGATGGGATATTTGCTGAGTGAGAGAGGATTGAGACTGTGTTTAGGGGGAAAGAGGAGGGCTGAGAGTGTGCTGAGTGGGATTGAGGATGGAAGGGAGTGTGCTGAGTGGGATTGAGAATGGGTGGGAGTATGCTGTGAGGGTGAGATTAGGGCTGGGAGTGTGCTGTGAGGGAAAGAGGAGGGCCGAGAGTGTGCTGAGGGGGAGAGAGGAGGGCTGAGAGTGTACTGAGGGGGAGAGAGGAGGGCTGAGGGTGTGCTGAGGGGGAGAGAGGAGGGCTGAGAGTGTACTGAGGGGGAGAGAGGAGGGCTGAGATTGTGCCGAGGGGGAGAGTGGAGGACTGAGAGTGTGCTGAGGGGGATTGAGGATGGCCGGGAGTGTGCTGAGTGGGATTGAGGATGGCTGGGAGTGTGCTGAGAGGGTGAGATTAGGGCCGGAAGTGTGCTGAGAGGGAAAGACGAGGGCCGAGAGTGTGCTGAGGGGGAGAGAGGAGGGCTGAGAGTGTACTGAGGGGGAGAGAGGAGGGCTAAGAGTGTGCTGAAGGGGGAGAGAAGGACTGGGAGTGTGCTGAGGGGGAGAGTTGAGAACTGAGATTGTGCCGAGGGGGAGAGTGGAGGACTGAGAGTGTGCTGAGGGGGATTGAGGATGGCCGGGAGTGTGCTGAGTGGGATTGAGGATGGCTGGGAGTGTGCTGAGAGGGTGAGATTAGGGCCGAAAGTGTGCTGAGAGGGAAAGACGAGGGCCGAGAGTGTGCTGAGGGGGAGAGAGGAGGGCTAAGAGTGTGCTGAAGGGGGAGAGAAGGACTGGGAGTGTGCTGAGGGGGAGAGAGGAGGACTGAGAGTGTGCTGAGGGGGGAGAGGAGGACTGAGTGTGCTGAGGGGGGAGAGGAGGACTGAGAGTGTGGAGGACTGAGAGTGTGCTGAAGGGGAGAGTGGAGGACTAAGATTGTGCTTAGGGGTAAAGAGGAGGGCTGAGAGTGCCGAGGGAGGACAGTGTAGGACTAAGACCGTGCTGAGGGGTAGAAAGGAGAACTAAGTCTGCTGAGGGGGAGAAAGGAGGGCTGAGAGTGTGCTGAGGGGGAGAGAAGATGGCTGGGAGTGTGCTGAGGGGGGGGGGAGAGGAGGACTGAGAGTGTGCTGAGAAGGATAGAGGAGGACTGAGTGTGCTGAGGGGGAGAGAGGAGGACTGAATGTGCTGAGGGGGAGAGAGGAGGGCTGAGAGTATGCTGAGGAGGGCTGAGAGTATGCTGAGGATGAGAGTGGAGGACTGAGAGTGTGCTGACGGAGAGAGGATGGCTGGGAGTGTGCTGAGGGTGGAGAGGGCAGGGGTAGGAGTGTGCTGAGAGGGGGGCTGAGAGTTTGCTAAGGGGGAAAGAGGATGAGATGTTCGCTGAGTGAGAGAGGATTGAGACTGTGCTTAGGGGGAAAGAGGAGGGCTGAGAGTGTGCTGAGTGGGATTGAAAATGGCAGGGAGTGTGCTGAGTGGGAGAGAGGAGGGCTGAGAGTGTACTGAGGGCGAGAGAGGAGGGCCGAGAGTGTGCTGAGGGGGAGAGAGGAGGGCTGAGAGTGTACTGAGGGGGAGAGAGGAGGGCTGAGAGTGTGCTGCGGGGGAGAGAGGAGGGCTGAGAGTGTACTGAGGGGGAGAGAGGAGGGCTGAGCGTGTGCTGATGGGGAGAGAGGAATCGAGAGTGTGCTGATGGAGAGAGAGGAGGACTGAGAGTGTGCTGAGGGGGATAGAGGAGGACTGAGAATGTGTTGAGGGGGAGAGTGGAGGACTGAGAGTGTGCTGAGGGGAAAAGTGGAGAACTGAGAGTGTGCCGAGGGGGAGAGTGGAGGACTGAGAGTCTGCTGAGGGGGATTAAGGATGCCCGGGAGTGTGCTGAGAGGGAAAGACGAGGGCCGAGAGTGTGCTGAGGGGGAGAGAGGACGGCTGAAAGTGTACTGAGGGGGAGAGAGGAGGGCTGAGAGTGTGCTGAGGGGGGAGAGGAGGACTGAGAGTGTGCTGAGGGGGGAGAGGAGGACTGAGTATGCTGAGGGGGGGAGAGGAGGACTAAGAGTGTGGAGGACTGAGAGTGTGCTGAGGGGGAGAGTGCAGGACTAAGATTGTGCTTAGGGGGGAAGAGGAGGGCTGAGAGTGACGAGGGAGGAGAGAGTAGGACTAAGACCGTGCTGAGGGGTAGAAAGGAGAACTGAGTCTGCTGAGGGGGATAAGGGAGGTCTGAGAGTGTGCTGAGGGGGAGAGAAGATGGCTGGGAGTGTGCTGAGGGGGGGAGAGGAGGACTGGGAGTGTGCTGAGGGGGATAGAGGAGGACTGAGTGTGCTGAGGGGGAGAGAGGAGGGCTGAGAGTATGCTGAGGAGGGCTGAGAGTATGCTGAGGATGAGAGTGGAGGACTGAGAGTGTGCTGAGGGATAGAGGATGGCTGGGAGTGTGCTGAGGGGGGAGAGGGCAGGGGTAGGAGTGTGCTGAGAGGGGGGCTGAGCGTTTGCTGAGGGGGAGAGAGGATGGGATGTTTGCTGAGTGAGAGAGGATTGAGACTGTGCTTAGGGGTAAAGAGGAGGGCTGAGAGTGTGCTGAGTGGGATTGAGGATGGCCGGGAGTGTGCTGAGTGGGATTGAGGATGGCTGGGAGTGTGCTTAGAGGGTGGGATTAGGGCTGGGAGTGTGCTGAGAGGGAAAGAGGAGGGACGAGAGTGGGCTGAGGGGGAGAGAGGAGGTCTGAGAGTGTACTGAGGGGGAGAGAGGAGGGCCGAGAGTGTGCTGACGGAGAGAGATGAGGGCTGAGAGTGTACTGAGGGGGAGAGAGGAGGGCTGAGAGTGTGCTGAGGGGGAGAGAGGAAGGGAGAGTGTGCTGATGGAGAGAGAGGAGGACTGAGAGTTTGCTGAGGGGGATAAAGGAGGACTGAGAATGTGCTGAGGGGGAGAGTGGAGGACTGAGAGTGTGCTGAGGGGGAGAGTGGAGGACTGAGAGTGTGCCGAGGGGGAGAGTGGAGGACTGAGAGTGTGCTTAGGGGGATTGAGGATGGCCGGGAGTGTACTGAGTGGGATTGAGGATGGCTGGGAGTGTGCTGATAGGGTGAGATTAGGGCTGGGAGTGTGCTGAGAGGGAAAGACGAGGGCCGAGAGTGTGCTGAGAGGGAAAGACGAGGGCCGAGAGTGTGCTGAGGGGGAGAGAGGAGGGCTGAGAGTGTACTGAGTGCTGAGGGGGGAGAGGAGGTCAGAGAGTGTGCTGAGGGGGAGAGAGGAGGACTGAGAGTGTGCTGAGGGGGGAGAGAAGGACTGAGTGTGCTGAGGGGGGGAGAGGAGGACTGAGAGTGTGGAGGACTGAGAGTGTGCTGAGGGGGAGAGTGGAGGACTGAGAATGTGCTGAGGGGGAGAGGAGGACTGCGAGTGTGCTGAGGGGGAGAGAGGAGGACTGAGAGTGTGCTGAGATGGAGAGAGGAGGACTGAGAGTGTGCTGAGGGGGGGAGGAGGACTGAGTGTGCTGAGGGGGGAGAGGAGGACTGAGAGTGTGGTGAGGGGGAGAGAGGAGGGCTGAGAGTGTGCTGATGGGGAGAGAGGATGGCTATGAGTGTGCTGAGGGGGGAAGAGGAGTACCGAGAGTTTGCTGAGGGGGAGAGAGGAGGACTGAGTGTGTGCTGAGGGGGAGAGAGGAGGACTAAGTGTGTGCTGAGGGGGAAAGAGGAGGACTGAGAGTGTACTGAGGGGGAGAGAGGAGGGCCGAGAGTGTGCTGAGGGGGAGAGTGCAGGACTAAGATTGTGCTTAGGGGGGAAGAGGAGGGCTGAGAGTGACGAGGGAGTAGAGAGTAGGACTAAGACCTTGCTGAGGGGTAGAAAGGAGAACTGAGTCTGCTGAGGGGGATACGGGAGGTCTGAGAGTGTGCTGAGGGGGAGAGAAGATGGCTGAGAGTGTGCTGAGGGGGATATAGGAGGACTGAGTGTGCTGAGGGGGAGAGAGGAGGACTGAGAATGTGCTGAGGGGGAGAGTGGAGGACTGAGAGTGTGCTGAGGGGGAGAGTGGAGAACTGAGATTGTGCCGAGGGGGAGAGTGGAGGATTGAGAGTGTGCTGAGGGGGATTGAGGATGGCCGGGAGTGTGCTGAGTGGGAGTGAGGATGGCTGTGAGTGTGCTGAGAGGGAAAGACGAGGGCCGAGAGTGTGCTGAGGGGGAAAGAGGAGGGCTGAGAGTGTACTGAGTGCTGAGGGGGGAGAGGAGGTCAGAGAGTGTGCTGAGGAGGAGAGAGGAGGACTGAGAGTGTGCTGAGGGGGGAGAGGAGGACTGAGTGTGCTGAGGGGGGGGAGAGGAGGACTGAGAATGTGGAGGACTGAGAGTGTGCTGAGGGGGAGAGTGGAGGACTGAGAATGTGCTGAGGGGGAGAGGAGGACTGAGAGTGTGCTGAGGGGAAGAGAGGAGGACTGAGAGTGTGCTGGGGGGAAGAGAGGAGGACTGAGAGTGTGCTGAGGGGGGAGAGGAGGACTGAGTGTGCTGAGGGGGGAGAGGAGGACTGAGAGTGTGGTGAGGGGGAGAGAGGAGGGCTGAGAGTGTGCTGATGGGGAGAGAGGATGGCTATGAGTGTGCTGAGGGGGGAAGAGGAGTACCGAGAGTTTGCTGAGGGGGAGAGAGGAGGACTGAGTGTGTGCTGAGGGGGAGAGAGGAGGACTAAGTGTGTGCTGAGGGGGAAAGAGGAGGACTGAGAGTGTACTGAGGGGGAGAGAGGAGGGCCGAGAGTGTGCTGAGGGGGAGAGTGCAGGACTAAGATTGTGCTTAGGTGGGAAGAGGAGGGCTGAGAGTGACGAGGGAGTAGAGAGTAGGACTAAGACCTTGCTGAGGGGTAGAAAGGAGAACTGAGTCTGCTGAGGGGGATAAGGGAGGTCTGAGAGTGTGCTGAGGGGGAGAGAAGATGGCTGAGAGTGTGCTGAGGGGGATATAGGAGGACTGAGTGTGCTGAGGGGGAGAGAGGAGGACTGAGAATGTGCTGAGGGGGAGAGTGGAGGACTGAGAGTGTGCTGAGGGGGAGAGTGGAGAACTGAGATTGTGCCGAGGGGGAGAGTGGAGGATTGAGAGTGTGCTGAGGGGGATTGAGGATGGCCGGGAGTGTGCTGAGTGGGATTGAGGATGGCTGTGAGTGTGCTGAGAGGGAAAGACGAGGGCCGAGAGTGTGCTGAGGAGGAGAGAGGAGGACTGAGAGTGTGCTGAGGGGGGAGAGGAGGACTGAGTGTGCTGAGGGGGGGAGAGGAGGACTGAGAATGTGGAGGACTGAGAGTGTGCTGAGGGGGAGAGTGGAGGACTGAGAATGTGCTGAGGGGGAGAGGAGGACTGAGAGTGTGCTGAGGGGAAGAGAGGAGGACTGAGAGTGTGGTGAGGGGGAGAGAGGAGGGCTGAGAGTGTGCTGATGGGGAGAGAGGAAGGGAGAGTGCTGTGGGGAAGAGAGAAAGGGAAAGTGTACTGAGGGATAGAGAGGAGGATTAAGATTGTGCTTAGGGGGGAAGAGGAGGGCTGAGAGTGCCGAGGGAGGAGAGAGTAGGACTAAGACCGTGCTGAGGGGTAGAAAGGAGAACTTAGTCTGCTCAGGGGGAGAAAGGAGCGCTGAGAGTGTAAGCTGAGGGGGAGAGAAGATGGCAGGGAGTGTGCTGAGGGGGGGAAAGGAGGACTGAGAGTGTGCTGAGGGGGATAGAGGAGGACTGAGTGTGCTAAGGGGGAGAGAGGAGGACTGAGAGTGTGGTGAGGGGGAGAGAGGAGGACTGAGAGTGTGCTGAGGGGGTAGAGAGGAGAGCTGGGAGTGTGCTGTGGAGAAGAGAGAAAGGGAAAGTGTGCTGAGGGATAGAGAGGAGGACTAAGATTGTGCTTAGGGGGGAAGAGGAGGGCTGAGAGTGCCGAGGGAGGAGAGAGTAGGACTAAGACCGTGCTGAGGGGTAGAAAGGAGAACTGAGTCTGCTGAGGGGGATAGAGGAGGTCTGAGAGTGTGCTGAGGGGGAGAAAAGATGGCTGGGAGTGTGCTGAGGGGAGGGGGGAGAGGAGGACTGAGAGTGTGCTGAGGGGGATAGAGGAGGACTGAGTATGCTGAGGGGGATAGAAGAGGACTGAATGTTCTGAGGGGGAGAGAGCAGGGCTGAGAGTGTGCTGATGTGGAGAGAAGATGGCTGGGAGTGTGCTGAGGGGGGAGAGAGGAGGATTGAGAGTGTGCTGAGGGGGAGAGAGGGGGACTGAGTGTGCTGAGGGGGAGAGAGGAGGACTGAATATGCTGAGGGGGAGAGAGGAGGGCTGAGTGTGCTGAGGATGGCTGGGAGTATGCTGAGGAGGGCTTAGAGTATGCTGAGAATGAGAGTGGAGGACTGAAAGTGTGCTGAGGGAGAGAGGGTGGCTATGATTGTGCTGAGGGGGGAAGAGAAGGACCGAGAGTTTGCTGAGGGGGAGAGAGGAGGACTGAGTGTGTGCTGAGGGGGAAAGAGGGGGACTAAGTGTGTGCTGAGGGGGAAAGAGGAGGACTGAGAGTGTGCTGACGGGGAGAGAGGGTGACTGGGAGTGTGCTGAGAGGGTGAGATTAGGGCTGGGAGTGTGCTGAGGGGGAGAGAGGAGGACTGAGAGTGTGGTGAGGGGGAGAGAGGAGGACTGAGAGTGTGCTGAGGGGGAGAGAGGAGGGCTGGGAGTGTGCTGTGGGGAAGAGAGAAAGGGAAAGTGTGCTGAGTGATAGAGAGGAGGACTAAGATTGTGCTTAGGGGGGAAGAGGAGGTCTGAGAGTGTCGAGGGAGGAGAGAGTAGGACTAAGACCGCGCTGAGGGGGGAGAAAGGAGAACTGAGTCTGCTGAGGGGGAGAGAGGAGGGCTGAGAGTTTGCTGAGGGGGAGAGAAGATGGCTGGGAGTGTGCTGAGGGGGGGGGAGAGGAGGACTGAGAGAGTGCTGAGGGGGATAGAGGAGGACTGAGTGTGCTGAGGGGGAGAGAGGAGGACTGAATGTGCTGAGGGGGAGAGAGGAGGGCTGAGAGTATGCTGAGGATGAGAGTGGAAGACTGAGAGTGTGCTGAGGGAGAGAGGATGTCTGGGAGAGTGCTGAGGGGGGAAAGGGCAGGGGTAGGAATGTGCTGGGGGGGGGCTGAGAGTTTGCTGAGAGAGAGAGAGGATGGGATATTTGCTGAGTGAGAGAGGATTGAGACTGTGCTTAGGGGGAAAGAGGAGGGCTGAGAGTGTGCTGAGTGGGATTGAGGATGGCAGGGAGTGTGCTGAGTGGGATTGAGAATGGGTGGGAGTATGCTGTGAGGGTGAGATTAGGGCTGGGAGTGTGCTGTAAGTGAAAGAGGAGGGCCGAGAGTGTGCTGAGGGGGATATAGGAGGACTGAGTGTGCTGAGGGGGAGAGAGGAGGACTGAGAATGTGCTGAGGGGGAGAGTGGAGGACTGAGAGTGTGCTGAGGGGGAGAGTGGAGAACTGAGATTGTGCCGAGGGGGAGAGTGGAGGATTGAGAGTGTGCTGAGGGGGATTGAGGATGGCCGGGAGTGTGCTGAGTGGGATTGAGGATGGCTGTGAGTGTGCTGAGAGGGAAAGACGAGGGCCGAGAGTGTGCTGAGGAGGAGAGAGGAGGACTGAGAGTGTGCTGAGGGGGGAGAGGAGGACTGAGTGTGCTGAGGGGGGGAGAGGAGGACTGAGAATGTGGAGGACTGAGAGTGTGCTGAGGGGGAGAGTGGAGGACTGAGAATGTGCTGAGGGGGAGAGGAGGACTGAGAGTGTGCTGAGGGGAAGAGAGGAGGACTGAGAGTGTGCTGAGGGGAAGAGAGGAGGACTGAGAGTGTGCTGAGGGGGGAGAGGAGGACTGAGTGTGCTGAGGGGGGAGAGGAGGACTGAGAGTGTGGTTAGGGGGAGAGAGGAGGGCTGAGAGTGTGCTGATGGGGAGAGAGGAAGGGAGAGTGCTGTGGGGAAGAGAGAAAGGGAAAGTGTACTGAGGGATAGAGAGGAGGATTAAGATTGTGCTTAGGGGGGAAGAGGAGGGCTGAGAGTGCCGAGGGAGGAGAGAGTAGGACTAAGACCGTGCTGAGGGGTAGAAAGGAGAACTTAGTCTGCTCAGGGGGAGAAAGGAGCGCTGAGAGTGTAAGCTGAGGGGGAGAGAAGATGGCAGGGAGTGTGCTGAGGGGGGGAAAGGAGGACTGAGAGTGTGCTGAGGGGGATAGAGGAGGACTGAGTGTGCTGAGGGGGAGAGAGGAGGACTGAGAGTGTGGTGAGGGGGAGAGAGGAGGACTGAGAGTGTGCTGAGGGGGTAGAGAGGAGAGCTGGGAGTGTGCTGTGGAGAAGAGAGAAAGGGAAAGTGTGCTGAGGGATAGAGAGGAGGACTAAGATTGTGCATAGGGGGGAAAAGGAGGGCTGAGAGTGCCGAGGCAGGAGAGAGTAGGACTAAGACCATGCTGAGGGGTAGAAAGGAGAACTGAGTCTGCTGAGGGGGATAGAGGAGGTCTGAGAGTGTGCTGAGGGGGAGAAAAGATGGCTGGGAGTGTGCTGAGGGGAGGGGGGAGAGGAGGACTGAGAGTGTGCTGAGGGGGATAGAGGAGGACTGAGTATGCTGAGGGGGATAGAAGAGGACTGAATGTTCTGAGGGGGAGAGAGCAGGGCTGAGAGTGTGCTGATGTGGAGAGAAGATGGCTGGGAGTGTGCTGAGGGGGGAGAGAGGAGGATTGAGAGTGTGCTGAGGGGGAGAGAGGGGGACTGAGTGTGCTGAGGGGGAGAGAGGAGGACTGAATATGCTGAGGGGGAGAGAGGAGGGCTGAGTGTGCTGAGGATGGCTGGGAGTATGCTGAGGAGGGCTTAGAGTATGCTGAGAATGAGAGTGGAGGACTGAAAGTGTGCTGAGGGAGAGAGGGTGGCTATGATTGTGCTGAGGGGGGAAGAGAAGGACCGAGAGTTTGCTGAGGGGGAGAGAGGAGGACTGAGTGTGTGCTGAGGGGGAAAGAGGGGGACTAAGTGTGTGCTGAGGGGGAAAGAGGAGGACTGAGAGTGTGCTGACGGGGAGAGAGGGTGACTGGGAGTGTGCTGAGAGGGTGAGATTAGGGCTGGGAGTGTGGTGAGGGGGAGAGAGGAGGACTGAGAGTGTGGTGAGGGGGAGAGAGGAGGACTGAGAGTGTGCTGAGGGGGAGAGAGGAGAGCTGGGAGTGTGCTGTGGGGAAGAGAGAAAGGGAAAGTGTGCTGAGTGATAGAGAGGAGGACTAAGATTGTGCTTAGGGGGGAAGAGGAGGTCTGAGAGTGTCGAGGGAGGAGAGAGTAGGACTAAGACCGCGCTGAGGGGGGAGAAAGGAGAACTGAGTCTGCTGAGGGGGAGAGAGGAGGGCTGAGAGTTTGCTGAGGGGGAGAGAAGATGGCTGGGAGTGTGCTGAGGGGGGGGGAGAGGAGGACTGAGAGTGTGCTGAGGGGGATAGAGGAGGACTGAGTGTGCTGAGGGGGAGAGAGGAGGACTGAATGTGCTGAGGGGGAGAGAGGAGGGCTGAGAGTATGCTGAGGATGAGAGTGGAAGACTGAGAGTGTGCTGAGGGAGAGAGGATGTCTGGGAGTGTGCTGAGGGGGGAAAGGGCAGGGGTAGGAATGTGCTGGGGGGGGGGCTGAGAGTTTGCTGAGAGAGAGAGAGGATGGGATATTTGCTGAGTGAGAGAGGATTGAGACTGTGCTTAGGGGGAAAGAGGAGGGCTGAGAGTGTGCTGAGTGGGATTGAGGATGGCAGGGAGTGTGCTGAGTGGGATTGAGAATGGGTGGGAGTATGCTGTGAGGGTGAGATTAGGGCTGGGAGTGTGCTGTAAGTGAAAGAGGAGGGCCGAGAGTGTGCTGAGGGGGATATAGGAGGACTGAGTGTGCTGAGGGGGAGAGAGGAGGACTGAGAGTGTGCTGAGGGGGAGAGTGGAGGACTGAGAGTGTGCTGAGGGGGAGAGTGGAGAACTGAGATTGTGCCGAGGGGGAGAGTGGAGGATTGAGAGTGTGCTGAGGGGGATTGAGGATGGCCGGGAGTGTGCTGAGTGGGATTGAGGATGGCTGTTAGTGTGCTGAGAGGGAAAGACGAGGGCCGAGAGTGTGCTGAGGAGGAGAGAGGAGGACTGAGAGTGTGCTGAGGGGGGAGAGGAGGACTGAGTGTGCTGAGGGGGGGGAGAGGAGGACTGAGAATGTGGAGGACTGAGAGTGTGCTGAGGGGGAGAGTGGAGGACTGAGAATGTGCTGAGGGGGAGAGGAGGACTGAGAGTGTGCTGAGGGGAAGAGAGGAGGACTGAGAGTGTGCTGAGGGGAAGAGAGGAGGACTGAGAGTGTGCTGAGGGGGGAGAGGAGGACTGAGTGTGCTGAGGGGGGAGAGGAGGACTGAGAGTGTGGTGAGGGGGAGAGAGGAGGGCTGAGAGTGTGCTGATGGGGAGAGAGGAAGGGAGAGTGCTGTGGGGAAGAGAGAAAGGGAAAGTGTACTGAGGGATAGAGAGGAGGATTAAGATTGTGCTTAGGGGGGGAAAGGAGGGCTGAGAGTGCCGAGGGAGGAGAGAGTAGGACTAAGACCGTGCTGAGGGGTAGAAAGGAGAACTTAGTCTGCTCAGGGGGAGAAAGGAGCGCTGAGAGTGTAAGCTGAGGGGGAGAGAAGATGGCAGGGAGTGTGCTGAGGGGGGGAAAGGAGGACTGAGAGTGTGCTGAGGGGGATAGAGGAGGACTGAGTGTGCTGAGGGGGAGAGAGGAGGACTGAGAGTGTGCTGAGGGGGAGAGAGGAGGACTGAGAGTGTGCTGAGGGGGTAGAGAGGAGAGCTGGGAGTGTGCTGTGGAGAAGAGAGAAAGGGAAAGTGTGCTGAGGGATAGAGAGGAGGACTAAGATTGTGCATAGGGGGGAAAAGGAGGGCTGAGAGTGCCGAGGCAGGAGAGAGTAGGACTAAGACCATGCTGAGGGGTAGAAAGGAGAACTGAGTCTGCTGAGGGGGATAGAGGAGGTCTGAGAGTGTGCTGAGGGGGAGAAAAGATGGCTGGGAGTGTGCTGAGGGGAGGGGGGAGAGGAGGACTGAGAGTGTGCTGAGGGGGATAGAGGAGGACTGAGTATGCTGAGGGGGATAGAAGAGGACTGAATGTTCTGAGGGGGAGAGAGCAGGGCTGAGAGTGTGCTGATGGGGAGAGAAGATGGCTGGGAGTGTGCTGAGGGGGGAGAGAGGAGGATTGAGAGTGTGCTGAGGGGGAGAGAGGGGGACTGAGTGTGCTGAGGGGTAGAGAGGAGGACTGAATATGCTGAGGGGGAGAGAGGAGGGCTGAGTGTGCTGAGGATGGCTGGGAGTATGCTGAGGAGGGCTTAGAGTATGCTGAGAATGAGAGTGGAGGACTGAAAGTGTGCTGAGGGAGAGAGGGTGGCTATGATTGTGCTGAGGGGGGAAGAGAAGGACCGAGAGTTTGCTGAGGGGGAGAGAGGAGGACTGAGTGTGTGCTGAGGGGGAAAGAGGAGGACTAAGTGTGTGCTGAGGGGGAAAGAGGAGGACTGAGAGTGTGCTGACGGGGAGAGAGGGTGACTGGGAGTGTGCTGAGAGGGTGAGATTAGGGCTGGGAGTGTGGTGAGGGGGAGAGAGGAGGACTGAGAGTGTGGTGAGGGGGAGAGAGGAGGACTGAGAGTGTGCTGAGGGGGAGAGAGGAGAGCTGGGAGTGTGCTGTGGGGAAGAGAGAAAGGGAAAGTGTGCTGAGTGATAGAGAGGAGGACTAAGATTGTGCTTAGGGGGGAAGAGGAGGTCTGAGAGTGTCGAGGGAGGAGAGAGTAGGACTAAGACCGCGCTGAGGGGGAGAAAGGAGAACTGAGTCTGCTGAGGGGGAGAGAGGAGGGCTGAGAGTTTGCTGAGGGGGAGAGAAGATGGCTGGGAGTGTGCTGAGGGGGGGGGGGAGAGGAGGACTGAGAGAGTGCTGAGGGGGATAGAGGAGGACTGAGTGTGCTGAGGGGGAGAGAGGAGGACTGAATGTGCTGAGGGGGAGAGAGGAGGGCTGAGAGTATGCTGAGGAGGGCTGAGAGTATGCTGAGGATGAGAGTGGAAGACTGAGAGTGTGCTGAGGGAGAGAGGATGTCTGGGAGTGTGCTGAGGGGGGAAAGGGCAGGGGTAGGAATGTGCTGGGGGGGGGGCTGAGAGTTTGCTGAGAGAGAGAGAGGATGGGATATTTGCTGAGTGAGAGAGGATTGAGACTGTGCTTAGGGGGAAAGAGGAGGGCTGAGAGTGTGCTGAGTGGGATTGAGGATGGCAGGGAGTGTGCTGAGTGGGATTGAGAATGGGTGGGAGTATGCTGTGAGGGTGAGATTAGGGCTGGGAGTGTGCTGTAAGTGAAAGAGGAGGGCCGAGAGTGTGCTGAGGGGGAGAGAGGAGGGCTGAGAGTGTACTGAGGGGGAGAGAGGAGGGCTGAGGGTGAGCTGAGGGGGAGAGAGGAGTGCTGAGAGTGTACTGAGGGGGAGAGAGGAGGGCTGAGAGTGTGCTGATGGGGAGAGAGGAAGGGAGAGTGTGCTGATGGAGAGATGAGGACTGAGAGTGTGCTGAGGGGGATAGAGGAGGACTGAGAATGTGCTGAGGGGGAGAGTGTAGGACTGAGAGTGTGCTGAGGGGGAGAGTTGAGAACTGAGATTGTGCCGAGGGGGAGAGTGGAGGACTGAGAGTGTGCTGAGGGGGATTGAGGATGGCCGGGAGTGTGCTGAGTGGGATTGAGGATGGCTGGGAGTGTGCTGAGAGGGTGAGATTAGGGCTGGGAGTGTGCTGAGAGGGAAAGACAAGGGCCGAGAGTGTGCTGAGGGGGAGAGAGGAGGGCTGAGAGTGTGCTGAGGGGGGAGAGAAGGACTGAGAGTGTGCTGAGGGGGAGAGAGGGGGACTGAGTGTGCTGAGGGGGAGAGAGGAGGACTGAATATGCTGAGGGGGAGAGAGGAGGGCTGAGTGTGCTGAGGATGGCTGGGAGTATGCTGAGGAGGGCTTAGAGTATGCTGAGAATGAGAGTGGAGGACTGAAAGTGTGCTGAGGGAGAGAGGGTGGCTATGATTGTGCTGAGGGGGGAAAAGAAGGACCAAGAGTTTGCTGAGGGGGAGAGAGGAGGACTGAGTGTGTGCTGTTGGGGAAAGAGGAGGACTAAGTGTGTGCTGAGGGGGAAAGAGGAGGACTGAGAGTGTGCTGACGGGGAGAGAGGGTGACTGGGAGTGTGCTGAGAGGGTGAGATTAGGGCTGGGAGTGTGGTGAGGGGGAGAGAGGAGGACTGAGAGTGTGGTGAGGGGGAGAGAGGAGGACTGAGAGTGTGCTGAGGGGGAGAGAGGAGAGCTGGGAGTGTGCTGTGGGGAAGAGAGAAAGGGAAAGTGTGCTGAGTGATAGAGAGGAGAACTAAGATTGTGCTTAGGGGGGAAGAGGAGGTCTGAGAGTGTCGAGGGAGGAGAGAGTAGGACTAAGACCGCGCTGAGGGGGAGAAAGGAGAACTGAGTCTGCTGAGGGGGAGAGAGGAGGGCTGAGAGTTTGCTGAGGGGGAGAGAAAATGGCTGGGAGTGTGCTGAGGGGGGGGGGGGGAAGGAGAGGAGGACTGAGAGTGTGCTGAGGGGGATAGAGGAGGACTGAGTGTGCTGAGGGGGAGAGAGGAGGACTGAATGTGCTGAGGGGGAGAGAGGAAGGCTGAGAGTATGCTGAGGAGGGCTGAGAGTATGCTGAGGATGTGAGTGGAAGACTGAGAGTGTGCTGAGGGAGAGAGGATGGCTGGGAGTGTGCTGAGGGGGGAGAGGGCAGGGGTAGGAATGTGCTGGGGGGGGGGGTGAGAGTTTGCTGAGAGAGAGAGAGGATGGGATATTTGCTGAGTGAGAGAGGATTGAGACTGTGCTTAGGGGGAAAGAGGAGGGCTGAGAGTGTGCTGAGTGGGATTGAGGATGGCAGGGAGTGTGCTGAGTGGGATTGAGAATGGGTGGGAGTATGCTGTGAGGGTGAGATTAGGGCTGGGAGTGTGCTGTGAGGGAAAGAGGAGGACCGAGAGTGTGCTGAGGGGGAGAGAGGAGGGCTGAGAGTGTACTGAGGGGGAGAGAGGAGGGCTGAGGGTGTGCTGAGGGGGAGAGAGGAGGTCTGAGAGTGTACTGAGGGGGAGAGAGGAGGGCTGAGAGTGTGCTGATGGGGAGAGAGGAAGGGAGAGTGTGCTGATGGAGAGATGAGGACTGAGAGTGTGCTGAGGGGGATAGAGGAGGACTGAGAATGTGCTGAGGGGGAGAGTGTAGGACTGAGAGTGTGCTGAGGGGGAGAGTTGAGAACTGAGATTGTGCCGAGGGGGAGAGTGGAGGACTGAGAGTGTGCTGAGGGGGATTGAGGATGGCCGGGAGTGTGCTGAGTGGGATTGAGGATGGCTGGGAGTGTGCTGAGAGGGTGAGATTAGGGCTGGGAGTGTGCTGAGAGGGAAAGACAAGGGCCGAGAGTGTGCTGAGGGGGAGAGAGGAGGGCTGAGAGTGTACTGAGGGGGAGAGAGGAGGGCTGAGAGTGTGCTGAGGGGAAAGAGAAGGACTGAGAGTGTGCTGAGGGGGAGAGAGGAGGACTGAGAGTGTGCTGAGGGGGGAGAGGAGGACTGAGTGTGCTGAGGGGGGAGAGGAGGACTGAGAGTGTGGAGGACTGAGAGTGTGCTGAAGGGGAGAGTGGAGGACTAAGATTGTGCTTAGGGGGAAAGAGGAGGGCTGCGAGTGTGCTGAGGGGGAGAGAGGAGGACTGAGAATGTGCTGAGGGGGGAGAGGAGGACTGAGAGTGTGCTGGGGGAAGAGAGGAGGACTGAGAGTGTGCTGAGGGGGAGAGAGGAGGACTGAGAGTGTGCTGAGGGGGGAGAGGAGGACTGAGTGTGCTGAGGGGGGAGAGGAGGACTGAGAGTGTGGTGAGGGGGAGAGAGGAGGGCTGAGAGTGTGCTGATGGGGAGAGAGGAAGGGAGAGTGCTGTGGGGAAGAGAGAAAGGGAAAGTGTGCTGAGGGATCGAGAGGAGGATTAAGATTGTGCTTAGGGGGGAAGAGGAGGGCTGAGAGTGCCGAGGGAGGAGAGAGTAGGACTAAGACCGTGCTGAGGGGTAGAAAGGAGAACTTAGTCTGCTCAGGGGGAGAAAGGATCGCTGAGAGTGTAAGCTGAGGGGGAGAGAAGATGGCAGGGAGTGTGCTGAGGGGGTGAAAGGAGGACTGAGAGCGTGCTGAGGGGGGGAGAGGAGGACTTAGAGTGTGCTGAGGGGGATAGAGGAGGACTGAGTGTGCTGAGGGGGAGAGAGGAGGACTGAGAGTGTGGTGAGGGGGAGAGAGGAGGACTGAGAGTGTGCTGAGGGGGTAGAGAGGAGAGCTGGGAGTGTGCTGTGGAGAAGAGAGAAAGGGAAAGTGTGCTGAGGGATAGAGAGGAGGACTAAGATTGTGCTTAGGGGGGAAGAGGAGGGCTGAGAGTGCCAAGGGAGGAGAGAGTAGGACTAAGACCATGCTGAGGGGTAGAAAGGAGAACTGAGTCTGCTGAGGGGGAGAGAGGAGGGCTGAGAGTGTGCTGAGGGGGAGAGAAGATGGCTGGGAGTGTGCTGAGGGGAGGGGGGAGAGGAGGACTAAGTGTGTGCTGAGGGGGATAGAGGAGGACTGAGTATGCTGAGGGGGATAGAAGAGGACTGAATGTTCTGAGGGGGAGAGAGCAGGGCTGAGAGTGTGCTGAGGGGGATAGAAGATGGCTGGGAGTGTGCTGAGGGGGGAGAGAGGAGGATTGAGAGTGTGCTGGGGGAGAGAGGGGGACTGAGTGTGCTGAGGGGTAGAGAGGAGGACTGAATATGCTGAGGGGGAGAGAGGAGGGCTGAGTGTGCTGAGGAGGGCTGCGAGTATTCTGAGGAGGGCTTAGAGTATG